>CM021101.1:644996820-645242981 GCA_007115665.2 Sequoiadendron giganteum | reverse complement strand
TGTTGCATTTAAAAGAGAAGCATCTTTCTTTCAATTTTGCAAAGATTGTCTCAGGTTTGAACCCCTGAGACCCCCACTGAATTTTTCAATGCTTTTCAGATTGCTCCTCCTTAGATGAAAAATTTTTGTGCCAATTTTATTTGCATAATTATGTTGTGACCAAAGATAATGATTGGAATCCACTATTATATCTTGGGGATGTCCAATTAAGGGCATTCATGTCTTGGATACAAAACAAAGTAAGTTGGGGAAATTAGTACATGACTTATAAGCAAGTTGAATCCAAAATTCCCCTGCCCATTAGGGCTGAATCTAGGCATCCAAGAGATATTTTTAATGATTGACACATAATTCTATACTGGCCAAGCTATAGTTGTAGGATCCTACCTGAAAGAGAGGCAGTTTACAAAGAATATGAGGAAATGTCAAGAAATACAAGAGAACTTATGATGGGATATCTGTCATAGAGATGGAACAACCTAACTGATGATTTGAAGAAATAAAATCCTCATTCCATGCACAACTATGTTGTTGCGCTTAAAATATCTAAAAGATTAATCCAGATTGGAAGAACAAAAGTACAATTCTAGCTTCCACTAATTTTCCAGCCACCTATCCTACTATGGCTTGTGCCAAACTTTTGATATTATAGGTATGACATAGCTAATGAGAGAAAAATATGGAGTAAGTTGGGTAGATAACAAGGGTTCTATTGGGTTCCTAACTTAGACATGCTAGAAATTGATGTGGGACATCTTGTCATTGTCAATTTCACAACTCTTTCCCTGTTGGAGGACTAGCAAGACATTAGGTTGGGGGGGAATGATGATTCTAGTTTATGGTCTAATTATTGATAGGTTTGTTGTCCATTTACTATAGTAACATAATACTTTGATGTTTGGGAGATGATTTTTTCATAATATTTCCTTAAAACCATAGACCTTGGACATAAATATATTTTCATAAGCTTACAAATGATATTGACATGCTATATGGATTTTTGTGTTAATTTTGCATGTGCTTAATGAATGTCACTTTAAGATGATTACAGATATGCATTTTTTGTGTGTGCTAACGTTTTCATACAAATAATTTAAGGCCTACAATTCAGGAAGATCCTGCCAGCTAGATGCATGCCATATTGGTCAACAAGGTGGTCATTTAATGGAAAGAAGGCTCTTGGCGGCTAGAGATTCCTCATGCAAATGACATTGTAACCACCTTGTAATGGTATTAAATTTTGTTGATCATGTGTAGGTATTATTTTTGTGCTAGATTCGCGTTAAGGATAAACATGCCTGACAAATTTTGTGCATGCATAGCCGCCTTTTCTCTTTTCCATGTTTTCCTTAAGTGGCGTCCTTCGGTTCTATCGGAGTTGAATACCTTGCTAGGTGGTTATATAGATAAGGATTTGATGTTCCTTCAATCTATCTCTCTCTTTTTCCAGTCGAAGAATGTTAATTTTATGATGTACTCACATTCTTAGTTTTCTACAATACAACTATGTGGATTGTACTCATATTTTTCCACTGAATAAAATGAAATTATAAGTTTGTGCATTTGATTAACATAGTCTTAGGGAATACTTATCCAAGGGGGCCCACTTAGTGAGAATTTCATCCCATAGCTTAGTTAGTATTTTTTCATTCGGTACTTAGTTAAGAATCTGGCACTGATTATTCCTGTAGCCACTACAATTTCATTATGTGACTATTCCTACAACCAAAGCAGACAGAGTAGTTTCCTATTTGATCGCTCAGATTTTCATTTCTTTCATGCATTTCAGTTTATTCTAGTTGTTGGTTGATGTTTAGTATTTATGTTATTTCCCTCCAAGCAATTTACTTTCAATATTGCACCTTTCTTAAGCTGTAGAATGAATGTGGCTACTTTTGATTCCTAGTGCACATACAGTGTTGACCCATTTCAAGTTTACGTCCCTAGGTTGACAATTTAAATGCACCTTCATGATGATCAAGATAGATATTCAAGCTAGATGTACAATCTCTGAATCACAACTGTAAAGGCTTAGTTGAACCATTGAGTCATTATAGGAGGCCAACAATCACAAAAAAAAATAGGGAAATAGTTTCACACATCAAGCTTCTTTTTCGCCAAGCTCTTGAATTTTGTTTTTAGCTCAAAGTAATCTTTGGTGAGTTCATTAACCCACACATTACCCAATTTAGAGTGGTTGTATTCTTCCATTTTTGCATGCATGTATACCCTTACATATTTTGTGTGTAAAAAACAATATGGAATGTGTGAGAACACACTATCCAGATCATCCACTAAGGATTTTTCAAGATTTAATTTAAATTGAGGTTGGGGATGATCTACAACTTCAACTACTTGTGGTGTATAAATTTTTCAACACTTCAAATCACTTCTAAAAACTTAGGACAAGATAGAAGTCTATAAATACCTTTTAATCACTTTTTGGCTAGGGTTTCATGCTCAAGTTCATTGGAATGCTTCACCTCGCTCTTCACTTGTCTTCTCTCCTCAAATTATCATTTTCAAATGACTTAGATTAAATATGAAAGAAATTTTGTTCCCTTTTGAATTGACCTAATTCACATTGTATGAACATTTTAAAAAGCTAGTAAAAACCCTAACTATATGCATAGTCAACTTTAATGCTCTATAAACTTCCACAACCCAATATTTTTTATTTGTTATTTCTCCAATATGTTAAATATGTCAACCTACACCTTACTCCAATGTGTTGAAGCATCAACACCATTTCATTGGTAGGGGATAAAGTATCTTCTATTAGTGCTCCCCCTAGGCTAAATATTTCAACTTAGTTTCTGGAGGTTCAAAAATTTGCAAAAAATGTTGGTACAAACTCAAGATTCATCTCATTGTCTTCCTTCTTTCTCCAAATATTTTCCATCTCTTTCTTCATTTCTACTAGATCATTCTTCTTTACATTCTTTCTTCTGCAAAATTTGGAAATGTGTCCTAATCTATTGCAATTGTAACAAGTGACAACATTTTGAACAATCATACTTCCACCTATTCAAGATCTACATTGATTAGATTTATGCCAAAATCCATTGTATGCATAATAATACCCATTAAAACCTCATACAATATTATAGCCAATCATCATTTGACTTCTACATTCACTCGCCTTATGACTAAATGTTGGTATGTAAAGCACTGACCAAGAAAATATTGAACATTTTGCTTCTACATTCCATAGCCTTATGTCCAAATTTATTGCATGAACAACAAAAACCATTAAAATATAAGAACCTTTGTGCATTTGGTTGTCTGATCAGTGGTATTTTTAAGTCTTTCCTTCGATTTTAGAACTTCTTGTCATTGATCTTCTTTTCCAAAATCTTCTTTTGCTCATTTTTTTTCTCTTCAACACTTAGTGTCTGATCTACTTTTGAAATTTATCCCTTTTCAAATCCCAATCCACCTTTATCTTTATAATTCTTCTTATTTGTAATTATTTCATCAAGCATTGTAGAGTTCATCTTGAATGTGTCTTCTTGACACTTTTATTTTCTAGATCTGATCTCAAGGTTACAACTTCTTCTTCAATTTTTGAACATTCTTCAAATTTACTTTTCATATTAGCATTCAAACATTCTTCAACTTACACTTTAAAAATGGTAATTGTTTCATTTTCCTACACTCCAGTTGCTCATTAACCTCCTTATATCTTTCTCTGAATTTTTTGATTTATTCTCTCATTTTTTTATGCATTCATCTGCTTCCTTGAAATTTTCCTTCAAATCTTTGTTCTCAATTCTAGTCCTTTCCATATCTTCAATGGTTATTCTGAGTTCTCCATTCATTTCAACCATACCATCTTCTTCAATGAATCCAATAACAATAATTTCTTCTAGAGGAATAGGATATCTTCTAACAGCCATATATTCAATCTCCAAGACCTTCCTCAAGTGGTTAAGCTTCTTCCAAGGAACCAAGCTCTGATACCAATTGTTGAACACCCAAAATAATGAGAGGGGGCTGAATCATTATTCTCTAAAACTACTTAAACATGTAAAAATTCATTCCACATAGCATATTCAATTTTCACTAAGAAAGGAAAGCATGAAAGCAACCATCAAAACCACATAGCACATGGACACCATATTTTTACATGGAAAACCTAAAAAGGGAAAAACCATGGTGAGGATTAGATCACAATATATTATAACTAGCTATAAGATATTACGAAAGTTCTCACTATAGATGGACTCACTTTTCTAATAGACTCACTGCCCAAAGAATGGATAAAAGATAGAAGAGATGGGTGGAACACAAGCATAATGAACTATTACAAATGCATTTGCAACATGCTAGAATACAGTTCCATTGAAGCTCAATATATAGAGTCAACACACTTCATACCACTCTACTTTATTTTTTGCCCTCACATCACTTTCACACAATTCACATCAACAATAATTGTGTTCACACTCTAAACACTAAAATGAAATTACATATATATCCATCACATCCACAAACACCTACAACATCAATTAGGTCATCCTTATTAGATGTATCAAGAAAAAACATAACTTTTCGGCTCCCAATTGACCATGCACACCTCATGCCTTAATTTAAAAACATGTAACACCCCAAATAGGTTAGGGTGGACCTATAATAGTTCCCACATAACATATTAATACTTACTTAACCTCCATAATACCCAAAATATATTAGGTCGGCACCACTAGTGACCTAACATCAAAATTCACCAGCTAAACAACCACAAACCGAAACACACCTCCAAAATTCATGCCACATGGAAAATAGGGGAACCTAAAACCTATCAACACCTCCGCAAATTTGAAAGGAAAAATATTAGTAGATGGTGAAGTACAAATTCATAAAAAGCATAAACACTTTGTACTAGAAATATTGTCATTGGCAAATCGAATATATTGTGTCATTAATAACTTCTACACTAGAAGGAAAACAATGTGAAAATCTAGATTTAGAATCCTCTGACATCCGCGAAAATTGAATTAGAACTGCATAGAAGAATTATTTAAGGACCAATGTGGACCAAAAACTAGATATCTTGTACACTAAAAACTATGTTTTGACACTTACCCAATCTTCACTCAACTATCTGCACTATATCAAAGCTTCTTGTATCTAAGCATTGGATTAACATCTTTATGTATGCTAATGCTTCACCAATTGGTTTGCGGATTGATCTTCATACCAAATCATAATATTGACATCAATGACAACACTATATCTACATACTGTACAACCCATGCTCATACTCATGCTCATGAACTACCAATAGACATACCAATAACTTTTACCTTTCAACAAATTCATGGATAGTTCAGGAGGATTTTTCTAGGCGAGGTTTTCTTCTAGAGGAAGATTTGGATTTCCAGCCATTGCAACACCTGATTGATATTGAAAATTAAAAAAAAATAAACAAATTTTCGATTGCAAACTAAAATGTATATAAAAAAACCTATTTTACACTAAAATTGTTAAAAATTAATGCTAAATCAATTTTTTTTGAAGAAAAACAATAAAAAATCACATACCATGCAAGAAAATTGGATTAAATTGATATTTTCAAAGATGAATATCAGTTATATTGGATATTTGTTTGCTTTTATTCACCCTCTTCACAGTGTTGTGGGTGAAAAATGTTGAAATGATAAGTTTTGACCTTTTTATTTATACTTATGTAAATGAATATCCATTTGATTTTATATGCTTTTTTAAAAGAAATTTGGTTCCTAATAATATATTATATATAATATATCTTATATTATATATTAATTATATATTATATAACATAATATATATCATATGTTATATTATATATAATAATGTAATATATTATATTATTATATAATATATTTATTTTTTATACGATTTCATTAGAAACATATACTCGTTTCACTCTGGTTCTTACCATGGCAACATATACTTTTTACCTAAACCTAGTAAAAATTCAAAGAAAAATTTCACACTTTTGGGCAAATGAAAATGATTTTTAATCATATCGTCATTTTTTGGACCCCCATGATCTTGCACTCACTTGTGATACAAATGATTTATATTATTCATTTGATAAAAGTGATAAATCTAAGGATTGTTTTAATAAAGAATGTAACGTTGGAGATAATGATGATTATGAATCTACAAGTCTTGATCGTTGTGATGATAATCACTAACTCATTTGATTGCAAAATCTGATGAAACCTTCTGAAGAAATCTACATAGTCAGATGTATCGTCGGGCACTTGTGCGAATTTTCTTTTTTTTAAATTTTATCCCCGACATTCATCGGATTTTTGACGAACCATTTTTTTCATCCACGTTTCAACGAAGATCTTTCACCAAAATTTCGATGGACCTGCAAAGTTAAATTGTGGCAGGCATAAATAAAAAAAGAGCTTGACTATTTATTACGACAGTGTTTTGCTCGATGGTTTTCTTGGGGAAAATCAAAATAAACTCAAGAAGATATCGCTAGGTTGAGGGTAGTCATCGTATTTTTCTAGAATTCATTTGTGAAGTCAAATTTGTACTTCTAGGTTTGAAAATCATATTTTAAAGCAACATCTCATCAGATTTCATTTTTAGTCTTGTGCATTTTTAGAATTTCATTTCCAGATTTTAGACTTGACTTCACAAATTCTTTATAAGGGAATTGTTTATAACTGATGGAAAATTCTTGATGGATTTGGACAAAGATTCTATTTGCAAGGTTTCAATTTTAACCCTAATGATCAATTTTCAATAGATTTGGGAGCCATAGCTAGATAATATCAAAGGTGTTGGTTCTTTTTTACTGTAACTAAGTTTATCTTCTAGACACATAGCATATAAAATCTCAGATAATACTACCTTACAATACCATCAATCTATATTCTAACCCAATACTACTTATCAAATCCTTATATGAACATAGTCACCTATAACCTCACTCAAGAATTTTAATTAATTCCTTGAATTAAAGCCAAAATGAGAATTACACACACCATAACAGTGAGATGAATAAAATAACCTTGATCATTTTATTCAAGATAATAATATATTGATACAATGGAGATACATGACCTTGAAATGAGTATTTTTCATTCAGATGCTAGTACTGTCTTGAAAATTAAGTACCCATGAAACTAAAACCTACAACAGAATGACACCAAACCTAAGAATAGTATCTTCACTATAATATTAGGCTCTTTACAAAAATTATCTGCAACTTCACTTAGACTCGACCTAAAGATATCTAACTTGGTAACCCGTATTTCTGGTCCTAAAATCCTTCTTATAGGGAAAATGAAGGAGCAACAAGAATCGGACCAGAAATACACCTGTCACTAGTCACTTGGACCGCCTTATGACATTTCAAAAATTGGTTACAACAGTTGAGTCTTTGGAGAATCTTCTTGTTCATCCCATCCACTAGAGAATAAATGTTGCATTTGCCAAACTTTGAAAACTTGCACCAAAAATACCACCAAGACATAGCCAAAATTTGTTATAACCATAACCATTGAGTTGTTAACTGTCGGTTGTAGACTCTGTCCTATTCTTGTTTAGTTAAGGACTTTTCTACCCATCCTTGATATTCCTCATCCGTTGGCCAATTAAAATTTACCACCTCATTTACCTTGGCACTGTAAGGTGTATACTTTACTACTACTTGATCCACCTCCCTTTCAAAAGATTCTTAAAATGTGCTAGTGTTAATGATTTTATCCATACTACTCATCAACATGTCATAATCCAAGTCATCACAAATCAATTTGATTTTTTAATTGATGATTTCATCTACTCTTTCCTACCATTGTTGTAGTGATCTTACATTTCCTTGGGCATCTACAATATCTTGTAAAGATGTGTCACTCCAGTCATCAAAATTTTTTACCAACTCTTTAATCCTCCTACTAAAATCATCAGGCAAGGCCTAGAAACCTTGTAGTGACTTCACAAAGTCTTGAGTAGGCCTTAATTATTAAAGTGTTTTTTGGGGTCATTAATTTCAGACTATCTTCTCTTTTGCAGGGGTGGTTGCATGCCAAATTTTTTTGCTGTAAAATATCATAATTATCATATTTTGTTACCTATGTATGATTAAAAATTATTAAAGAAGAACCTCGTAATCTCAGGCTTTCATTGGCAGCAGACGGTGTCAATACATTTGGAGAGCTGAGATCTATTTACTTGATGTGACCTATTTATGTTATCAACAATAACATTCCTCCATGGATGTCAATAAAGAGGGAGCACATAATGTTGGAAATGATTGTTCCAGGTATATGTTTACATCAATTTTATTTAACATAGCAACATCTCATTTGTCTTATTTATTGCATAATCACTTATATGTGTTTTCATTTAATAGTCATGTACATTAATTTATATATATTACAGTAAAATGGTTATAATAATTATGTAATGTTTATGTTCATTCAACTAGGTAGGTACCAAGTTAAACATATGAATGTATATATTGAGCCTCTTATCGATGAGTTACTAAAGTTATGGAATGGCGTGACTATGTATGACGTATCTAGACCAATAGGACAAAAATAATTTCAATTCCATGCAATGCTTGTATGGACAATTGATGATGCCCCAAGGCTAACACATTTTTCTGGTATGTTATAACGTTCGACTGCATGACTTTAACGATATTTAATTTTATGAAGTAGATATCATGCATGTTTTAAAATAATCTATTCATTATATATAATTATAAAAATTGACATATTTAATCCAATTATATATGATTTGCAGGTCTTTAAACAAAGGGAAAAATTCCATGTCCAATTTGTGGTCCAAAGATGAAATCTCGTCGTTCAACAAGTTTAGGAAAGGAGGTGTTTGATGAGTATAGGCACTTTCTCCACATAAATCATAAGTATCGAACTACTGAAAAACATATTTTCAATGGGAAAGAAGAGACTACATAAAAACCACGAAGAATGACACCTCGCCTATGGAAATTGGAATATAATAGAAATAATCATCAAGATTATACATCAGATCAAATTGTTTATCTATCATTTATGATATGTTTTGAATTTATATTTTTATATTGTGTTGTTTTTACTCATGCTATAATTGACAATGATTGTTGTTGTTAATTTGTTTAACTTATATGCTTCATGGAAATCGTCAAGGCATTAATGGTTGGCTTCCACAGGGACTAAAAAGTTATCCCAGACAATTTAGTAGGTTGCCCTACTATGAGCAGCTACAAATTGTGCATTTTTTTGATACAATACATATCGGAAAGAATATGATAGAAACGTTATGGAAAATATTGGATGGAAGGCACGACAAAGAAAAAATTGTCAAAATTTGTAGTGACATTCAGGAAGCCAGTCATGCAATGAAAAATGCCATTCAATTAAATAGCGATGGAGACCAAATTAATATAAGTGCCATGTCTTGGTTATTAACGGATCATCAAAGTAATGCTATAAAACAAGTCATATGAAAAATTCAATTTCCCACGAGATTTGTTGTGAACATAAACAATATCATAACAAAGAAAGGTGAATTTGGGTCAGGGATGAAAATGCATGATTGGCATACCTTCATTAAGGTAATTATTTTGGTATATTATATATATATATTTGTGTACAACATGTACTTTTCAGTGTATTATGTTTACTACTTTTGGAAAAATATTAATGAAAAGATCATTTTATAATTGTTGCAGTACGTTCTACCTCTATCTCTCCTAGACAACTTTGACAACAATGTCAAGCAAGTTATATATGATCTTGGAAAATACATGAGGTAAGTCATGATATTTGTTCAATTCATTGTATATTTTTGTTAAATCTCATTAATATATTTTTCCCTTGATTCACTTGTAGATGGTTGTCATCTAAAGCAATCCATAAAGAAGATATAAATTATTAGAAGAGAAGAATTCCTCATCTAATGTGTGAAATGCAAAAGTGTCTACCTTTGACATTTTTCAATGCACAAGAACACTACCTCATACACCAAGTTGACGAGATTGAATTGTGTGGATGGTTGAGAGGCACTTGAAATTTTTGAAGGATTTGGTTAGACAAAGAGCACATCCTGAGGGTTCTATGGTGGAGGGATACATGGTATACCAGACCATGGTGTACATTACTGAATATCTTCCTAATTTTGTAGCAAAGATCCATGTAGATCGCATTTGGGATCCCAACTCCATTAACAAATTCGAAGGGGAGTACCTGATGGGGAAAAGTAGATTGAGGAAAGTGACAGGTAATTATAAGATGGTCATGGAGATTAATTAGAATACATTTTAAATTTGGTTTTTATGTATATTGTACTTATTTAATTATTAATCTTCAATATTCATCAATTATAAATTAAGGTCATATACCATGGTAATTAACTAATTATACTTTGTTTGTGAATTTCAATTTTTTTTATATAGTTGGTCGAGAGTGGGATGCACTACATTTGTATGTCTCAAACAATCTTTATTGGATGACAGTATGGATTGAACGATGTCGACAATCTGGTTGTGCATTAACATGGGAAGGTGTGGCTTCATTGGTTAAAGAAGCTGATCGTAATGGAGATTCTAATGTTACACCAAGGGAAATTGATTTAGCATATGGTTTAAGAGATAAACATGTATGTATAAATATATTAATCACCCATATTATTTAATTATTTTCAATTATATTGATGTATATATATGTTGAGATTTTTTTCTTTGCATACATTCGGCCAAGAATAAATATGTTTATCAACTGACAATATTACAATAAGTTTTACATGTTTGACATATTGTAGGTGAAACACCACAAGGCTATGTGGTGCAATGGTCATAAATTTTGAATCAAAAATTTGGATGACACGAAGAAAACGTGTGATTCTGGGATAACTACAGTCTTCCAGGTGACTAATGTTTCATCTAGAAGCGACATACATCCAAAAGTCTCAGAAAATCAATACTATGGGATTTTGGATGATATACTTGAGTGTGACTTTAAGTCCTTCAAATTAGTTTTGTTTGTTGTCCTATGGTACAGGCTACGATTGAATGAAAATGATCCTGAGAGAACTGTTATTGAACATGATAATGGATTTACAATGGTTAGTACAAGGTATTTTGAGTGAGTTGGAAATGAGCCCTATGTTCTTCCAAGCCAATGTGAGCAGGTATTTTACTCAGAGGTTCCAAGTAAAGTGGGTTGGTCATATGTTGTTAGACATGATCCAAGAGGAAGGTCAGTAAAGTATAATGTGGTGGAAGAAGAAGATACTGAAGAAATAGAAGATGATGTAGATGATGATCAAGATCAATAGTTAGTTGATGATGTGCCTGACAAAGATGTCGAAGAGGAGGAACTAGATCATGATGATGTAGGAGTTAATGTTCATGAAGATGATATCCATGTGGATTATGACATTATCAAAACTGATATCAATGATGATGATGATGATATGACCAATCCTTACAATGTTGAATCTGGATCGGATGATATAGACAAAGAGTTGGATGAAGAAGAAGATCAATGACATTGAAATGTATGAGTTATGTGATTGTATTATCTATTTGATATTAATTTCTTGATAGAATTATATTTGACTTATGTGGTTACATAATTAGTTTATGATGTTTTCAATTTTAATTATATTTGAATTATACTAGAATATGTTCAGTTAATAGATGTAAAAAATAAAATGGATAAACCAAAAGATGAAAGTGTGAGACCACTTCCTTGTTGGGTGTATGGAGTCTAATGAAGATCTATAAAAGTGTAATATATAATGGCAATAATTGAAATTTTTTGGCACACAGATGTAGTTTATAACTTGTATAAATGTGCAAGTAAATGACTGACAAACTCTACTTGAGATAGAATGACAATCCTAGTTATGTGATTCTTCTTATTGATCCAATTAATACTCTTCAGTTACTGTGATTGACTATAAGGGTTTAATCTTTACTTGAAAGAACCAAATAATCACATCACACAAATACAACAAATGTGTATCAGTAAATTGAATATATATATGCTTGATATATCAATTTAGACAACAAAAAAGCATCAAAATGGAGACAACTAGATAACTATATAATTCCACAAATAGATGATACCAAGATTAAGCCACAAGTTCAAACATCTTCATTAACTTCATCAAAATTCATACATGCATCTGAGTCTTTTAAAGGAAAGTTTCATTTCAAACTATTTATTGTATCTTTCTCCTATCCGCCTATATCTATTTTACATTATGAAACAAATATAAATATATCAAAATTGTGAAAGGGCACATCCTTTGAGAAATGTCTTTTGCTTAACAACAATAACAAACTATAAATTATGCTTTATTAAGCCATAAATAGATGTTTGACAGATAATCTTGGTAAGCTAGCCACTTGTGTGTATCAGCATCCTCTAGTACATTCCTTATGGCTATCTCCATTTTGAACATCTTCTCATTCTGTTCACATGCCTTGTCCATTGTTAAATCATTTCCTGTGGCTATCTCCAGAATTGTTTGCATCATCGTCTCACATTCCTTCATCCATCCTGTGGTGATAGACATTGTTTTAATCCTCTTCGGTTAAGTACTTAACCACCCATCTCTGATACTCTTCATCCGTTGGCTAGCCAAATTTCACCACCTCATTCACCTTAGTATTGTAAGGTGTGTACTTCACTACAACCTGATTGGCTTCCCTTTCAAAAAACTCTAAGAATGTGTTGGTGTTAATTATCTTATCCATACTATTTACCAGCAAATCATAGTTTGAATCATCACAAATTGATTTGATTTGTGCATTGATAACTTCTTCTGCCCCATCATGCCACTGTTGTAATGTCTTAACATTTCCTTGTGCATCAATAATGTCTAGAAAAAATGTATCATTCCAATCATCAAAGCTCTTTATCAGCTCCCTAATTCTTCTACTCAAATCATCAGGTAGGGCTTGGAATCCATTCAATGATTTTACAAAGATTTGAGTAGGCTTCAATGATTGGGGCCTATTGTCTACATCAAACCTAGAATCTTTGTACATAATATCCAGATCATTGGCCCTAGGGATCCATTTCTCAGCCAAAGGCAAAACTATTTCCCGATCCCTATTGATAATTTTTTATTCCATCGAAGAATAAAGAATACAAAGAATGTACAAATGGTAATTTACCATCAACCTTTTCATTAAGATGCCTCAAAACTATGTCAACCACCTCACTTTGTTTGGAAATTGCATCATCCTCACTTGCCTTTAAGGAAGCCTGCAATTTTGTGATCCTATTCAACATTTGCTTCTTGGTGGGATCCACAAAATAATCAACTTCTTCTTCAAATGGCTCTAGTGTAGGACTGAGAGCAGGTGCTTGGATGGGGGACCCCGAAGTTGAAACAATTGGCATAGTAGGGGTGACCGATCCTGCAATAGAAGGTAATGCTCTGATACTAGGAGCACTAGAGGATTATCCCACCTTCCCATATTTCAACCTATCTACTTTAGATTGCAGCTCAACATTCCTTTGTTGTATCCTACTATATTCTGCAATTATCATATTGTATTTCTCCATCAGAGTCTTCTTTTCAACCTCTTCTCTCTCAACTGTCTTTTGGGCCAATTTGGCCACATTTACTGTCAGCCTTGTAGCTTCTATTTTTGAAGTTTCAAAAGCTCTCTTGATGATTAGCCCTCCCCTTAGGTGTGGGATAATATCAATCACATTTGGCTTTCTTCCCTGGGGTTCCAATGCCCATATGGCCAAAGTTTCATACTCCTCACTGAAGGCAGAGTCTTGTAGAGCTGCATTAACCTCTTCTTCACTATTTTGTATAGGGTGTTTGGACTATAAGATAGCATTGAATGCAACTGCATCAGCTATGCCCCATTCAGGAAAAATTAAGACACCAGCCTGAGTCACAAGTCTTCTTCCCTCCTCAGGAGTGATGCCTTTTAATTCTTCCATTAATTCGACCTTGAACTCATCATCATTCTCCTGCTCAGACCTATTAGGTATCAATTCTCTCCTACTCTCACATTTTTTCTAGCACTCTTCTAGATTCATCCTCCAAACTAGTTGCAAGAATACAAGAGTCTTTACAAATGCATCATCATCCAAGATTGCCTTGCAGGCCTCCATCCTGGCATCTTATACACATTTCCCCTTTACATCTATGTCATAAAGCACCAATTGTGTTGATCTAGGAGGGGAAGGGATACCAACCTGCATTTCTTGATCGGTCACAATTATCTCATCCATCAGAGTTTCCTGCATTTCCTCAACTCTCTACCTCTTAGGGCTTGGCTCTAATGGTAACACTATAGGATCACCTCTTGGTAGTGAATCTAGATCCACAATCCTTATCCCTCTAGGTGCTCTGATCCTTGGACCCAGCTATGGTGATGCTTGCATGAATTTTTTTTCCTTCTTATCCCCTTCATCCTCATCACTACTCGCATTCCTCTTTCTCTTGTATAGCGCCTGCCAATTGATGGTTGATAAGTTGGCCTTATTTCTTCAGGCCTCACATCCAGTATTTCTATACCAAAATCTAATTCCAAACTGACCCTCTTGCTCATCAAGGTGCCCATGATATTTTTTAAATTAGCCATTAAGAATTATATTCTCTTGTGAAGTGGAGTGAAATCCATTAATGGATCATATTTTGGATCCATTTTATGTATTATAGCCAGCAGCTTTTAATATGCAATCCATTTTTCTTTATTCAACTCCTGCCTATTCAAATCAAACTTCTTTTTTATTAGGTCCTCAGGAAAGTTGAATTCATGTGCAAATTTTCCACCTTTAATTCATTGTCTGAACAATGCAAAGAATCCCTCAGGTTCATGTTGTCTCCTAGGACCATTCCTCAAATTGAAGTCATCAAAAAACCTTCCAAAGTGGACCCATCCTCCCTTGGAACAAACAAAATCAGAAACAACAGTGTAGTCAGGGAACAAAGTCCCTTTTCCTTTCTTTGTTAGGTTGTCCTCATGAATACAACCTAGTTGACACATAACTTTGGCAAACCCCATCCTTGATGGTACATTAAAGGGGAGGATATGAGGGGTTCCTAGAAACCATACACCCTCAAGACAGTGCTTACAGGGTACAAGATGATATCACCCCAATTGTGACACACTTTTAAATTATGCTTCCTCACCTTTGATCAGAGGAAGTCATGAAAATATTCAAGGACTCCTGGCACATTTACCACCAACTGAGCCTTGAGTTTGGAGGAAAATTAGTTATCAAACTGCACAAAGCTAGCACCTCCCCTGTTATAAGACAAATTTGCACTCCACACCTGTACTGGTAACCTTTCTCCATTCACCTCTTGCCTCAACTCCATTTTTTTCTGAGAAGAAAACAACATTCTTGTATAGGAACACATCCATCAATAGGGAGTACTAGAAAAAAGGAGTGCCAGTATCCCCCACATGTAGCTTCATCAAACCCTCATGCATCTTCTCTGACAGGAATGATGCAAAGTCATATACCACAGAGAAGTTGGGATGTTGAATCTAGGCTCCCATAAACATGTACACAACTGGCATCATAATATGAGGGTTGAACCCTAAAATCTGGCACAATGAATAAAATGTTGCCAAGAAGTGATTGGAAAAATAGCTCAGCCTGAAAGGCTCCTGGTCATTTGGGCTGATAAGAATTATTGAACTGCCCGCCCTGGCCAAGTGAGGAGGAAGCAAACTCAATTTGAAAAGAGGCTTTGACCTTTTGTACTCCTCCTTCATCTCCTAAAAATCTATTTGGACTAAGAAAGGGCTATACTCAATCAAATCAAAAATTTGCTGAATCTCATCTGCATGTATGCTTAGCAAAATTCCACCATCATTATCCCTTATGACCCTTGTCATAGGATCATACCGTGCTACCACTGCTCTGAGCAAGTCAACATATAGGAACACATTTGGCACTATTAGTTTCCCCATGTCGTATCTCCAAGAATTAGAGAAGGGGTTAGGTAAGTTTCATTGTCCATACCACAACCTAAACATTTCAAGACCAGTCATAGGAATCATGGCATCCGCAATGTTATAATTTTTGCACACTAGACCTTCGCCTAGGGTCTTTCCATTCATTAAAACCAAACCACTCTTCCTATCATTTGTTGACAACAGGAGTTGATCTAGGAAGTCATCATACAAATTCTTCTTCAAATAATCAACATGGCCAGAGTGTTGTTTTGGTGGTGCCATCTTAAACAACTAAGGCTTCTTTTAAAAAATCAAATCCTTGAAGAAACTAGGGGTACCCAAAACACAAAATTACAACACAACTGTGCAATTTCAATAATTCAAATGAACCAATAACCCTACGATAATAATTAAAAAAACCCCTTGACCAACACAATAAAACCCTTCATAAAGACACAATCAAATTAACCTAGTGGTTTAGAAAATAACTCACAGGATTTCGCACCTTGCAGAGAACCAACCTTCATGATGATCGCTCGAAAAACTTTATCTCTAGCTTTGAATTACTTGGAAAATACTTGAATGATTTTGTGATGAAGATAGAAAAAGAGCAGATACTTTATGTCAATTGAATTGAGCTAGTAGACATCTTGTCCACCATTAAAGCTCATTTGCATGCCGCGCCAATGACTCTAATCGCATTTGATACAAATTTAAACTTCAGTCGTCGATATTTTATTTTTGTCAGATCATCGAATGACCATCTTCAAAAGGGCTGAAGAAATCTCCATGTCAGCATTGAGGGCCTACCACAGAAGGTAGCGCCAAAGGAATACACGTGGCACCCACCTGTGATATTGCGATCACTAAACATCCTGCATCTTTGGATCACGCGATGGCGAGCAACCATTGATTCCTACCATCGGCGATTGTGTTCACTCACAATAGTCAGCAACACCAAACATAACCGTTGAGAAAATTTTTACCAAGATTATAACATCACCATCGATCTCGAGCACATGCATCTCATAGCTATTTTAGTAACCAATTTTATAATGTATTTAAGTCCAACACAAATATTAAACGCTTTATTAATCCCTTTTCGACATCGGCGGCTTGGGACACATGGCGCTCGCCCATGATATCTCAATCACCAAACAACTAGCAGTGATGTCATTGCGAGATCACGGGGATTGGTCAGGATCAATCGTAGGAAGATCGACGGTCATTAAAAACACCCCTGCAAAATAAAAAAACTATTATAAGGGAGAAGGGGACATCACCTAGGAAAATGACAAATGATGGCTCAAAGTTGTTCTTAAAGCACGGGGCACGGGCCGACCCAGACTTAAGAAATAATAAAGTCAGGAAAAATAACCTTTTTGCATGTGCAAATTGTGTGGTCATTGAATGAAGTGATTTCAACCTTGACCGTTGCTCGCAGACCTTGCAAAGTTTTTGCTAACATCAAAAATATGGTGTGAGGCATGCAAGATGCTACCATCTATCACATTTGATGGTGGGGACCAATTTTTCTCGTTGATCGATGATGAAGGCTGATGCCGACAGCTGTTTCCGTACTGATGCATCGTGGTCATTCCTCGCTGACCTCGTGTAATTAAAACTATAATTTCAATAATGTTGCGAGGTGCATGATTTGGTGACACATGGAATTCGATGCTGGTGGGGCCCATTTCTATGTTGATTTGGTGCCTAGTAGGTGAATATCCTGGCCGTTTGGTGACTGGAGGGACAACGTGGCATTTTCAAACTATTTTGACTAAATCTGAGTTGTTCTCTTGGCCAACGTTGTGATTGATCAATGACTCATTTAAAAATAAACTGGTATTGTACTATAGCCATTTTATCTCACTCGAGTGAATAGCAGTGGCTAAGTTTGACTCTGCCTGCATAATTAAATGCCAAAATTTACGAATTACTATTTTCGTGTTGTATCTCTACATTGAGGAACAATTGATTGGTATCGAGTGAAGCAAGTTGTGGTTATGATTTCTCAATTTCGCTACCATGGATGTTTTGTGATTGAAACCATAAGTAGCACGTACGCCATTTCTTGTAAATTTAGAAGATCTTAAGGTTGCTTGTTGGGCAATTCGTGATTGTTTCCTGTTTCTGTTCTTGAAGAATTGATTGAATAGATTCGCTTTTAGAGCTTGTCTAGATAATTGCTAGGAATTTTTGAATATTGAAGAATTTTCTTTAAAGGCTAGAGGAGAAAATTGTAATTATTTACTATTTGAAAATAAGCAAACCCTAGTTTGAATTATCATTAGTCTAGTATAAATGGCACCCAAGGCCAGAAGTTTTGGTTCTGAAACCACTACTAGGTCTTTATCCCAAGATATTATTGATTTGTTACAACCCTCTACTAGCAAGAAGCAAGAGAGAAAGGTTTTGTTCTATGGGCCTTGAATCTTGGAAGGATTGATAGACAAGCAATGTGCAATTCAAGTTGTTGAGTTACCATACACCGAGTGGCAGTTGTTCTCCAATTGGTTTGGGAACAGGAATTTATCAATTCCTTTGTGTAACCCCTGGAGTTTAGACCTGGGTAAATTAGTGGTTCCTAATGTTTATATGGATGTAGATCTTTTAAAGGACATTGCTGCTAGATATGACCATATGATCTGAATTGTCAGAATACATGCTGGTATGCAGATGATTAAGATAACCAAAGAAGAAATTGCAGAGATTTTCAAATTGCATGAATGGAGTAAGGATATGGTTCCTGTCGACTTGGAGGTTTTCAGATAAGAATATAGAAATACTAGGGGTTTGTTGAGAACATCCTTTTTAATACCTCATTTGGTAGTCTCAGGAAGAGGAAAAAATTAGAAAAAGGTAGTAATTGGCAAGAATGAGCCTGAACCTTTTCCTGTGGACTATTTCTCCAGTTATTTCAAGAAGACTATTTGTGCTTTATGTCAAGTTCTGGGAGTTAGCTTAAAGAAAACCTTGCCTACCGATATTATGTATATGGCAGTAAATCTCCAGCACCCAGGTTTTAATGTAATATATGATTTTTCCACTTATTTGGCAAAGAAGATGCACATGGGTCTAGTAGCCCTAAAGGAGGGGAAGAGTTGCATTGGATTCAGATGGTATTCCTTTTTAATCCACATGTTTCCATATAAGGGTCAAGTTGTGTTTGAAAAAAATGGAATTAAAGAAGAAGGAAGGAAACATTGAAATGCCTGTCCAATATTGGACTAGGATTCTTGGCATGCATGATCATAAGTTTGATTATGTGACTTTCCATAATGTCTTTGGATCTAAATTAAGGCAAGCTCTGGTTCGTGATCCCCTAAGGATCCCAAAATAAATTCATGAATTCTTGAGGCCGATAGAGAGAAGGCCTGAATTGAACATAATGCACAATTGGGGAGATATTATCCCCTATCATAATACCATAGTTTTTAGGATTTTTGGCACTAATGTCAATCCAAAGGTTCTGCCAAGGGAGGTGCCCCTTAGAATTGGATTTTTGGAAATCATGAGGCAATTGGGGGGCGCTCAGGAACTACACTTGTCAGCTGAACAGAAGAAAGGTTCTTTCTTCCCTGAATATACAACATTTTTTGATTTTGTTATAGAAAAGGGAGGATGGAAGGAGTTGCAACAATTACTTGGGCCTTACAGGCTAAGGACTATGTGCCCTAGGAATCATGATCCTGAGAAATTTATCTCTCAAATGAAGGAAAAGCATTAGACATGAGCTTTTGTCCACAACTTCTACTTTCCTGAGGACACCATCAGGAATATTTTTTATTTGGAATTACATGATGAGAGAAAGGCACTATACATTGCCTACTCTAAAATGGTAAAAATTAAGAAGGAGAAAATACCTGATTTTAATCCCATACCTAATGCTAAAGATGAGTTTAGTAGGGCATTGATAATTTTGAGAGCTTGGTTGGGGTTTTGAAAGATGAAAGGGTTGTGGAAGAAAGGGGAAAATCACAAACCATCGAGGAGTACCTTGAGGTAAAGGAAGAGGAGAGGCCTACTTATCAGCCCCAAAAGAAGATAAGGGTTTTTCTAGAAGAAAGGGAAGTAGGGCTGAAGATGTTGCTAAAAATATTGCACCATCTTCTTCAAGGCAGTCGGTACCAAATGTTGTTAATTTGGATTCTCCTCCAAGTTTTTTAGAACAAGCTTGCCCACCATCACCAAAGAGGCAAAGGGTTGAAAGAGTAGAGATTGTTGATTGTGATGGTGATGAGTATGATGACATTATTGTCACTCTAGATAAAATGCATCTTGAGATGCCATTGGAACCAGTTGACATTGCAACAGGTTCAGGTACATTTTCTTTGAGGTTAGGAAAAGATGAAATCAAAGGAATAACAAAAAATGATGACTTGAGAATAGAAGCTCGCGAAGAGTTCATGATGGATGACTCTTTTATTCAAATCGGTGCTTTTAAAGATTTTGTGGGGAGAGCACATTTTTATTTATATGCTGAGAAGGTGGCACATGAGAGAAGTCTACATCTAGAGCTCCCAGAGAAGGTAATTCAAGCTAAGGTCAAGGAACAGATGAGAGACAAATTCAAAGCAATAACACCAAAGCAGGGCCGGGAATTGGTACAAAAAAGTGGAATATTACTACTCCTTGAATGGAATATCACTGATGTTGTGGTGTTTGACACAATAAGAAGGGCTAATAAGCCACTTCTCGCTACTAAAGAGGAGGATACATTGGCACTCAAGGGATCGGCCTTTAGTGAGGAATGGGATGCATTGGCAATCCGGTCCCTATCCACTGGCTCTATAAAGCCAATTGTTGCAAAACCTTCTGACTTCAATGGTCACTTGGTTGTGAGGAGAGTTGTTGACACCCCAACATTGGAAGCTACTAATATGGTTGTGAATGTTGCCAAATTCACCAAAGCAACTGTTGAAGATTTGACCAAGGACCAGGATACTCTAAGAGGCCAATATAATGGCATTATTATTGAGTATAATAAGAGTCAACAAAAGGTAGCAAAGTTAGAAAGTGAATTGGCTTTATTGAGGCAACAAATGGATACCATGAGATCTCAAAAGCAAGCCATTTCTAGCCACACTATTCCCAACCCACTAGTAGAGCAATCTCAACCTCCTGCACAAACACAGTCTTTGGCTATTGCTCCATACAATATGGGACAAGTGCCTATCGCTATTGAGAGGGCTACTAGCCATGGAGGGGGAATTTCTAGGGAGAAACTAATTCATCTAGTTGAATAATATAGGAGATGGTAGAGAAAATCCGGGATGCAGCAAGGTGAAACAATGCAGTGGTAGTGGACACTGTTTTAAACATTTTAACAAAAGGGTCCAGAGTAAGCTAAATAGTGTTCATGTAAATTAAGTCCTAATGCTGCAAGCACTAAAAATGTTTCCAAGGGATAAAGAATTGGCCATCCCATTGCTAAACTAATGGAGCCCTAGAATGGAGAAGTTGAAATTCATGGTAGTAGGGGCAAAATAGCATGGTGATAAATATCCTACTGTTATTGCAACATATCAATTGGTCAAGGGAATTGTTGAGCAAAAGTTTTAGGGATTTTCTGCCCCAATGGAATCCAAGATTAAAATGCTGAAAAATGCATATGATGGAAAGGACCTGACCCCATTGCCTCATATTTTACATAGTCAGGATGAAGTCAAACCCCTGGAGGTTTGGAAGGAGCAAATGAACAATATAATGATGTCTCAAACACATGAGATATGCAAAAATGCTGACATCCACATGCTAGAGAATACATTGGAAAAGTTGTCTTTTGTTATAACTTTCTTAGAGAACTTTGATAAAAAGGCCACATCAATAATGATAAAGTATGCTCCCTATCGAAACAAGGTTGATCAGGTTGTCGCTTTTTAGTGGCCTTCCAAGGAGGAGTTTGAATTGTGGAAAAAGGTGTTCACTGATGAACTGGAATTATGAGTGTTATAGTCGAGAATTGCAACTTGGTCATGTATAATACAGATCTGGCCTCAGATATTATATTCTAAAATTGCATTCTAATTTTGACTCCAAGTACAGGGTGCTGAGGTGGAGTTAATACTATAAGGGCTAAGCATACCTTCAATGTATGGGGAGTGGCCTTTGGAGCGATGTTTTCTTTCCTCCTTATCAACTAATGATGATCTTTGTCTTATATGTTCCACTTGGAATCAGGAGTTAGTGGTCCAATTACAAATGGACATGTGTACTCTCTGACCTAAAGCTTGTTGGCTCCCTTGTTTTATAAATGGGATTTCTGGGCCGAGAGAGTGGTCGGTTGAAATATTCAAAATGTGAGAAATAAGAGTCTAGTAATATAGAGAGTATGAATTGTAAGTCCAGGTTTTAAAAATTTTTGAGTCAGATTAGAGAACTTTGTTAATCATGGGGTTTTTGAGCATGTTTGCATCAAACTCATGAATATTTGGAGTTTATTTTCTCTCCTATTGTGTTATGTTACATGGATTATTAATGAAATATCGATCAAAGATGATTTTCATTGATTTTCATTTGTTCTTTACTGTGAATTATGTTTAACTATAGCTATGGTTCAAAGGATCAGTTAAATGCTTTAGTTATCCAATAAATTCATGCAATATAAAAAATAGGATTCATAAAGGAGTAATAAACTCAGGTATAGATATATGGGTTGTAATGCAATTCATAATAGATCATAAGTGTTCAAATGAAATTTACCCTGTAGTTCAATTTTCTCTTTTGACTCTATGCACTGGATATGGCACTAGAATTCTGATTACATTTTAGTCTTGTATGTTTTGTGTTATGGCATTAGGATATTTTACTCAAACATTTCCTATTAATTTACTTTATGTGAAGTTTGTGATTCTCTATTAAATGGACATGAGTATTTTTTAAGGAATAGCCAATTTCTTCAAGGATTTTATCCTTTAACATTAATTGGGGATCTATTCGTTGCTTACCTGTGTGCAAATGAATTTCTTAGTATGTTAGGAGCACATGTTAGGGAATACCCTCCAGGGTTTTATAGATTCTGAAGTGTAGGAGAATTAGCCTTATTTCTATTCTTGTTAAGTTGGCCATACTATTCCTAGTCTTTTATTATTGAATGTGGTGAGTTCATAGGAGCTTCTAGGAAACACGTGTGGGTTGCAGTAAAAAAATGTCAACCGGTTCAATTGACAACATGATCTATTGAGTAATTACAAAGTATTCATAATTTGAAATTCTAGATTTTGACAACATGATCTATTGACAAGTAGGAATTATTTTCATATTGTGTCAAATTTTGATATTGCTATCAGGATTCAATTATGTAGTTTTACAAGTCAAACTCATTGACCCATGTTTCATGAGTAGTGTTTCACAAGAACCCATCTCTCATGATAATGAATTGTCCACTTAGCACTCATTGCATCTAAATGATTCTCAAAGCGATGAAGCACTAGGCCTTCCTAGGAGGTCACCCATCCCAATATTACATTATCCATGATTTTATTAATAATTGATCATTTTGGATTTTGACAAACTTGACACACAAATGACAATTTGACAATGAACTTAATGTATCACAATTAAGTTTCAAATTGAGCAACACAATAGAAACTAAAACAAATTGAGAGATTGTTATGAGGCTAGTGATGCAAATTTTCTAATTAGAGTGTATTCCATGAGATTACAATTCTTTGAGATATTTTGTCAAATAGTTCACAAGATTTGTCTATCCTCCCACATTTTACATAGATTTGAAAATGGAGTCTACAACCACAACATTTGAGAAAATTCATCTTCATATTATGCTTTGATGGATGTGGACCTTGTTCCAAATCTCCCATATTAAGGAAATCGACAAGGATTTTGGTGAAGGTTGTGAAATTTTTCTATGCATCTACCAATTTCATTTGATTGAAAGTTTCTATAACCTTTTAAAAAATCCATTATGTATATTCTACAATCATTATAGTCCACAATTTCACATTTATTTGGTTTTGCATCTACCAAATGTATTTGCTTGAATTTTCCTATCGAATTTTCAATGTAGATCCATTTTGTGTATATCTTACAATTTGTTGGTGTTTTTTCCCACATAGGATTTGCA
Organism: Sequoiadendron giganteum; assembly: GCA_007115665.2. Taxonomy (NCBI): domain Eukaryota; kingdom Viridiplantae; phylum Streptophyta; class Pinopsida; order Cupressales; family Cupressaceae; genus Sequoiadendron; species Sequoiadendron giganteum. The sequence goes on along the minus strand of CM021101.1, from coordinate 645,218,988 downwards.
ATTCTCTAAGAGGTAGCCAACCTCCGTTATAAATAACTACAAAGGCTAGTGGCCAACTAACAAGAGTCAGTCAAAGACTGAAATCTCCTACACTTTTGGCTCTATGAAACCAAGGTGGGTAAACCAAAGTGTGTTCATAAGAATGTTTCATGATTGGTAAGAACACTTCTTCTTATAGATGCAATCCCCACTAACACTAACAAACAGTCATTACCCTGGTTGTGGAAAAACAAAAGAATAATAACAGATATCCCAAAGCAAGGAGACTGAAAATTATCATATGATCTATATCCCAAAAAGAGATAGCAGTTGATATTTGTTAAAATGTTTGGGTATTGGATCACTGTGCTTAGAGTCACGATCCTATACCTTAAAGGAATTTACCAATACTATCCAGTGCCTCATCCATTGGGTGGGAGTCATATAAAATGTAATTCAAATGAAAATGAACTTATCAGCATAGTGCTTTGCTACCATGAGATTAAAAATGGCCCATACACAGGAGAGAAAAATGTCTTAATTTTTTTAGATTTCTTTTGATATTAGTAATTACTAAAGCATAGTATACTTATTTCATAGTATTCCCAATCCAACATGATTTCCTACATAATACCTTCAAAATCCTGCTTTACCACTAATTGTACCTATTCTAGGCCTTCAGACCCAAAAAAAACAACCCTTAACAATGAGCCATCAAATCTCCTTTATAGGACAAGAGAGCAAAAAAGCAATAGGCTACATTGTTCATTCCAAAATTGAATTTAATTTAGAATGAAATTCAAATTCACATTCCTCATCATTAGAAAAAACCATAATCAATTTGAGGAATCAAAATAGTTATACCATTGTAACCAACCAGAGCTATAGAAAAAAGAGCGTGGTAGGCACGTGTACGTCCACATCAACACACCACCCAAAAGTAACACACCCAACAATTGCAACTACTTGTAAGACACACAGCCCTAATAGAGGTGACCACTCCTGGTCCTTGCTTCACTAAGAAGTGAGACTAGCTTCCTTTTATCCGCTTTAACACATGATCCGGTAGCATGGAACGACACCATTGTAGTTGTTGGGGAAACTACAAGGGGCTCTTCATTGACCTCCAACAACTCGATCATGGACGCCAAGTAACATTGGTAGTCCAAGTTAGTTTCAGACCCATCACCATTAGAACTAGAAGACAACACCAGTGGGGACTTGGAGCTCCCTGTCCCTTTATAAGAATCATGGAAAACCCTTAGCTTGCTAAGGATAGGTTGTACCCTATCAGGCTACAAATTTTGCACCCTGAGTCTAGTACTTCTATGCACAGCTGAATGGTCCATTGCAATGAACACCTCACAAAATATAGGAGAGACTCGACCACCTGCAACAAGACAACTCAAAATGCGATGATAATACCAGATAACACAATGAGCATTTATAGAGTTAATTGGTGCGAGAATATTAATTGCTCGAATACAACACGAGCATTCGAGCATTTTAGTGGCTGATGTAGCCACACCAAATTATTTGTGGCTTGTAAAGGCATGGCAAACAACCCATCATTACATTTATTTGAAGAACACTATTCGCACGTAGAAAAATTAGGCAAGGATCCATTGGAAAAACCCACACCATTAATGGGAACAACTTGTAGACAGCAAGAACTCCCACTGGGGATGAACAGGAACCCAACAAAAATCGAACCGTTAATGCGGATTGAACATGGAAATTCAAACGACTTAGATTGAGTCAACAATTGTTTGAAAATCCACATCAACGCCCTAGGAGAACCGTGCCCAATCACAACCCAAGAAAACAAGAGGTTGTAACTAGACAATGGGTCCCACCTAGCCCTTTCGCTTCAAGAACTAGGCGATGTGTCGCCTCTTTGAAGACCTCACAGTACCCTCAGGGGCCTTTAATCTAATCTTGCGAGATCCGTGAAGAAGGATTATCATTGATCTCCCTCATTAATATCCCACGGGTAGAAAACACCCACCTTAAACCCCAAAACCCTAGCCTCCATCCTTGTAAATTTTAAGTCCCACTACAATCCTTGTACAGTCCACATGATTTTTCTATCCTTTGTTGAAGAAACTATTACAATATATTTCTTACTTATGTACTTATTTTCCATACATGTTTATAAAAGTTTGAAATTATTAATAATATTAATTTTGGCAAGACATTGAAAGAGTGTTGATTGTAAAAAATATGCATCCTAATGTGAAAATGCAAACAATGGAAGCAATGACTATAACACATAATTTTTTATGTAGTATCCAATTCAAAGGATCATGTTACCCTGTACCTTGAATTTTTTAGTATAAAAAGCTAAGGAGATGCTATAAATAAGATAATAAGTTGACTATTAGCATATACCAATTTTCATAGAGATGTAGATTGTTGGATGTTGTGGTTGTGTTTCTCATGATATGTGGTTGTCATTGATGTCAACACTATTAGCATTAATGTCTTAAAGGTTGTATATGTCGAGGATATTGAGAAAATTAGAATAAATATGTTGCAAATAGTCTATGAAGTTGTGGAGATCAAAGTGGTGGAAATTTGTGTACGTTGGTATTCTGAAGTCATGTATTAAAGGGTTTTTTGTTGAGCCTATCTAGTATATCATCTGGAAGTTTTAGAGGTTTGCATCAAGATTGGAGCATGTCATGAGTTTTTGTGTTCCTACAGTTATTTTGTTGCTATAGTTGGTGTTTCTGAAAGAAGAGAATGCAATTCTAGTGAATTGAATTGTTGTGTATGCTCTTGAGATGTTCATTGATGTTTCTTGATCTCATACTCTATCATTGTGGTACATCCATGTTGATCAGTGTGGTCGTGATCAAAGATTTCTCCATTGTATGTTCGAGTTTTTATGTTCTTGGTTGACATGATGGTAGTAGCGTGTTGTAGATCCTTGTGGATTAATTTTTGAATGCTTGGCATGTTTGAGGATGTTGATTAAGGTCTTCATTATGTTGTGACTGATTTAGGTTGGTGCACATTGAGATCTGTTCATGAATTGGGCCGACAGTTTGAATTCATCTATTATTTATTTTTGGCTGACAGAGTTGTTAATGTAAATTCATGAAATGGATATATAAGAGAAATTTTTTATTCATTTAGAGAGAATGTATGTGAAGTGTATGTGATATATGTGTGAATAAAGATTAGATCATTCGAATGCAGAGAAGAGTGTGAAGAAGTTTAAGCAATGTATGAAGAATTATTTATGTGCCTAACTGAAACTGTCATTAGGCTTTTGAAGAAGCTAATTTCTCAGTTCAACCTCATCAGATGGATTTAATTTGATTATCTTATGTAAGGCAGTGAGCCTTCCCTTTGAGCAGTAAGCTCTAGGCAGTGTTCCTGAATGTATGTGCATTCCTTATTCATTTCTTTTATACTTTTAGTAGGGTATAAATTGTGGATTAACCTCCACCATGGATTTTCCCCTAACAGGGTTTGTACACAAAAATCTTGGTGTTATGTGTGTTTCTGATGTGTTGTTAATTGATGCTTTCACTGTTAATTATCATATCAAAGATTAAAGGTTAATAAGGTTAAATAAGTTTCAATTTTATAACAACTGATTCACCCCCCCTCTCAATTGTCTATCCTTGTTTTCCAAGATAGATATATTCCATTTCAAAACACACAAGACAATATCCAGTAGATAATCAACCATCTTTCATTTGTATAGTGATTATTTTATCCCTATAGGAAACAAGTAGAGCATATAAAGAAAAATAACAAAGCCACAACTACCCCTATTTTGTAGTTTGGTGTGCATTCCTTCCTCTCCCTAATCTTCTCTAATTATTTTGATTAGGATTAGGGCCAGGGATAGGGCTAGGGTTAGGTTTAGGTATAGGTTTAGGGTTATTAAAGTGAATGCAACTAATTAATAAAAGAAAAAATATTTAGGGTTAGGTAATTAAGGTTAGGGTTATAAAGATATGATAAAGGTGAGGGTTAGGGTCAAGGTTAAGGTTTCGAGAAAAAAGGGTTAGGTTATGATTAGGGTTAGGGCTAGGTTTAAGATTTGGATTATAGTTTAGGGTGTAGCATTTTTCTTTAGTTTAGGGTTACAATTAGGGTTAAGGTTAGGGTGTAAGTTAAGGTTACTGTTAGGATTATATTAGAATTAGGATCATGGTTTAGGGTTTAGGGTTAGGGTTGTGTTTATTTTTAGGGTTACAATTAAGATCATGGTTTAGGGTTTAGGGTTAGATTTATGCTTATGTTTAGGGTTAAAGTTATGGCCAGGGTTACATTAATGAGAAAATGATGGTTTACTTTCCAAGTAAGGTTTAAAGTTATGCTTATTTTTAGGGTTACAATTAAGATCATGGTTTAGGGTTTAGGGTTAGAGTTATGCTTATGTTTAGGGTTTTGATAAAAAGGATTTGGGCTATGGTTAAGATTATGGTTTTGAGAAATAGTGTGAGGGTTAAAGTTATGGCCAGGGTTACATTAATCAGAAAATGATGGTTTACTTTCCAAGTAAGGGTTAGGATTAGGTTTATTGTCAGGGCTAGGGTTAAGGTCAGGGTATGGGTCAATATTATGATTAGGGTTAGGGTTATGGTTAGATTAGGGATATGATGTTAGGTTTCAAGAAAAGGTCTAATTTCCTTTTGTGGGAAAATAATCAAATACAACTTAAACTTAAATTTAGAGATTACCCTAAACTCTAACCATAGCCATAAACCTAATCCCAAACCTAACCCTCAAGAAAACACATAACCTAACCCTAATTGTAGTATTTGAGGCTAGGATCAAACACTATCTAACCTAACCCTATATAACCTAACACATAACCTAGCACTAGAAAAAAAATCTTCTCCCAAACAATCTCCTCTACTTCTATTCATGCCTACTGGAGTTGTAACATTCAACATTGGTGCTTCAACCATTCATTCAAAGCTAAGAATTCCAATAAGAGATTTCAATGAACTAGAAGGGACAAGACTTACAACTTTCTAAGAAGAAATATCACATGTCAGATACATATTGATAGATGAAATGAGTTTCATTGGGGAGAGGTTGCTTGAAAACATAGATTCCAGGCTTCGACAAGCACTCCCAAAAAACACTAACCAAAGTTTTGGAGGTGAGTTCTGGATTGAAATTGCTAACTTTGATAACTTTACATTACAATATTTTTTATTCAATTCTATTATAGTTCCTTCTATACAAATTCATACTTATAAATTTAATTAAATATTTTATATTCAGGCATATGTACAAGATTTTAGTTGGAGACTTGGCACAATTACCTCCAGTAAATCACATGGCTCCATATGAAAGCAAAAGGTGAGAAAAGCTACTATGGGAAGAATTCAAAATGGTCATTACATTAAGTTGTGTTTTTTGACAAGATGGACAAAATGAAGAACAACAAATATTTCGTCAAATTCTAACAAACATTAAGGATGTGAATCCCACAATTGATGATTGGATGTTGCTTTCATAACTTTATAGCCCAACTATTCAATGGTCATTTTTATAATGACTCCTTTCTCACTCTGATGGTGGACAAATGTGACATTATTTAGGATATTCAATGCCTAGATATTTTTTGGAAAGCTTTAAGGTCAAATATATAGTGGCATAAAACTCAATGTTATAGGAAATCATTCTTAGCCAAGCCCAATTGGTTCAATTCCTATGGATAGAAGGGGGTTGATCATAAGGAAGTGTTGAGATTCCTAAGCATCTCTTTTACCTTTTAGGTTTCTCCTTCCTCTTTAAGGAAACATATCATTTCTAGAGCTGAGAAAAATTATCATATTAAATTATGAAGCCCCTTTATTTGGCAAGGAGATTCCATGCGTGTTCAAAAATTCTTGTTGCACACATTTCCATTACTCATGTTGCTAAGAACCTTGCAAATCCTCATATTTGAAGATTGAAAAAATCCAAAGGTATATTTTATGACCTCCCTTTAACCAAGGAAAATGGTTTCACAAAGTATCCTAGGAGTTTTATTATTTCCCTCATGACTATAATAGGCTTGGCTTAATTTATATTCACTACTCTAAATGGTGCCATAATAGGCTTTGCTTGCTTTATATTCACTACTCTAAATGGTGCCATAATTTTAAATTTAATTAACATACTCTAAAACCTAACTAAACCAGGTTGTAGCTCGTCAAATTGGAAAAGTGAAAGGTCAATACCAGCGCTGAGGAAGAGTTTGGAGGAGTTAAAACAAGGTCAATACCAGTGTTGACAAAGAGTTTGGAGCTAAAACAAGGTCAATACCAACACCGAGGATGAGGTTGAGGGCACTCAGGGAAAATCAACGACCAAGGGACAATGAGTACTGTAAGTTTGGCACCCCCATTCTCTTTAACCTACAATTTTCATGCCTAGTTTCCAAAGATCTTCTCGTACATTGGCCCCCCCATTCTCGTAAAATGGTATAAGATAAGACAACAAAAATAAAATAGCTTAGTCTTTCACATTTTCATCAATCTACATATTGTTAAATTTTAACACCTAAAAGTGAGAATGGAGAATCTTTCCTTGTATGGTGGCCAATTATGCTTCACAACACCTAGATTACAAAATCCTTGTCAATATCATTTCCATCACAATTAAACGTATTGCTTGAGATATAGTCATAGAGGTAAAAAAATTGGATTTCTTGATAGTAGATACATTCTAGACAATTCAATCCTTGCATTGGAGATTGTTGAATGGGCCCAACAAACTACTCATGATGCCCTTACTATTAAATTAAAAGTTTGACAAGACATATGATTGCATCAAATGTCCTTTCATTTATAAAAGGCTCAAAAGGGTTTGTTTTCAACCCTAAATTATTATCACACATGCAAAATTACAAAATACCAGTTAATGAAGAACCTTCATTTGAAGGTGATGTCATCATGACCTTTGAATGAAGAACCTTCATTCAAAAATGATGCCATGTCAAGACTTTCAAATGAAGGTGTTTTTTATTTTAAATATTTCATGTCCAAAATGCTTTATAAAAGGAACCTTGGAATGAAGGACCTCCAAATGAAGACCTTAATTCAAAGGTCCTTCATTAGAAGATCCTTCATATGAAGGTTCCTTTAATGCCATCCCATTATAGATCTTAGAGTTGTTAGAGATATTTTTGTTTCAAAGTAGATGTTGGACCATCAAACAGTGTCACCATGACTCTACCAAGATATCCATCAAGTTTCTTGCTTTAAAAGACCCCTAAATGCAATGAACCTCTATCATACCATGATGCACACCAATCCACCAAGTTACAGTTCCAAGACAATGGGTGGATTGGTGGATGTCATTTCTATTTAGCCCTCAAACCCTTACATAGGAAAAATAGGGTAGTCCCTGTAAATCTGGTAAAGACATGCCACTCTAGTCATCAAAATTCTTTACCAGTTTCTTAATCTTCCTACTCAAATCATCAGGTAAGGCTTGAAAACATTGTAGTAATTTTACAAAAACTTGAGTAGGCCTTAATGATTGGGGCTTGTTGTCTGCATCGATTCTAGAGGCCTTATACATAACATCTAGGTCATTGGCCCTAGGGACGAACTTCTCAACTAAAGGAAAAACTAATTCCTGATCCATAGTAATGTTTCTTATTGAATCTAAGAATAAAGAATATAAAGAATAAAGTGATGGTAATCTATCATCAACTCCCTAATTCAAATGCCTAAAAACTGTGTCTACAACTTCATTTTGCTTGGCAACTGCTCCCTTCTCACTTGCTTTTAGAGCTTCCTATAGCTCTCTAATCTTATTAAGCATCTTCTTTTTGGTGGGATATAAAGAGTGCTCAACCTCCTCTTCAACTGGCTCTAGTGAAGGACTAGGAGCAGGAGTCTAGATGGGGGACCTAGGAGTAGAAACAATTGGAGAAGCTGGAAGTATTGATCTTGATGTAGAAGGTATGGCTAGGGTACTAGGAGCACTAGAAGAATCCCCCACATTTTTGTACTTCAACCTGTCTACCTCACTTTGCATCTCAACATTCCTTTGCTGCATTCTACTATACTCTCCAATAATGGTATTATACTTCTCCATCAAACTTTTCTTCTCAGCTTCTTCTCTTTTAGCTGTCTTTTGGGCCAATTTGGCCACATTTACAGTCAAGTTTGTAGTTTATGTAGTTGAAGTTTCAGAAGCTCTTTTGATTATTAACCCTCCCCTTAGGTTTGGGCTAATATCAGTAACATAGGGCACGAGCCAACCTAAACTTAGGAAGTAATAAAGTTAGGCAAAATATTTAACTCAATTTATAAAAAGGGGCCTGACCTAGATGAAACAATGAGACATAAGTCATTTTAATACCCACTCCAAAAAGGTAATGTTCAAATGTATCTCACCCAAGGTTTTTCATGGAACATTAGGATTTTTATGAAAGCCAAGGTAAAACCCAACCTTAGGTTCCTCCCAAACAATGTAACAAGCCAAGACAAGGGCAAAACATAAATAGAATTCAAAGAACAAGATTTCAAAATCCATCAAATCCACCATGATTCACACCAATCCACCGAGTTATAGTTCCAAGACAGTGGTTGGATTAGTGGATGTCATTTCTATTTAGCCCTCAAACCCTTACACAGGCACAATAGGGCAGTACTTGTATTTAACTGTTTAATCCCACAAAATAGTGATTGAGAACTTCAAAACAAATGCAAATGAAATGGAACACATATATTTATCTACACCAATGATCTTAGAGCATTTCAAGCTTGTATGGATCCATACAACACAAAAGAACTTCATAAAAATTGTAAAAACACAGAAAATTGCTTCATGAACGTGGTATCTGATATGAAATTTTGGTATCAACTCCTCCAACAATTGCAATGGTATGGGAATACAATATGATATAAGTGGGATAAAAAATGCATCATTTTAATCATCAAACCAATATGCAAAGATGAAAGAAATTGATAACCCCTTAAACTGAAAAAGTTTCTTTTAACTTTAAGTTTGTTGGGTAGCCAATTCTTTTAAGTTATCAAATCCTACCATCATACATAATCAAAATGTTGTTGTTTCAAATGACTATGAGCACTAACTTTCACTATTTGAAGATGTTGAAACCTTGTCATAGAGAATTAGAACATTGATGTGACCACTCATCCTACCTTAAAACATACCAAAAGTCTCCTAGCAATTAGACATAGGAAGATTTAAGATGACTTATACATTTTTTATTGCCAAAGCATAAACTTATGATGACTTTACTAGGCCTAGTACACACTCCCTCCCCGTTAACCACTTAGACATATGGAAATTAAATGTAAATTTTATGATATTTTTAGTCATGTAGGTGTCCAATAAACCACTTGGTGGTGTTTCCATTCCATTTTATTTACTTGAATGAAGAGAAAAATTCCTTTGATTACAATTAGAGAATACATTTGATGCCTTGGTTGTGTAACTAGTGGACCATAGTCACATTTAACACTTGTTACAGAGTTTGGGAGTTAAAATGTTAAGTAGATTTGATTTGTGATGGACACATTTGGACGGTAGTAACAATAACTTGCAATCTATCAAGACTTGATTACCTTATAGGCTTTCAAATTCTAGCGATAAAATGATAGATTAATCATAATGTCACCTTCAAATCACATTACCATGAAAGAACTTCATCCAACTTCCTTATGAGTGCAGGTACCACCAAATAGGTATTTGTTAGATTTGTCTTCCTTGAGCGAGGGAAATTAAAGAAGAGAATAGGAAAGCGAGACATGTAGTAGGTCTAAAAGAGGGAGATCAACTAAAGGTCAAAAGATTAGAAGAAAATTTCGTAAACGCATGGAATTTTTTCTTGCTGAAGGGGGGTCATTTTCTTATGATTATGAGAGCATAGGCGACATTGAGGTGCCCTTGAGGTAAAAACATCTATGGAAACAATGGGTACCCAAGGAACTTCCTCCAATTAACATTGATCTTTGTGTCAACAAGAGGATATATCACATAGCACCATCATCATTACATGGTTTGGGCCTATTTTGCATGGATGGCATAAAGGTCTATTATGACAAAGTTACTAAGTTGATGGAGTATGTTGGACCCTATTACAGTTACAAAGATTGGATGTAGCTGGTTTGATATACATGAAGTATGCATAGGTATGCACTATCAAAAAATTATATACAACTAAAAGATAAGGATCAAAATAAAGTAGTGGCTAGGTACATTGATGGAAGGCCAAAAGCATCAAGGAATATTGCAGGGTTTATAAATAGTACACGACCTGGGTCAACAAATAAGCAACCCAATTGTATATTCGAGGTGCGAGAGGGAAACCGTGTATTTGTATGTGCGATAAAATCAATAACTGCAGGGGAAGAGTTGCTAATCCATTACAATTTGAATCGCTTAGATACAAACACAATTACTATCGGGGTGGTATGTACTATATACCATTTTACCCAACCTCCAATTAGTGAGTCCAATATACCATTTTATTATTTATTTATTTTTCGTAAGTCTATTGGTTTCATTTCGGTAATGTTTTTTATATTTAATTTTTGTCACAGCAGGACATTGATCATATGAGGAATGCTCCATCCTAGAGCACAAATTGTGATCCATCTTTAGGTGCTTCTACCCAACAGGTTTACCTCATTGTAATTGTACAAATTAGATATCAGAAAAATGTTTTATTATTATGTTTTTTTCATGAGTTTATTGGGTTAATTTTGATCATGTTTTTAATATTCTTTTTGCAATCGACTGATCGGGGAAAGGCACTAGCAGTACAGGAGGGAATCCATATGGAGGTGCAATCACTATTATGCGATGATGACATCGTATTTTCCATAAACCCTGTGGATGTGATGAGGAAGGCCCAAAAAAAATGCAATGAATAAATCCTTAAGTTGGTATTCATGGTGCCTCAAACATATGAGATAAGAGAAAGGGTTAAAATATTGTCTGAGAGAGCACAAAACTTGCAAGTAATCTATCATGAGATCTTTAATTATAACATAATTTCATTCATGATTTTATATTTTATACTTTTTTATGTCATGAACTAAAATATGTGTTGCTTTTACAAGATTATTTGCATCCTCATCGTGCTGCTGGCCATGATCAAGGTACTGCAAGTGTTGCCTGGGAAGTAGGGGTCAGTACAAGTGTCAATCTTGATATTCCTGCACATACAACACATCATTTGACCCCATCATCTGTGCCTATATTGTTGACTGAAATATCGGCAACACATACCATGCAGGCAATCGGTAGTGCATCGTCTGGCAACGAACACATGCCCCTACATGTGTCAGTACCTATGGATATAGAGGCCGCTAGTACTGGTGATTTTTTAGTAGCATTTCCTGGATCTTCCCATATTACTAGTACGGGAACATTTTTGGTCACATTTTTGGTGACCGAGGATTTCCTTCCCATAAATATAGAGAAGGTCCCAAGTACTTTAAAATGTTTTAATTATTATTCTATATAATCCAATTGAAATTTACTTATTGATCATTCTTTATAGACTAATGATCCCATGATCATTTTGCAAGAAATGATGTTTTTTATAAACATCTAAGTGATCTTACATTGGAGCTCTTCGGGCCCACCATACATACACGGTGGAATGCCCAGAATCAAGATTTAAAAGATGAGCTCATTAACCATTTAGTTATGTTCTTCAGTGATAAAACATTCAACTAAACCAAGGTCCTTAAGAAATCTGGTACTTATCTAAAGTATGTGAGGGACCAATATAGGTCACATTTACAGAAGAACAGAAAGTACGAGCGTCCCCCTATGATTCTGGAGAGGGAGTGGAAGGACTTGGTGTCGGATGGAAAGGAGAAGGCTGAAAATAAAAAAGGAAAGAAACCATCGGGCCAAGGAAGGTATGTGAAACAATCAACAATTTGAATATATACTAATTACTCTTTATTTTTACATAATCTAACGTATTTCAAATTTTTCATAGGTTGCTCAACACATTGAAGGCAACAAAGGAAAGACTAGAAAAACATGGGCAGCACAAACTTGGCTCTGGTGGTTATATGAAAATAGTCGCATGATTTGTAAGTATCAATAAATTAAATATTGCATCCAAATAATAAATTGCAAACAATTTTGGTTTTATCACACCATAGAAGAAAATTTCATGATCACATGCAAAAATGCAAGGTTGTGATTTCAATAGAGTGCCCATAGAAGAGGACCTGAAGATTGCCTTCCACCAAGGCTATGGAGCCCTGACTGAACAACTAAGATTCTCGACTAAGCAAACACAATATTCCACTGCATCCAACACACAGGTAAATAAACTCAATAAAGTTTATTTCAAATTGAATACTTGTGCAATCTATTCAATATTAATTTCCACCATAATAATGTGCCTATTTATTTTACACAGATAAGAAATGATAATACTGCACATGACATTGGAATGTAGCTTGGTGAGGGAGGAACACAACCTGCCGATGAAGGCCATGGTATGCATCTCGGTACTTGATGTATTCATGTGCTATACAAAACACAATATGGATTAATACAATTAAAGATCTTTAATTGCATTTGGTGTATTAATCAATGTAACCTTTTGTATTTCAAATTTAGAGCAGGTAGAGCATGATCAACATGTTGAGCATGATTAGGCTAGAGAAGATCAGGAACATGATGTGGCTCCATCAAGTAAAGAGGACCACTCTAATTTTCTTTTAAAAATATTTAATTGCAATTGGTGTATTAATTAATGTAATCTTTCGTGTTTCAACTCCAGATTAGGATTTAGAGGGTGTTCAACATGTTGAGCATGAGGCTATAAGACAATATTAGGAACATGATGTGGCCCAATCAGGTAAAGAGCACCACTCTGATGTTCTTTTAATTAATGAAATACGTGTAACAATAATAATAAAACAATCATTTATTTGCTATTGCAGCAGACCCCCCCTTGCAGCCGTGTCCACGTTGTGAGTACACGACTAGGCATACATTAAGATCACGAGCAGAGCTCGGAACAACTCAAGGGGGGACAGATGATTTTGAAAACGATACTCCACTTCAGCTTTTTTTAGCTAAAAAAGAAACAAAAAAAAAAGTGATTGTAATCATATTATGACAGCCATATTTTTGATAATATGTAAAAACTGAAAAAATGAAATATGTTAATGAATGAATGTGAATATGTTAATGAATAAATGTTATATGTTAATGAATGAATGTTATATGTTATTAATGGATGAATGAATGAATTTGAATATGTTAATGAATGAATGTTATATGTTATTAATGCAAGATAAATGAATGAATGTTATATGTTATTAATGGATGAATGAATGATTAATGTTATATGATTGGGTATGGGGAATTGAGAGTGATGTGAGGGGGGGGGGAGCCAAATGAGCTTCCACCTTCACGTGGTTGGCCCTATTAAGTAGAGAATATTAAACTATTCTCAAAACAAAGAGAAGCTCAATAAGGTAAGTAATGCACTTTTCAATATAAGAAATGCATCGTTTGAAGCATCAAACCAATATGCAAAGATGAAAGAAAGTGCTAAATTTTCACTATGAACATTGTGTTGTGTGTGGATTTGGTTTCAAAGCTCTATTTTTTTTAGTGGTCTCTAAAATTTGACTTTTGTGCATAACAGGTTAGTGGAAAATTTGACAGCTCTGAAGGGTTTAGAGGCTTGATTGAGATAGATACATGGATATTTGGATCTTGTTGTTGATGGGAGGCTTCCACTTAACCATGAAATTTTGTACCATCTACAGGTATGCTAAAATATCTCTACTTACATTCATTCAACTTACTATAATATAATATCTGACAAAAATCTCCTTTTCATTATACTTATATGGATTTTCATGCCCTGTTCCAAAGCACATGTTTTAAAACAGGCAAGAAGGATGCTGGCAACGGTTAAGGAATTTGGATTTACACCTCCCAATTGCATAGTTTACTTCATTCATACAACATATTGCCAATGTGTTTCACAATTGTTGAATCATATCCTATAATTACAGAACTAGTAAAATTAAAATATGTAAGTTTCAAATATGGCATTACATATCTTTCTATGAATTTTTTAAAGAAAATATCAAAATGGAGAAAAATTAAAAAAATAATTTGCATAATTTCAAATATGGCATTACACATCTTTCTGTAGAAGGCATCAAAGTAACCTTCAAGATTGACAATGGAAATGAGTACAAGGTCAGTATAACTTAATGCTAATTGGGTATGATTTTATTTGTTCAAGACCAATTTCGATTCATTTTCTGCTCACACTACTTTTATTTACATTTATGTTTTGCTAATATCCATTTTCCTTTACATTCATATTCTTCTATACATATTGTGTTTACAATAATTTTTTCCTTAATTTAATCTAGAGGAGAGGACCCAATACCTGAGAAACTTTCAATGTCATGCTGTTAGGATTTACTGTGAAGCTAATCCAAAGTTTTTCATTGCTGCTCGAGGCCATATTGCAGTGCTTTCTCTAGGAAGTCCACATGATCCCCATCAGGTATTTATTTTTGTAGTCTCTAAATTTCTTAGAAGAAATTAACAACCAGTTTGTCTAAATGTTTCTCCTTGTTTACACATTAATATCTCTTTTGGCAGTAATGGATCATAGTGGATTAATGGGGTCTTAAAGAGAAGGCTCTCAAACATGGAGATCAAGAGTGGGACCACGTAAAACCATTCATAATCATGCTCATATTTTTTTATTAACTGTCTAAGAGCTAAGTATCCAAGATAACATTCTATATTTTTCTATTGAATTTCCAGAGTGAATAATTTTGGGTTTGCAATCGTATTTTTTAGTACACTAACTAAGTATCCAAGACGTACTGCAGGTAATTTTTCTCACTATATTGCTCATTTTCCACAAATTTAGATTCTAGTGCAGTTTAATATTCACTAGTTTGATTTTTTATTTTTTAGCAAAATTAGAATCCAGTTCGTAGGTTGTGCTTGTTGTCCATGAAGTTCCCTTGATCTCATGACTCATAATAGGTTTTATATTTTTCTCCAATTATTGATCAACATCAAATGTGGCCATCATAATATCATCCATAGCCTCCATATTCTACAATTATTCATTGCTCATTTCTCATACATAGTAACCAAATAATGCAGGCCTAGAGCTTGGACTGCAAAATGTATGCAAAAAATGATAAATCCCTGCCTCTATAAGCCTAATTAAACACAACAATTGACATGTTGTTTGATATTTTAAATAGTCATATGACTGTCCTTTTTCTACCTTCTAAACACTAGTTAATCAATGCATACAATAATTTATTGAAATGCAAAGTTGAATGGCCTCTTAACTCTTGACACTAATGTCATTGCATTTGTCCAAACACGGTTAATCATATTGTGATCTAAATTTTCATAATGAAGTCTTCCAATCTATCCTTTAAATCTAAGCATTGATGACAATCCATATTGTCTTTTACTACCCCTATTAAATGCTCATGGTCTTGGCACATCAACTTTCTCTCTTTGATTGACCTATCCTTATGTCCTGTCATTATCCCTACGGATGCACTTTGGAGCCTCCTACTACTATTATATATCACCCAAAGTCACCCCAATAATTATTTCAATCCAATCATCCCGATATATCTTCTCAAGCAATTTTGATTGTTGTAATAGCATTGATCTTTCACCGATATGCCTACATTTCAATGATTAGTTTTTTTTTTTTTAAATTGCATTGTTCCGTCAAAATTGCGACGAACCACAAAAAGCATTCGACGAATTTGCAATGTATCTAACAAAATCTCGCCATGACGACTTTCCTATTTTGTCACGAGTTCAAAAAACTTATGTTGTTAATCCAATGGTTCATCGTCAGCATGCCACATGTGCTCCGAGTACTGTTTGTCGCTAGAGCGACGAAATAGGCATCTCGGTTCCGATGAATGAATGTCGATGCTCCAACGCTTTATCAATGATATGCCACATGTGCTCTAGGTACAGTTTGTTGCTCGAGTGATGAAACTAGCATCTCAGTTCCAATGAATGAATGTCGCTACTCTGACGCCTCATTAATGGTACACTGCACGTGCTCTGGGTACGGTTCATCGATTGAGCAACAAAACTGGCATCCTGATTCCGATGAATGAATGTCGCTGCTCTAACGCTTCATCGATGGTACACCGCACGTGCTCCAGGTATGGTTTTTCACTAGAGTGACGAACCTAGCGTCCTAGTTTCGACGAATGAATGTCGTTGCTCCGACGCTTCATCGACGGTACACTACATGTTCTTCGGGTACTGTTCAGAAATTGGCATCTCGATTCTGATGAATGAATGTCGCTGCTCCAATGCTTCATCGATGGTATGCCACTCGTGGTCTAGCCACTGTTCATCATGCTATCAACGAAAGACGTGTCATGGTTCTAATGAATGTGCGGTGTGCGTTCGATGTTTTATAGTCCGTTGGGATGCGGATGAAAAGTGAGCGACGACGCTGATTTCTGTGATTTGTCGGTCGGCTAATAATAGATCGTCAAAAATCCGATGAACGTCCATCAGAAATTGGGGTCAAATTCAATAGTGAATGCAAAGGATGTTGTTCGAAGGATGGTGGTTTTAATATGACAAGAAGAGTCGGATATGTAAGAATATTTTATAAAGAACTTATTGAACCAAGTGTGACGACAAATAATGAAGGTCCTAGAAATGAAAAATAAGATGATGTTACAAGTACAACAAGTTATAATAACTCTATTCAAAAATTGCAATGTTCCCATTGTCATAGGAAAGGGCATAGAAAAAATGTGTTGGAATCTTCATCCTTGTAGTATTTGTGGACTAATCAATCATTCAGAAAAAATGTGTTGGAATAAAAAATGGATGAAGGAATCTATGATTAAATATATGCAAATGAATTATGGATGGATTGATGGATCCAATTGGCAAAAGATAACATATATGTTTAAGAGGTTATACAAGCATAAATATTCATATGTAAAAAGCGATAGCAATCAGAAAGAGATTAAATTTTTGAGTAGAGATAGAGAGCACCAAGTGGGTGCAACTAAGGAAGAAGTAGATCACCTGAAGTGGGTTTCTAATAAGGAAGAATTATAGAAAGAAAGGACATCATGAAGGATACTTGAGTTGTCTTGAGGACAAGACATTTTTTTAAGCTTGGGGAGAATGTTGGCAACATATAGAGGGTTGTGAGGCACCTCATATGTCATCTAGGTCATTTCTAAACCTATATATCCATTATATACCATTTAAACAACCTAAAACGCCTCTAATATGCCTAAATAATCTATAAAAGTGAAAAAAAATTATAGAGAAAAGAGTAAAATTGTGGGAATAAAATAATTAAGTGTTGTTATGAAAGGATACGATGGAAAGGTATTATGAAAAGGTGTGAAGAGACTATATAAAGAAGGGAAAGGTGAGAGATAAGAGTGTGAGAGAGTGTGAAATCATGTCGATTAAACATATATGAGAATAAGGTGTTGATGTTGTAGCTTCAGGCTACATACTTTTGCCTTGATTGTTGGACAATAAATTCGTATAGCCTAATGGCTATTCATTTATTTATTAAAGCGAAGAGGAGCTTCACTTAACATCTAATATAGTATTTAATTATTGTGAATAATTAAATTGGACCAACTTCATTAAGGAAATAATATTTATTTCTTTATTATTGCTATGAGGCCGACCTACTTAAAGAGTCACATTATTTTGTATTTATACAAGGTGGAGTTTGCTCATTTGATCATCAAGTTCATTGATCATATTCACATTCTCAGAAGGATTTCACACTTGAGCAACAGATCATCATCTTGAGAAATAGATCATTATATTGGTGTAGTAGGTCGAATTCAAGGAGAAACATATCCATGTTGTATCTTCGCATCTAGGAGAGGTGCTATTATTCTTTGTATCAAATTCAGCCTTGCATTGGGTCTGAGTTGTAAGTTGATTTCTCCTCTCATTCCTGGATATATAAGT
Organism: Sequoiadendron giganteum; assembly: GCA_007115665.2. NCBI lineage: Eukaryota > Viridiplantae > Streptophyta > Pinopsida > Cupressales > Cupressaceae > Sequoiadendron > Sequoiadendron giganteum. The sequence continues at coordinate 645,201,027 of CM021101.1, read as the reverse complement.
GATATATTTGTTGGGTTTTTCCCCTTGATTTGGAGGGTTTTCCTAGGGTATCTTGTGGTGTTCATTGTCTTATGTGTTGCATTTTATGTTTTCTTTCATTTATGATCCTAAAAATAACATGGTATCAGAGTAGGTCTAAGAAAAGATCTGATCATAAATTGATTGCAGTAAGAGTTATGAAGTTAGCATAGTCCAGAGGCTTCATTGTCAAGCCTTTCGAGAATTTTTGGCAAAGCTTAGAAGGATTCTTCCAATGAGAATGGAGTGTTGGTGTCACACTAAAAATAGAAACATTTTTTTTAGCGCAAGCATTATTGAGGGAATCTCAGATTTCAATTTGGATCTCATAATTATGAAGACTAAATTCTTTTGATGTCGTGAGTGAAGATTACAGTGTCTATGTTCAACTGAAGTTGAGTATATGTGGTGCTTATTGCAAATCTGATAGCTTACTTCATTTTCTTGAACATATGTTGTGCCTTGCATGTGTTTTTTGTGTGATTTCAGGTCACTATTGAAGCTACTATGAGCTGAGCTTGACAGAGAATTTATTTATGTATTTCAATTGAGTATATGAGTAACAGGTGGTTGCACTAAATTTTTTTTTTGTTAAATTTAGTCATTGTCACATGCTTGAAATTTCGTAAGGTGTGTGAAATCCATACTTTGAAGAGGCAACAATTCTGAGCACTAAGTCAGTAATTTGATCCTGTAGATGGAGGTATTGTGAGATACGCCTTTGCATGAGTTGTTAGCATCAAAATGTTATTTCTGAGTTTACTTATGTGAATAAGATCTGAAAACTATTGAGAGATAATGAGTAGATCCCTGGAAAGATAAGTGTAGACCTGAAAAGCATCTAAATGCAGCACTTAAGAAGATTTTGATTTCAATGAGATAAGTATTTCATGTTGAATAATGTTCATGAATTTTTATGTAGTTATTAATTCATTCTATAACACTGGGATAGTGAATTGTGTATGCTTCTAGCATTGATATTTATCTTTGAGATAGTTGAGTTCTAAGAACTTTTAGCAATCTCTCTCTATAATGCTTCCAGGATGGATTGAGAAGCAAGAGGGTGATGAGAGATTGTATAGAGAGGAGGAGCTTGAGGCATCCTATGAGGAAGTCATGGTGATTGGATAAATGGTCAAGTATGGAGTCAGTTTCTTTGAAGAGGAGGAATTAACCTTTAAAGGGAGTTTGACAATTCATTAGAAGCAACCTTGGATGAGGAGGTCAAGAGGTTGATGTAAGTACTTGGAGATTCAGAGAGATTATATTGAACCCAAAGAGGATGATGATCTAGTTGAGCCTTTGGAACCTATTGATGGGTCTACATACATTGTTATTGGTTGAAAGAGACCTCTATGGTCTAGGAAAAAAATGCAAGAGACAAAAAAGTTTGCAGCCCTAGAGGAACATTTAGAGAAAGAAAAAGACCTCAGAAGTTTTCAAGCTATGTTGCATTGATGAGTCAAATGATTGAATCTAAGCCTTCCAATGTTAAGGAAGTTGAAAGTCATGCTATGGCTGAAGAATATCAATCTATCCTCAAGAATGATGTTTGAGACATTGTATCTAGACCAGAAGGAAAATTTGTTATATCTTCTAAGTGGCTTTTCAAGTTCAAGCATGTGGTGATGGAAACATTGAGAAGTACAAGGCTAGATTTGTGGCTAGAGGATTCTCTTCGAAAGAGGGAATAGACTATGAGGAAACCTTTTCTCCAATTGATCGTTATACTTCCATCAGGACTATCATTGCCATTTGCAGCAACTAAAGGATGGAAGTTACACCAGATGGACGTGAAGACAACATTTCTAAATGGTGTAATTCAAGAAGAAGTATACTTTGAGCAACCTGATGGCTTTGAAGTTCATGGGAAGGAGTCTCATGTTTGCAGATTGAAGAAGGCTTTGTATGGCCTTAAACAGGCTCCTCGTGCTTGGTATGAGAGGATTGATCAATACTTGTTGAGCTTAGGCTTCTCCAAGAATGATGTTGATTCAAACCTATATTTCAAGGTAATTAATGGTGAAGCCTTGATCTTGGTTCTCTATGTTGATGATCTATTTTTTACTGGAGAAGAACACTTCATTATCAAATATAAGAAGGAGTTGGATTTTGAATTTGAAATGAATGATCTTAAGTATATGCATTACTTCCTTGGTTTAGAAGTATGGCAGAGGATTAATGAGATCATTATAAGTCAAGGGAAGTATACAATAGATATCTTGAAGAGATTTGGTATGATGGATTGCAAATCCATGTCTAATCCTATGGAAACCAATATTTAGAAGTTAAAAGAGGCCGCAACTAGTTCAGATCTGGTGGATCCCACTATGTACAGGAAGTTGATTGGATCATTGATGTATCTAGTCAATACTAGACTAGATATTTTCTATGCAATGAGTGCACTTAGTCAGTTCCTATGTGAACCAAGTAAAATAGACCTAGTTGCAACAAATCATATTCAGAGATACTTGCATGGCACAGTTGGGTATGGCTTGAGATAGTCTTTTGATGTGGACTTGAAGCTACATGATTATACTAATTCTAATTGGGTAGGGTGTATTTCTAATTCAAAGAGAACCTTTGGATTTTTTTTAGTTTGGGGTTTGTGATGATCTCTTGGTGTAGCAGGAAACAGTCTTCAGTGGCACTGAGAACCATAGAGGTTGAGTACATTGCAGCGTATGTGGTAGCTTGAGAAGAAATGTGTCTTTGGAATCTCCTTGTAAGATTGTTTGGACAATCATTGGAGCCAACTGTCATTCATTGTGATAATCAAAGTTGTGTGAAGCTTTCTGTCAATCCAATGTTTCATGACAAAACCAAACATGTTGAGATAAAATACCACTATATCAGAGATATGGTATTGAGGAAAGAAATCCAGTTGAGATACATCAACACTAATGAGTAGACGGTCTACATTCTCACCAAGCCCCTCTCTAGAGTAAAGTTTGTGTACTTTCGAGACAAGCTTGGTATTGTGGAGAATGAAGCCCTAGTTGAGAGGGAGACTCAGCTTCAATGATCTTTTGTGATTTTCTTTAATGCATCTTTCTCTGTTAGAGAAATTTGAGGTGTAATCCCTTGTTTTCCACCCTCTAGGAGTAGCCATGGTGGATGTCATGTTGAGTGACTCCATGATAGCATCATGTGAGAGAGTCCATGATGATTTTCCTGTACTTGTGTTTATTCACCCTTTGGGAGTATCCATGGTGAGCGTCATGTTGAGATGATGACATCACATTGAGTGATTTTGTGATGGGCACTTGAGCACATATGCTTTACCATACATGGGAGTATCCATGATGGTTGATATCATGATTGAGTGAATCTATGATGAGATCCTTCCACATATAGGTGTAGCCATTATGGGCATCATGTTGAGAGATTCCATGACAATGTGTATCGAAAGTATTCCTCCCTAGCTAAGAGAGAGTGTTGATGTTGTAGCTTCAGGATATATAATTTTTCCTTGATTGTTGGACAATAAATTCATATAGCCTAATGACTATTCATTTATTTATTAAAGTGAAGAGGAGCTTCACTTAGCATCTAATATAATATTTAATTATCGTGAATAATTAAATTGGGTCGACTTCATTAAAGAAATAATATTTATTTCTTTATTATTGTTATGAGGTCAGCCTACTTGAAGAGTCACATTATTTTGTATTTATACAAGGTGGATTTTTCTCATTTGATCATCAAGTTCATTGATCATATTCGCATTCTTAGAAGGAGTTCGCACTTGAGCAGTAGATCATCATCTTGAGCAACAAATCATTATATTGGTACAGTAGGTTGAATTCAAGGAGAAACATATCCATGTTGTATCTTTGCATCTATGAGAGGTGCTATTATTCTTTGTATCAAATTCGGCCTTGTGTTGGGCCTGATTTTTAAGCAGATTTTTGTTCTTAATCCTGAATATATAGGCGATATATTAGTTGGGTTTTTTCCCTCAAGTTGGAGGGTTTTCCCAGGGTAGCTTGTGGTGTTCATTGTCTTATGTGTTGCATTCAATGATTGCTTTCATTTCTACTCCTAAAACTAACATAAGGAAGTGTGAAAGATATATACATATATATATATATATATATATATATATATATGAAAGACATTAGATTTCCACAATCCATGTCATTAAAGTATGTAGTTTTTGGATTCAACTATGTATTAGTTTCTGGATCCAAAAACTAATACACAATTGAATCCAAAAACTACATACTTTATATATATATGGTTGAAGCATTACAAATAAATTATAAGACATGTATAAGATATTAAAATATATTAATATATGATGTTATGGGTATATATGAATGTATATAACTTATTATAACTTGGTTTATGCTTCTTGTATATCTAATTTCCCCCTTTTTATTGCATCACATCAAGGTTGACTACATATAATAGAATATTAAACCTTAGACTCCAGTCAATATTTTTATGTTAACAAATTTAATAACTTCTGGAAAACATTAGAGATAATAGGTAGGCATGCATTATTTATGTCCTATATGTTGATGTTAGCACATGATAGAGTATGAATTCTCTTATAATGCTTCTTGAATGATTATGAAAGTAGGGATTCAAGAGCTAGTCAATGATTTGTGAATCAATCAAGGTTGCTCCTTAAATATAACTCTGAAGATAGTAAGTGAATTGTTTCATGCTTCAAGTTGACATGTAATGAATAGTTGAAAGGGTTAATTTGATCCCACATTAATTTTTTTAAATTTAAAAAATATTTTATTTGTCTTAGTCACAAAATTGACCTACATCAATCACATAAATTATATATTCAAAACTAGATACTAAATAGATAAAATAAAGATCAACTTTGATCCTTGAAAATTAGTGTAAATAGAATCAAATAAAACTCAATCTATAGACCAACTCCTAAAAAAAATCTTGTCATTTATAAATTTATTCTTACATTAAAAATAATCAAACCAAAATAAAATCAAAACAATAACAATAACAATAACATACAATGTTCACTAATACACTAATAAATCACACCCACCAATTTACTTTAAAAAATATACTTTACAATAAATTTTACCAAAAAAAAACAAAGCATCCTACATATTGTATATTGTTTGAATCTTACATGTTTATTTTCCAATCATAAAGCATCCTAGGTAATGCACACATATCCAAATTATCAATGAAATTTAGAAACATTAAAAAAAATGGGCCTAACATACCAAGGATCCCAAATGATCATAGATACTTTTAATGTCTAGGTTTAGAGGTTCAAGATGATTTTCTTTATAGATGAATATCAAAATCTCTTTTTTTTTTACGGATAATGAGCATTTAAACATCCTTTTGTAGTGTACCCTAAAATTTTGCAATTAATTAAAGGTTGCCATCGTGATCATACTAACCTTGACACCACAAAATAGATTCCATAAAAATATCTCAATTTTATTCTAGTAATATTTTCTAATTGATAATTAGCATTTATTTTTAAACCTTGGTTGCTACTAAAACTTTATGTTTTAGTGTCAAAACCATGAGGATTCTATAACTTGTATTTTTTTGGTGGGTGTCCTTTGGCCTTGTATAGTATTTCAACTATTGAAATTAGGGATGCATTATATTTCTCCTATTTTCTTAATATTTTATTTCATAATTTTTTTTATCTATGTCTAAAACCCAACTCTTTATTATTGTCTAGGGAATAAAAATATTATTTCCTTAGATGAAATACACATATTTAAGACAAAGCATCATCTGTTTATAGATATTCATATAAAGATTAATTACATTCTTGGTATGTTTATAAATAAGCAATAATTTCCTTATCTACATATTTTTTAACCCATTTTTTTCTTGAACCTCTTTCCTTCTAACTTGATTTTCATTCTTCCCACTCAATCTTAAATAAGTCTAATCTTTGAAAAAAAAAAATTAATGACTTATCACTTTAATAATTATATTTCATTATCTTTAATTTCCTAAATTTTCTAATTCCCTTGATTCCTACTCTTAATCTTCTAGATCTATTACTCTTCCCATACTTTTTACCCCTTCTACCATTATGTTTTCCCCAACCACTTTGTTGATTTTTATATTTATGATAATATATTATTCAAAACCTTTAATTCTTTCTTTATCTCGGGCTTACGTTAGAAATGATACTAAAATGTGGGAAAATAAACTATTTTAATTAAAGTGAGTAAACTATTATTTTAATAATCTTTTTTCTAGTAATCTATTGAAATGAAACCACTAATTTTTAAACTAAATAATAGTAGAAACAAGGCAATCCCTATGAAAGATAATACTAATCTAGGAGACCCCTTTGTTCTTTCCGTTAAAACTACCTATGTGTTCTAATTAAACTAGCTTCTTTGACTTAAAATAATAAATATAATTATGATCAATGATAAATGATTTAGGACCTAATAAATTCAAAATCGATATGATATAATAAAAAAAATGAATATTCATATATCAAAGAAATAGAGGAATCTAGTTTTTATTGAATGAGCTAAATCTTGGGTAGAAATTGGTGATAGGAATAGAGTTTTTTGGCATAGTGACACTAATTTGATCATATGGATGTCATTACAACTCTAGATTCATCTTTCACATATAGAAAAATAAGAATGATACTTAAAAAATAATGAAATAAAAAATATTAGAAATAGAGAACAAATAGAGTGTAGAGTATAATCTAAACTATTTTCATAGTGAAACGTCATAAAATATATTTGAGAGTGAGAGAGATCAACATAAATATTTAATGATGATCAAAGTTTACAATATATGTTAAAAATCCTCAAGAAGTCACAATATTAGTTCACAACTAAAGATCATTTGAAGTTGCATAAGAATATTATTTTGTGGCTTTTCATTGACCAATTCTAATATTTACTCTCATAGTGTACAAATACATGACTAAATTGATGTCTTTGTAGCCATGTTGAAGTCCAAAATGACTCAACATGAATAAAGGTGATCAAATTAGAGAATATAAGGCGAGATGTTATAAAAATCAATATGATTTTATAGAATCATAAAGAGTGACACAATTGACACTTGATTAAGGTAAAAGGCGAGGTTAATTAGTTATATGAGATCTAAACATGTTAGTATGTGGACAATCACTAAATGATTGTAACATAGAGTATAACTTATAATGTATTCAATTTATAACTCTATATTTTGCCCCCACTTTAGTAAGATTATATCACTAGATGATATAACAATGCCAAAGTATATAAATGTAAAATGATAAAAAATAAATTTACCTAGATATTAATTTTTTTCGGTTTTCTCCTTTAGTTAAGCCATTAGGATTTTGATTTAATAACTTTTGGAAAACATTAGAGATAACAGGTAGGCATGCATAAGTATGTCTTATATGTCGATGCTAGCACATGATAGAGTATGAATGCTCTTATAATGCTTCTTGAAGGATTATGAAAGTGGTGATGAGAGCCAGTCAATGACTTGTGAATCAATCAAGGCCACTTCTTAAAATATAACTCCAAAGATAGTAAGTGAATTGTTCCATGCTTCAAGTTGACATGTAATGATTAGTTGAAAGGGTTAATTTGACCTCACATTTATTTTTTGAAATTTAAAAAATCTTTTATTTGTCCTAATCACAAAATCAACCTACATCAATCACACAACTTGTAGATTTAAAACTAGACAAAAAATTGATAAGCTAAAGATCAACTTTGATCCTTGAAAATGAGTGTAAATAGAATAAAATAAAAATCAATCTGTATACCAACTCCCAACAAAAATATTGTCATGTGTATATTTATTTTTACATTAAAAATAACCAAACCAAACCAAAATAAAATCAAAACATTTAAAAATAATAACATGCAATTTTCATCATTACACTAATAAATCACACCCACCAATTTAATCTAATAAAAATACTTTACAATAATATTTCATCAATATAAATCCATGCCTTTGACATTTTATCTTAAGAAAATAAAATAATAATAATACATTATTTTAAGTAGTAACCTAGACCTATATCTGATGGATCCCTCTTAAAGGACTGCCTAAGGGCCCTTTCACCTCAGCCACATGAGTGTACTAACAATTCAGTTAAACATGTAAAAGCACAGCTTGGACAATCTGTCCAATGCCACAAAGATACAAAGGGAGAGTAAGTAGGGTGATGAAAAAAAAAAAAATTACAAACAAAATTCTTGGAACCAAACCTGCTATATCATTAAAAATATGCCAACAGAGACTAGATAAATTTGTGTCTGCACTAGAAGATATTTAACATGCAATCTAATTAGACTCTGACCAGTAACTGCAAACAAGTGTCAATCCAACTCAAAATTTGAGATTTAAACATTTACATATTCTTTTAACAGTGGGGTAGTCCTCCTCAATCTCTCACATCTTTGTAAACTTTTATGAAAACAGGAGGATCTGGAGTTGTTCAGACATTCCATCTGTATCTTTAGTGGATTAATCAAAGCAGTGTTGTGGGACCAGCTCACAGAAACTGTATGTTTCATTGCTTTCACATAGCTGTCATGTTTAATCGCCCCTTGTCTCATAATGTGATTTGGGCCCTGCCAGCTTGAAATGCACTCATTATTAACTCACCATTAGTGGAGTAATACATCAGATTTTTTTGGGGGGAGACTGATAAAAGTTCAGGTTATATCTGGGGGGACCCAAAAAGAATTTGAACCCACATTTCCAATATTTAAATAATAATAATAACTTGTCATTGTATGGCATTCAAATAAATTAATATAGATGTCAAATATAATTATTAGTTTAGGTTAGATTTTTAGTTAGTTTATAGAAAGAAGACTTTGGGTTTTGGATTTTAATGTATATTTTTAAGTCATTATATACTGATTTTTATGTAATCCAATTATTTTCATAATTACGTCCAATCCATATTATTATATGTAAAAAGATTCACATAATGAATATCAAAATTTAATAATATGATAGTTGATTAAATTGTTTTGGGACTGAATATCATAATTGGTTTTAATGGGTAGCTGATTGTTTTGATTTGACTGTAAAATAGATGGCAAACATGTTCATTATTCTAATACTGGCTTTGAATTATTGTCTATATTTTGATATTCAATGAATAATCATAAGAAGTATACATAGTTTAGACGTGTAGATAGTCAATGTTTGCAGGCTGTTTATCAACGCAATCCATGGGGACTGCTTTTGTACTTATTCCATTTCATACCTCTATAATTTTATATTCAACATTTTACCTTTCTTGTCTGCAAAGTGACGAGATTTCCATATGCAACACTTTTATTTTTACTGAGTTAGCTTGAGATTTGATGGGTTTCATTAATGAGGGACTGAGAGACAGCAAGTTGGTAGAGATGGTTTTCTTCTACAAGTTTAGAAGTTAATTGGAATGGTACTTATTGTTTATTTAATGGTGTATATATTTTAATAAGAATAGATACGGAAGGATAAATTTGTATGTTTTATATTTTTATATGATATATTTTGACTATATATTGTAAATGTATATTTGTAAGTATTGGATAAATCTTTTAATTTTTCGTTTTTTTACTTAGTCTTTTATTGACAAGGTGGTGGTTCAGCTCAACTATCCAACGCATTCTATAGATTAAAACATTAGAAACCAAAAGACAAGAATCTGACAAACTTCCAAAATCTATATTCTTGATATTCAAAGTGTGTAATGAAGGAAATGGGCTACAGCTCTAGGATGCACATGTCAAGGTAACAAATGTCCCAAAGGAAAGCATTTAATAGATTAGGACATTAGAAACCAAAAGACAAGAATTCGACAAACTTCCAAAATTTGTATTCTTGATATTCAAAGTGTGTAATGGAGGAAATGGGCTACAACTCTACGATGCATAATTCAAGGTAACAAATGTCCCAGAGGAGAGCAATTAATAGATTAGGACATTAGAAACCAAAAGACAAGAATTTGACAAACTTCCAAAATCTATATTCTTGATATTCAAAGTGTGTAATGGAGGAAATGGGCTACAACTCTATGATGCATAATTCAAGGTAACAAATTTTCCAAAGGAGAGCAATTAATAGATTAGGACATTAGAAACCAAAAGACAAGAATTTGACATACTTCCAAAATCTATATTCTTGATATTCAAAGTGTGTAATGAAGGAAATGGGCTACAACTCTAGGATGCACATGTCAAGGTAACAAATGTCCCAAAGGAAAGCAATTAAGTACAAGACTAACTCAACTATATGGCCAGAGGTGTCAAGTAAACTTATTTTGATGAGGTAGATGTGACACCTTATTATTGTCAACCAAGAATTTGGATAAGCTAGAGGTGGGATGTCCTCCCATTAATCAAGAAGATGACATGTGCTCTTATTTTCTAATTTGCTTGGGTAAATAAGATTAATTACCGTTGTAAAATTAATAAAAGGTGCAATAATAATAATTAATTATACCAACATGCCCCCTTAAGTGAAATTGAGGTAATAATTAAATAGATCTTGACAAGACAAGCCATATTGGATACCCATATAAAATATGAAAACCCAATGTATAAACAGAGTACACCACCTATAAGTAGAAAATAGAAAACTCCTAGGACAAAACTTCATTCCAAATAAGGTATGAAAAATAGGATAAGGTAGCCACCCAAAAGTGATAATGTCATTAAATCTCTACAAGGGGCATATGCAAAAAGATGTGACACAAAAAAGATGCCACTTTTTTTTATGCCCGAAATGAGCATTTTGCGCTCACCAAATGATTTGGATGACCAAGCCTAAGTCTTGGTCTTTCCAAACCAATTTGGCAAGTGCCAAATATGACCTGCACTAAATTTGGTGCTCACCAAATCTGAAAGATGTTATAAAAATAAGAAACCCAAACTTTCTTTTCATTTTTCTACTCTTCAATCGACGACCTACATATTTTTTGCTCCTCAAGTTGTGCTCACCAAAATACATTGCCAATTTTTCACCTAGAGGTTGTGAAATATTCATCAAGATGTCGAGGAGGTTAAAGAGGTAAGTATCTTTTATTTTTTAGTTTCAAATTTTGGTTAAATTATAGGTTGAATTAGGTTTTTATTAAAACTTGTTTTAATTTCCAAGAAATGATATTCTACCCCCAAAAGTTGAAAATCCTCCATCACCTCCTCATGAAGACCGTCTTGAATAAGAACCACAACAAACACCTCCATCAATTCCTAGACATCCCCTAGGAAAACAAGAAAACATAAGTTAGGGAAAATAGAAAATAAAAAAACAACTTGAGAAATTGATTACAAGGTTGAAAGATCTTGTTGCAAAAAATACTCATAGGAAAAGCCTTGTTGAATCCTTGTAATTTATCGTGTCTCATGTAGGATCAATGAGTGCACAAATTAATTTTTAGTCCAATATGATGGAAGAACAAAATGATATTTATGCAAAAAAATTATCCTATAATCAAGTAAAGAAAAATCAAATTAAAAAATCCAACTTGTGTGCCCTCTGATGGGACTTTCAATTTTTTAAGTGATGCAAGCTGGGGTTTTGGGGTTTCAAAGTTAGCCATGGAGATTTTAATTATCGAATTCTGAAAACCCTCTTGTTATGTCTCAACAGTGACTTACTACCGAGGGTAACCGGTCATTTTAATAAGGTTTTATCCCTCCCGGTTCATGCCTTTACCGGCCCCTTTCACCTAGCTTGCCAGTCTTTCTACTAGGATGGCTTAAGTTTTTATACCACTGGATGTTTCACTGGCTGGTCCCACCTGAGAGTTGCATCTGATGTCTAGCTAACCGTCCGATCGCAGGTTTTGATTAGGGTCATTTCTCGCCAACCTCATAGGTTTTCCTGCTAGCATCACCAAAGTGGTGCGAGGATTGCGAGATGTTGCCATCTAGCATGAATGGATGTGTGGGGTTTTTCCAAGGTGTTGGCGGTGATGTCTGGTCATCTCTTCACTGGTAATGGTCTTTACTAATGGGGTTAATTATGAACCCTCGCACACCTCGCATGATTAGAGTAAATATTTCTAAAGGTACTACGAGGTCTACGAGGGGGTGACATGTGGATTTTCTTCTTGGGCCAATGGAGCTATGTGGGCCCCACTGTCTGGTGCATGCCTCTTGTTTTCCTAGGTTTTGATTGCACGTGTCTTCCGAGGTGTTGAAGTGGATCGTCAATACTCATTTACTTGATCTCAACCCTCCATTTCGCCAGATGTGTTCTGCATCAGTGGTTCAAATTCAATGGAGGGGTGTGTGACTCATCTATGTGGCATACACTGCCTTGTTGTTGCTAGTTTCATTAATGGCACAAATTTTGCAAGGGATCTCCTCCTGATTTTCTCCGGCGTGCGAACAGTGCCATCCTACTGAAAACTCTCATGATTTTATTAGCCACTAATTGTTCAAGTGCTTGAATTGCTTTCAAGCAATTATATCCTACACACTAAGCCATTCTATAAATGCTGACCAAGTTACTTGTGTTTAGCATTGTTTTTTTTTTTTTTTCTATGCAGGAAGGTTTCTTCTCTAGTATGTTGTAAGGCTTTGTTTTTCTCTATGGACAAATTGACTGAATGCAAGAGTGTGAGGTTGGGAGCCCGAAGGTTGCAAGTTGTGATGGAGCTAGGAACTGCCATGGTGCATGGGGTTACTACTAGGAGTATTGGAAAGAAGCTAGTATGTTGCTCATCCCTTGTGGTCATATCTGATTCTGATGATAATAAATCTAACACCGATTCAAACTACCGGTGTTACTTGGCCGCCTTGACAGAGCTCATGGGGGTAAAAAATCAAATTAAAAAATCCAACTTGTGTGCCCTCTGATGGGACTTTCAATTTTTTAAGTGATGCAAGCTAGGGTTTTGGGGTTTCAAAGTTAGCGATGGTGATTTTAATTATTGAATTCTGAAAACCCTCTTGTTATGTTTCAACAGTGACTTACTACCGAGGGTAACCGATCATTTTAATAAGGTTTTATCCCTCTCGGTTCATGTCTTTACCGGACCCTTTCACCTAGCTTTCCGGTCTTTCTGCCAGGATGGCTTAAGTTTTTATACCACCAGATGTTTCACTGGCTGGTCCCACCTGAGTGTTGCATCTGATGTCTAGCTAACCATCCGATCGTAGGTTTTGATCAGGGTCGTTTCTTTCCAACCTCATAGGTTTTCCTGCTAGCGTCACCAAAGTGGTGTGAGGATTGCGAGATGTCGCCATCTGGCATGAATGGATGTGTGGGGATTTTCCAAGGTGTTGGCGGTGATGTCTAGTCATCTCTTCACTGGAAATGGTCTTTAATAACGGGGTTAATTATGACCCCTTGCACACCTCGCATGATCGGAGTAAATATTCCTAAAGTTACTACGAGGTCTGCGAGGGGGTGACATGTGGCTTTTCTTCTTGGGCCAATGGAGCTATGTGGGCCCCACTGTCTAGTGCATGCCTCATGTTTTCCTAGGTTTTGATTGGACGTGTCTTTCGAGGTGTTGAAGTGGATTGTCAATACTCATTGACTTCATCTCAACCCTCTATTTCACCAGATGTGTTCAGCATCAGTGGTTCAAATTCAATGGAGGGGTGTGCGACTCATTTGTGTGGCATACATTGCCTTGTTGTTGCTAGTTTCATTAATGGCACAAATTTTGCAAGGGATCTCCTCCTGATTTTCTTTGGCGTGCGAACAGTGCCATCCTGCTGAAAACTCTCATGGTTGTATTAGCCACTAATTGTTCAAGTGCTTGAATTGCTTTCAAGCAATTATATCCTGCACACTAAGCCATTCTATAAATGCTAACCAAGTTACTTGCGTTTAGCATTGTTTTTTTTCTTTCTATGCAGGAAGGTTTCTTCTCTAGTATGTTGTAAGGCTTTGTTTTTCTCTATGGACAAATCGACTGAACGCAGGAGTGTGAGGTTGGGAGCCCGAAGGTTGCAAGTCGTGATGGAGCCAGGAACTACCATGGCACCTGGGGTTACTACTAGGAGTACTGGAAAGAAGCTAGTATGTTGCTCGTCCCCTGTGGTCATATCTAATTCTGATGATAATAAATCTGACACCGATTCGGACTACCGGTGTTACTTGGCCACCTTGACAGAGCTCATGGGGGTAAATGAGGAGGTCCTGGCAGTTGAACCTATAACTGCATTGGCACCGGGTCCGGTTGTTAGGGGTTGTGCTGATAAGGTTGGTAGGGGAAAGGTGGTTTTGTTGCTGTCTCAGGCCTGGACTAGAAGTGGTCACCTATACCGGGGCCGTGTGTTTTATTGATGGTTACCGATGGTGGGTTTTTTGGATGTTTATTTTCTTGTTGTTTCATCATGTGGATGTGGACATGTGCATGCTTCACACAAAATTTTGTTCTCTGACTCGTTACTATGTAACCATTTTTTGATTCCTCCAATCATGCACAATGTTATCGAATGATGAGGAATGTGAATTTCAATTTCACTTTGGGTTGAAATTCAATTTTGATACTAATAATGTAGCCTAATGCTTGTTGCTCTCCTGTTATATAAAGGAGATTTCATGGCTCATTGCAGGGTCAGAAATTTTGGGTCTGAAACCTTGGAGTCTGTACAGTTAGCTTTAATGTTGGAATTTTCTAAGCGTTATTTAGGAAATCATCTCGGGTGGGGATTTGTATAAAGTTAGTATGCTATGATTTTTTAATTACTGATATCAAAAAAAATCTACAAAATTAAGATGGTTAGCTATCCTGTGTGTGTTCCATGGATTATGAATGGATTTACCAAGGGTTTCTCTCTTCAGTTTCAATGATGAATTGAAAGTGTAATTTATTTTCTTGCTTTAACTTAATGAGTTAATCAAATGCTTGAAAAGATAAATTACATGTTCATGGTTGTATATACTCAGGATTCGCTAAGAAGCACTCTTTTAATATACTAAAACATATCATAGTAGTAATGTTATATGAAGATAAGTTCACAATATCAGAATTAGACTTTGTATGACTCTGTCGCCCAATGGATGAGGCATTGTATAATGTTTGCAACCTTTCTCTTTGTTCTGAGGTTGTAGCTCTAAGCATGGTGATCCAAATGTTGAAAATAACCACATATTACACCTTGTCTTCCAACGGGAAGTAATTCTTGCATTTAGTTGGTCAATTCCTTTGCTCTTTGGTGCCTGTAATTATTCTTCAGTCTGCCAATATCAGGAATAATGACTATTCCTTTGAGTGTGTAGGGATTGTAATCTGTATACGGAAAGTGTTCTTACCAGTTATAAGGCATTTTGAAGAACAAATTTAGGTTTACCCACCTTGGTCCTACATAGCCAAAAGTTTAGGAGAGGTCAGTCCATAACTGACTCTCGTTAGTTGGCCACTAGCCTTTGCAGTCATCCATAATAGAGGTTGGCTACCTCTTAGAGAATTGCAACCTCTATGTGGGGAAAAACACCAACAAAATGGAGACTCTGCTAGGGAGGAACTCAGCAGTTTTTATTGCAGATGGTGTTGGTATAGAGTCATTAAAGTGTTGAATTATTTTTGTAACCAGAGGTTGAAATTTTTTGAATTATTTTCTCTATTGGGGAAATTTTTTGAATCATTGGTTGCAAATGGTTATAGAGTCATATTAAATGATATACTATTCCGAATGTACACAGTGAATTCTTTCAACCCTATGGGAGTGAGGCAGTTCATAATAATCCTGAAAATCTTGTGGTCTATGGTTTCTTGTAAGCAAAGGATTTAGGAGTTCTAGAGTTATTCATTGAAGGATGATTTTTTTGGGGAGAACTTATGAGAAATTTAAAAAAAAGAGAGAGAAAGAAGGAAGATAGAGGAACCATAGGGGTTGGAGGTGCTTATCCAGAACTTGTTGTTCAAAGTGAAGATAAGTGTTAGACTTCGATGATAATGTATTATGATTGTGAAAGATATTACTGGTGGTATGGTGCAACTCTGTAATGGGTAGTAAAACCCAGAATCTGGCAGATTTTAGAGAACAAAATGTCAAAGTTATTTTAAATACTATCCTCTGTTGATGATTTGGTGAATCTGTCTGAAGAACCAGTGAATAAATGAAGGAATAGCCCTAGATTATGCTATTTACAATCTGGAAAAGAGATTGATACATGCCGCAAACAACTACTAGGCATTTCATCAAAACTAAACAGTTCACTATATCTAATAATATTGGGTGTTTGTGATTAAGGATAAACATGTTTCCAAATTGGATGTCAAGCATCAAGAAAGGGAATGATGATTGGTTTTACCATACTTCTAGTAGTACAACATGTAAAAGGATTTATGAAACATGTTTGTATTACATAAAATCTTGGAAAGCAAGGAATGCTATTGTCAGTCATTAATAAACTCCTAGTTGAGATAATAAGTAATGTGTCTGATAATTATATGCTATTGAGTAATCTCCCATGTGTAAGTTCAGACATAAATATGAAAAAAGAGCACGTTGTATTAAGCCCTTTGGGGTGTTTTGTAACTCAAAGATACATGCCTTTTATATTTAGTGGTATCAGTAATTACCCTAATTCAATTCCTAAGAAAATTAGGAAGTATTTGCCTAAATATACAGGGCAAGTTGCAGAATCGACTTCTAGGCATTTACAACATTTTGTAGATGTAATAGGTGATTATGAAATCAATCATGAGGATGTTGTCATGAAGCTATTTGTGCAATCCTTAAAAGGTGATGCTAGGGATTGGTTTTCTTATCTACTTGCCTTTTCTATTAATTCATGGAATCAGTTGCTAATGGATTTTATGGAACAATTTGGTGAAAGAATCAATCCCAACACATTGAGAAAAGGATTTATGGGAATTCACATACAAGAGGAGGAATTAGTCCTGTATTTTAATCTCAGGTTTTCAATAGCTTTGAGGGAAATCCCTAAAGAAATAAGACCAAATGAGGCTAAAAGCTTGGTTGTGTATCTTGGTGCTTTTGACAAGAGGATAGGTTTTTTATTAAGGGATAAATAGCCTACTACTCTACCCCAAGCATACCAAATAGCTATGGAAATTGAAAATAATATGAAGTATTCAATGATGAAGGGCTGTCTGGCTGCAAGCAGTGATTACCTGGACTTAAACAGTACTAATAGAATGTCAGAGCCAGCTATTCAAAAAATTGACGATGGTAAAATTCTTGCTAGGATTTTTATAACTGCACCAATGCAATTTGATGATAATGAGACCCAAGTTGAAATCCAATCCAATTTGAGTGATAATGATCAGGTTTCTTTTGTATCAAAACTTTATGGTATGAAAAGGCAAGAGAAAGAATCACTATATGAATTTTTCTTAAGATTTATGGGAGTCTTAGTACAAATTCCTACAGATCAAAGATCTAATGATTATGAATTGATTGATTTATTTTGTGAACTATATGAACCAAGACTGAGTTCTTCACTAGAAGAATTGAAACCTGTTAATTTGACTCAAGTGATTCAATGGATAGAAATTAAAGAATCAGCCAGGAATGCATCTACACAAAATAAAGATAATGCTCATTCATTACAAATTTTTTGCATGAATATTGAAGAAATTGAGAGGCAAAATGATGTCGGAGTGTATAAGACACCTATTGTGTTTCCTAATCCTAATTGTGATGCTCATGTCACTGAGATTCTATTGCAAGCTAGTGATTGTGATTTTAAGGGTAATGATTGCAGTACTGAGAATGCAGCTGAGTTTTTATTAGAGTCGTGTGGGAATGAAGAGCCCCAGGTTTGTTTCTCAGTGAAGGAACAATTGTCAGATGACGTGTATTTGGAGTGTGCCCCAGGTATATTAGCAATGGAATATGGAAGCTACATAAATATTGAGCAATCTAAGGACAATGATGTGTGTGGTCAGAAGAGTACAATTGGAGGTAGCCATTATATTGATGAACACATCGGTACTAGGGTCTTTCCTAATTATCTATGTGAAGTGGATATGGATGTGTTTTTGCCTTCTGGCATTGATGTGATCAATAAAAGGTTTTCAGATCGTGCTAAAATATTCACTTATAAATCAACATATTCAACAGGATGTGTTGAGTACAAGGAAGCCAATACGTATTGTTCTCTCTTCTGATCAAGGTGAAATTGATACTTTTAAATCTGTCTCTGAGAGTTTTCATATAGAAATAAATGAAGAAGTACAAGAAAGGATGTATATGGAGTGGCCGGAGATGAATGTGTTTGTGCATTCCCTAAAGAGTGATGTAGCCAGTACTACTAACTTCTGTAATGCCTTGGTATATTCCCAATTGACAGATTTCATGGGGGGGGAACAAAACTTGAGTAGGAAATTCCAGGAGGGAAATTCTTGGGGCTATGTGTTATCTTTGTTAGGTGATGGAAGTAAGGATACTATGCACACCATTCTATATGACAAATTTCAGTTCAATGTGCAAACTGATGATACTAGAATGGATGATGTTACGAACCAAATAAGTTATGAAAGTTTCCATTTTCTGGTACAGCTAAGCCACCATCCTATGCAATATGACTAGGAGCATGATAAGGTGAAGTATTATCATGGTCATATGTTTCTTTTGAAATGGTGGGGCAAAACATTCATTAAATCAGTGTAGGGGCAGAGTATGAGTAGTCACCATAGTATTCTCAAAGGTATGGGTCATCCCATGAGCTTCGGATTATCAAATAGTGAATGTTGAAAGCTGCTTTTTTGTCAAAAACAGAGAATTTTGTTTTTGATAGGGGTAGACCTTGATTTCTCTTGTTTGGTGGCCTGGGGCCACCAAGTTTGTACACACAAGTCCAGTTGACGGAACAAGGTAATATATATGTTAAAGAGCTTCTGTAATTCAGATATCTAGTCTGCGAAACTGAAGATTTTGGATTCTTGCTATGCCCATGGGGGGCATACATCCCCAGTCGGAGCCATTGATGAGACTTTCAATTTTTTAAGTGATGCGAGCTGGGGTTTTGGGGTTTCAAAGTTACCCATGGTGATTTTAGTTATCAAATTTTGAAAACCCTCTTGTTATGTTTCAACAGTGACTTACTACCGAGGGTAACCAGTCATTTAATAAGGTTTTATCCCTCTCGGGTCGTGTCTTTACCAACCCCTTTCACCTAGCTTCTCGGTCTTTCTGCTAGGACGGATTAAGTTTTTATACCACCAAATGTTTCACTAGCCGGTCCCACCTAATTGCTACATCTGATGTCTGGCTAATCGCCCAGTCACAGGTTTTGATCAGGATCGTTTCTCACCTACCTCGCAGGTTTTCCTATTGGCATCACCAAAGTGGTGTGAGGTTTGTGAGATGTCACCATTTGGCATGAATAGATGTGTGGGGTTTTTCCAAGGTGTTGGCGGTGATGCCTGGTCATCTCTTCACTGACAATGGTCTTTAATGATGGGGTTACTTATGACCCCTCACACACCTCGCATGATTAGAGTAAATATTCCTAAAGGTACTACGAGGTCTGCGAGGGGGTGACATGTGGATTTTCTTCTTGGGCCAATGGAGCTATGTAGGCCCCAGTGTCTGGTTCACGCCTCATGTTTTCCTGGGTTTTGATTGGATGTGTCTTCCTAGGTGTTGAAGTGGATTGTCAATACTCATTGACTTGATCTTAACCCTCCGTTTTGCTAGATGTATTCCGCATCAGTGGTTCAAATTCACTGGAGGGGTGTACGACTCATCTATGTGGCATACACTACCTTGTTGTTGCTAGTTTCATTAATGGAATGGATTTTGCAAGGGATCTCCTCTTGATTTTCTTCAGTGTGCGAACAGTGCCATCCTACTGAAAAATGCTCATGGCTGTATTAGCCACTAATTGTTCAAGTGCTTGAATTTATTTCAAGTAATTATATCCTGCACACTAAGCCATTCTATAAATGCTAACTAAGTTACTTGTGTTTAGCATTGTTTTTTTTAATTTATGTGCAAGAAGGTTTCTTCTCTGGTATGTTGTAAGGCTTTTTTTTCTCTATGGACAAATCGACTGAACACAGGAGTGTGAGGCTGGGGGGTTGAAGGTTGCTAGTCGTGATGGATCCAATTATTTTCATGGCATCTGTGGTTACTACTAAGAGTACTAGAAAGAAGCTAGTACGTTGCTCGTCCCCTATGGTCATATCTGATTCTGATGATAATAAATCTAACACTGATTCAGACTACCGATGTTACTTGGCCACCTTGATAGAGCTCATGGGGGTAAATGAGGAGGTCCTAGTAGTTGAACCCGTAACTGCATTGGCACTGGGTCTGGTTGTTAGGGGTTGTGCTGACAAGACTGGTAGGGGAAAGGTGGTTTTGTCACTATCTCAGGCCCAGACTCGAAGTGGTCGCCTCTACCAGGGCCGTGTGTTTTCTTGATGGTTACCGGTGGTGGTTTTGTTGGACATTTCTTTTCCTTGTGTTTCATCATGTGGACGTGGACATGTACGTTCTTCACATGGAATTTTTTTCTCTGACTGGTTACTATGTAACCATTTTTTGATTCCTCTGATCATGCACAATGTTATCGAATGATGAGGAATGTGAATTTGAATTTCACTTTGGGTTGAAATTCAATTTGATACTAATAATGTAGCCTAATGCTTGTTGCTCTCCTATTATATAAAGGAGATTTCATGGCTCATTGCAGAGTATGAAATTTTGGGTCTGAAACCTTGGAGTCTGTACAGTTAGCTTTAATGTTGGAATTTTGTAAGCGTTGTTCAGGAAATCATGCTGGGTGGGGATTTGTATAAATTTAGTATGATATTCTTTTTTAATTATTGACATCGAAACAAATCTACAAAATTAAGATGGTTCTCTCCTCTGTGTGTGCCATGGATTATGAATGGATTAATCAAGGGTTTCTCTCTTCAGTTTCAATGATGAATTTAAAGTGTAATTTGTTTTCTTGCTTTAACTTAATGAGTTAATAAAATGCTTGAAAAGCTAAATTACATGTTCATGGTTGTATATACTGAGGATTCTCTAAGAAACACTATTTTAATATACTGAAACATCTCATAGTAGTAATTTTATATGAAGATAAGTTCACAATATCATAATTAGACTTTGTATGACTCCATCGCCCAATGGATGAGGCACTGTATAATGTTTGAAACCTTTCTCTTTGGTCTGAGGCTGTAGCTCTAAGCATGTTGATCCAAATGCTGAACATAACCACATATTACACCTTGTCTTCCTATGGGAAGTAATTCTTGCATTTAGTTGGTCAATTCCTTTTCTCTTTGGTGCCTATAATTATTCTTCGGTCTACCAATATCAGGAATAACGACTATTCCTTTGAGTGTGTAGGGATTGTAATCTGTATATGGAAAGTGTTCTTACCAGTTTTAAGGAATTTTGATGAACAAATTTAGGTTTACCCACCTTGGTCCTAGAGAGCCAAAAGTGTAGGAGAGGTCAATCCATAACTGACTCTCGTTAGTTGGCCACTAGCCTTTGCAATCATCCATAATAGAGGTTGGCTACCTTTTAGAGAACTGCAACCTCTATGCGAGAAAAATCACCAATACCCTCTTCACCAACCCACAAACCAATTAACCCTTAGTAATTGGATGTAAGAGGGTCATATCCATTAGTCCCACCACAAAGGGATAAAGAACAATTTTTGGGCTAGGGAGTGGATGGTTTTTGACCAACCTCCATGCAATAATTATGAGGTGCCACATTTCCTTTTGAGGAAACTCTATTATGATTTTGTACTCAATGAGATTCCAAACTATTTTGGCTTTCTAGATTTCTAGGACCGTAGAGGTGGGGGTTCCTCATGTGATAGAATGGGGGCACAACATAACTAACACCTGACACTGAGACCCTTGGGTAGACTTGTGGTGGATCATGTGGTTGTTCCTTCCATTGTGAAGGATAGTGTTGAGGTGGACACCTTAGACTCCATTGGCTCACTCACTTAGAGCCTTATATAGTATGTAAGGCCTCTAGTATAGGGTGATGTGGGTGATTCTTCTAGGCCTCAAGTTCTAGTCCATTTTTTTTCAAACTTGAGGTGTTAATTTCACTTATGATATTGAAAGTAGTCAAGATGCAACTATGCGAGATCCTATTAAGGGTGATTTTAGTCACGCACAATGTGCTAGGCAATAAGGGTTTATTGCCTCTCTTGAAAAGTCAAGAATCTACTCCAAGGTTCCTTTGTAGTCAGGTCTTGACCATGTTGGATAGCATAGCTGTAAAATCAGAGTAGTTTCACAAGGGGATCTATATTTTAACTTCTTGGAAATAACATGAAACGTAAATTAATAGATCTAATAATTCAATAAATGCATTGCATGTTCAGATCTACAACATAATTACAATAATTAGATGCTCTTTCGATAATTCCAAACTTGATTTTAAATAAAATTGAAAAGATAGAAAGGGTAACAAGAAGTAATGTAAAGGAAATTTAAACTAAATATTGGACAATGAAAATAAACATTTCATTTATCATTTATGTATGTTTAAGTAATATTTTTAAACCACCATTTAGCAAAAGTATTTCACACATTTACCAATAATAGAAATGTAATCTTCAAAGGAAATAAGTCACCACATAAGATTTTTAGATTTCATACAATTAGAATGTCGTCAAGCATGCACAAATCTAAGATAAAATCCTACTTAAGTCCATAATTACCCATGAAATATTACTAATTTGGCAATTCAGATTAAAATATGCACACCATAACCATGATACCAAATCAAGATGCATGCAATAGGCATAACCCTTTTGGGTATGTGTAGGATCATCATGGAAAAAATAGGCCCTTAAGTGGCAATAAAAAGATAGAAAATCAGAGTTAGACAACTTGATGTAAAAATGTGAATATGTTATCTATAACATGTCAAAACAATGTAAAAATAGAATCTGTAGAAAATTGAATTTAGTTTCTAAATGACTAGACCTTTATTTTAAAAAAAAAATCTCTTTGGTGAAAATTTTAAATTTCAATGTAGTAGTATTTAAATTTCAGGGAAAATATAAGAAGTAGGTGTCTGTCTGACCACCCTAACCACAATAAAATGATAATATTTTTTAATAAGATTTTAGATATAAGTAGAGGACTCATGTCCCGATGTGACGCATATTGTTTTATAAATTTTTTCCAAGTAAATAAATAATTATGATTTTTTTATTACAACTTTTAAAAAATATAAAAGTTCATTTGTCTAACCACCTTAACTTGGTCAAAAATTCATGAAATTCATTTTTTGTTTAATCCTATAGTATGCAAAGCATAGAATGTGATGCATGTTTTGGATTCAAAAAATGTGATACTGTTTGAAAGTTATAGATATTTTTCTATCAGCCTATCAATCAGGACTTTATTCGTAATTCTAAGAGAAAATGAATAATAATTATTTATTAAATTCAAAGTAAATAATAATTTATATTGGTGGAAACCTAAGAATATCCTCTAAAAACCCTTTTCATTTCATCAATTTTGGGTAAAAAAAAGGTCGTCAGCCACATGGGTCATCATATGGCTTACATATCGCCACTTTTTGGCCCATCATGATCCTACACATACCCTTTTATTGAATCAATAATTCACAATGCCAGTAAGCAATTTCATGCTAAGATCGTATTGTTTAATTGCAGAAAATTATATCGAAATTGGATCCTTAGAAATGATCTAAAATAAAACATTTATACAAAAATAAGTTCCTACAACTATGGATCTGATAAAATAGCTAACTGGAAGTACCTCCAGTTGTAGTTGAGTCTCTTACTAAATTAGAGAAGCATGAAAGCAATAACTAAACATAAATTGAAACAAGCGACAACCTTCAAATTCATAATGCCACTAAACATAGGCACATGATATGTTCTTTTATTTCTCTAGCAGTTATCATGCACAACCTTGGACATCATAACTTAGGTGGCACTAGGAAAACACGTCATTCACAACATTGGAAATGTTGCTCATCACAAAACACAATTAGATATCAACAGTGATATCCACCTATCTCTAGTTATTTAGAAAAGTTCAGACCAAGTTGGCACAATCTAATTCATCATTTCCATTGGATGGTATCCTTTAAATTGGTACTTTACTTCCTCAAAATCCTTCAGAGGCATGTCTCCTACAAAAACCAATACCATTCATTATCATTTTCCTACACCATGAAGAGAAAAACTGCAAAATATTCCATGTTAGACCATATCCATTCTTATCTCAAAGTTATAATTTGTCAAGCCGAAGTTATACAATAGCCTCGAGATTAGCCTTTGGGCTTTCCCCTTACCCGTTACTGTCAATATATACACTTAAGCTTCCATCTTTCATATTAAAAAACCTTAGGGTATTGGGATATTATCAAAAAAAAACTCTCTCAAGGGATATTAGTGGTTGATCAGGTGTTGGGTATCGGTGATCCCCTTGACCACTTTCATCATAGTTATTAGCACTGTGTAAACTATATTCCCAACTCGTGAAGTCAGAAAGGGTTACAAAGATTGGGTTGTGGGGTTTCATATTTTTTCTTTCATGTTTTACTTAGGTATTACTTATTGAGAAATACCCATGCCCGAGGCATGATTCACATTTCATTTATCTAACTTGATTCCTTTTGAAAGGGACTCAATGAAGGCTTACTTGAAAATTTTACCATGATGAAAACAATCCTTTGTGATGGTAGATATCAAAGGTCAGAGGTTTGTCATACCTCCTATCTCAATAAGGAAATTAAAAAATGAGATCCCCTTCGTCCAATATCTAAAAGAATAAAATGAAGACAAGGATTTTAGCTAAGTGCGATGTTGCACACAAAATTGAGGATCAAATTTTGGGGATCCTCTATACCCTTTACACCTCTATAAGCAATAGGCAAGAAGGATCTCCAAAGTCCAATTTCTGAAAGTCATTTATCACATCGGCTAAGTAAAAGGTAAGGTTGCTCAGGGATCAAGGTTTCCCCTTATCCCTTGCAAACATTTTAAGCAAGAAACAAAGGAAAAGTGTGAAATCCAAAACCCGAAAAATATATTTTAAGTCGTTGAAAATATAAGGAAAGAATCCAAGTTAAAACCCAAGGAAATCATACCCTTGTGTGGGGAAGGAAATTTTGGAGATCTACATGCCTTAACCTATTTCTTAAATGTTTGGTTGGATATTAGAGATTGGATATACCCCTTCTTACTTCCACCTCTATAAGGAAGACGTTAAAGGATATCCTTGAAGACCAAAATTTGAAGGTGTTAACGTTTCTCCTAAGACATGATCAAGGGTCAAAAATCAGAGCTACCTTTTGCCTTATGTAAATGAATTTGAGTAGGGAGTAAGAGGTAATGGTGAAGCTTGACATAAGGCAAAGTGGTGACGACTGACAAATGACTGGGAGAAGTTGGGGGTGGGCCAAACAAGGAAAGTATACCCTTCCTTGGAATCTTCACAATCAACCTTCGATATGACAAACAGAGCAAGGAAAATAAAAGAAACAAAGGAAAAATAAAAGAAAAAAGGAAAAAGGAAAAGGGGGAAAAGACACAACACCCAAATCTAGAAGAGGGGGGTCCCCATTTTTCCAAAGAAAAAATGGGGTGTGAGTACAAAGGCATAAAAGATACATCAGTTGTATAGGGGATAGTTATGACATAATATTTATTGAATAAAACATTTTGCATTGATATTCAGGTGAATTTTAGCGAGTTCGTTTACTTTTCTTTATTAAATTTTATTCTAAAATGTAAGAATAATTAAATTATTAGAATGATTATGATGAAAATTCAAGGTCAAGTGTTCATTCTACTTGGATTTCTCCCCCAACCCCTCATTTCATGACATGATTGAGTCCATAGGTATGTAACCAATAAATAAATATAATTATTACATGTAAATAGTTGAGCCTTATATTAATGGTTTTCTCATAGCTCATTTTGGATTTTGAATAGTTTTATGGTGGAACTTTAACTTTGACACCTCGTAGTAGTCATTATTGATGAACTTTCACCCAGGTAACATTTATTCATTAATGGTGTTGTAAAAAAATGTTAGGTAGTTTTGGTAATTGAACAACATTTGTTGTTTCATTTTCATATGTTCAAATCTACATTGGACTATGGTGTTGCAACAACTGTAGAAATTTCTACTCCTTTGGTAGAAGTATGAGATAGATTAGTAAATTTCACATTATATTTATTCTTTTATTGGTCTATTATTGAAAATTTTAATGATACTTGTATTTAGCTTAAATTACTATCTTGATGATTTCCATAAGGTCTTTTGACTCCAAATCATTAATGTGCCCCTATTGTGGATGAACATGCTGATTATTTGTATGTGGTAAGTTGTTATTCTATTATACTTCATTCTATGATTCAATTTGTATATATATTAATATCTACACTTTTTACCATATTAGATGGGTCTACAAAGAAGTCTAGAGAGGAGGATGAGTGAGTGCACTTGAAATACACTAGCATCATATGCATCTCCATCCAGTTGATATTCAAGGGGAGATCATGATCTATTTCCTTCCCCTAGTGGGAAATGACTACATTAGGGTTATTTGTTGTATTTTTGTGTGTCATTTTTGAACAATTGTTTTGTATTACAGATATGTGACATTCTATGTCCATATGGATTTTTTACAACCCTATATGACTTTATTGGATATTTTTTATAATTTTATCGACATAAAACGTTGTATGCCCTTATGGATTTTTGGTTAAGAAAATATTTTCTACCAATTTTATCCCTATTTGCACTACAAATGATTTATTAAATAAATGAATAATTACACAAAGTTCATTGTTAGTAACCATAAAATTGTTACAAATATACTAGGCCTCTTTAAGGGGGTAGCTTTAAAAAATATTGGTAGCACAAGAAAGTTGAGTTTTTGAAGTCTTTTTCAGATATATTATGGATGAATTTGAGATCATAAGAATTTGGTAACATAATGGAACTAAACATTATTATAATGCAACCATAAAATATATATTATTGGGTCTAATTAACTGTATCACATGTGTAGAGATCAAATTTTCATCCTAACTTATCACATCATACATTTAGAGCTACCCTTACTTTAGGCATGTCATAATTTATATCATTGTACATCAAGCTTCCATTGCAAAATCTTCATATTTAGAGTGACTATTTTCTTACATATATGTTATATATGTTCTCACATACTTATCTTAAAACTCATCCAATGTTATATTCTTTGGTCATTTCATTAGCATGATGATGATTTCTATATGTATGCATAAATAAGACATAGAGATTAGTTCATAAAATTCTAAAATTCTCATAATTTCATTGGGACTTTTTTAGCTTCATTGTTAGAATTTTCATAAATTCATTAGGAGATTCATCGGCTCATTAAGACTGTATGTTACATTCTTAGGATAGTGATAGGTTCATTAGGATAGTCATAACTTCATTAGGATAGTCATAAGATATTTAGGATAGTCATATGTTAGGGTTATCATAGTTTCATTACATGACTTTCATAACCTTGTTAAGATAGGCTTTAACTTCATTAGGAATTTCATAATTATCTAAGGATAGTCATAGCTTCATTGGGACTATCATAACTTCATTAGGGAAATCCTAATGAATGTACAACAGTCATAGATTCATTGGGACTATCATGACTTCATTAAGACAATCCTAATAAACATAAGATAGTCATAGGCTCATTATGAATGATAAAAATAGTACTCAAATAGTGAAAAAAATATTGTGTTCTATTTTTTCAATATTACCCTAGAGGATGAATAATATGATTTTTGTGACTACCATATTGTCATGTTCATGGTCACTGTCTAAAATAATATTTTCAATGACCATAATCTCTCTTAACATGTATAACTTTGATATGCACTTTGGTTGTGATGTCTTGTGCTTTCCTTTCTTGAAGACCACTATCTTCCTAATGTCCAAGATGGTTACCCTCCATTTATAGACCTTTGATGATTCTCTTTAACTATGTTATGGAGTTTGTATAGTTATTTTCATGCATTTATCACTTACAATCTCAAACACCACTACCCCAAGCTTGTACACATCTACCCTTTTTGTCTAATGATTGTGACTGTCATTGGCATCATTCCTTTGAAATTGTTTCAATGTACTATCCCTATCATCATCTTTTTCTTCTATTTCATTGCCACTCTTTCTTAATGTTTATGTCTTGTAAGGATTTTCCTTATTATTATTACGACGAAACACAGTAACACCCCTATGTTTTTCTCTTATGTTAGATTAAGATGCTTTGTTATTTTATCATTTCTTATAAAGTGACATGGAATATGTGTGTTATGAGATGTAATTTCCTTGATGTTATACTTGACATGCTTTGATTAAAATAATGTTGGTTTATTATGACATGATTATTGCTTATGAATTTTATTAATGATGGAGGTGTCAGTTTGATGAAACTATATTGGTGAAGGGGACAGGATTGCATCACTTGCTTGCGAGCACCCTACAATTCCATGATTTCCTCTTCACGGTGTATTTTATAATGATTTTATATGCATGTGCTATTGATGCCTTGGATACAAGTTTGTAGGTACATGACATCGACTCCACCTAGCTTCACAGGTTTGAGCGTGTCGACCCAACTGTATGATGATTGGGAGATAGTAGCTAGGTTACCTAAGTCCGTTCTACACCCTAGCCATAGTCTGTCGTCAGTCGAGTCTGATGTGTTTTGGGTGTTTGTTTTTAATATTATTTAATTCAGAAGGGCTCTTGAGTATGGAAATAAATACTTAGAGTTATTGCTTTAAATAGTGTTGAAATTTATTTAAATTAAAATTTTACATTGTGATAGAAGTTTTTATTTAAGTTGATTAATTAAATTTGACTTATTTAATTAATTAAATTTAATCCAATGGGTTGAATTTATTTATAATATAATTAAAATTAATAAATTAATTATGTTGTTGAGAAAATTAAAAGAAAAGGGGAAATTAATTTAATTTTAAATTGTAAATTTCAATTAGAATTAATTAATTTCAATATGGAATTAAATTAGTATTTGGGTTTAAATTAGTATTTGGAATTATTAAAATAAATGGAAATTAAATCATTTTGGAATTTAAATTTGAATTAGAAGTTACTAAATTTATGTTGAAATTAAATTAGTATTTGGGAATTAAATTGTAATTAGAAATGATTTCAACATGCAAAAGGCTTTGAAAAAATATCTGATGGGGAAAAAGATATTTTGAATGCGACATGTGTGTGAGAGGAATTGATTTTTTACTCTAGGTTAAGATATTATTTTTGAGAGGGGAATTTAATTGGAAAAATGAGAGAAGTTTCTTCATGGGAGTTTTTTGGAGAGGAAAAGATATTATTTTTTAAATAGGTTTTTGGTTGAAAATTGATAAAAAAAGCAAAGGGGTTTTCAAGAATTTTGGGGGTTTATGTATTTTGACATCTTCCTGGAAGTGGTGATTTTGGGAGAAGCTTTGGAAATTGATCTCGGAAGGGGAGGCTCTGCTTCAACTTTCTTTTCTTCAAGCTTCAATAAAATAGGTTCCTTCAAGTTTTAATTTATTTATTTTAACTATTGAGAAAGATTGTCTGTTCAATTTTGTAGAAGCTTTGCTTAAATTGGTAATTGAAAAATTGAAAGATTGTCTATGCAAGAAGTTTGTTTGTAGAAGCTTTAAATTGTTTCAAATTTTTGTAAGGCTTCTTTATTGTTGAAAAGTTGTGAAATAACTCAGAAGAAATCAATATATGATTTAATAATTTAGTTTTAGTTTTGAAAGCCTTTGTGTAAATTTAAAGGAAAATGATTTTTGTAATCTTCTGAGATTTGTTAAAATTTGCCTTAGAAGTTTTGTTAAA
The DNA here is from genome assembly GCA_007115665.2 of Sequoiadendron giganteum. NCBI lineage: Eukaryota > Viridiplantae > Streptophyta > Pinopsida > Cupressales > Cupressaceae > Sequoiadendron > Sequoiadendron giganteum. The sequence goes on along the minus strand of CM021101.1, from coordinate 645,171,242 downwards.
ATTTATTGTGAGGAAATCTTTGCAACTTCTCTTTTAAAAGATTGAAACTGAAACCTCTGATAAATTTGAGAAAATGTTGTTATTGTGAAAATTTCCAAAAGATTGATTGCCCAAATAAACTTTTTCTTGTAAATGACTTATTTCAATAATTTTTCCCCAATTTATTTATTATCGAATTCAATAAAATATTATATATACATATAATATATATGCATATTTTTACTGTGGATTTTAATTTTAAAACAATAAATATCACCGTTTGTACGGCATCATATGTTCAGGGATTGTTTAACCGAAATTTTTTATTTGCTAGAGTCCACTGGTTTTCTTTTTGTGTGGGCTCCAAACAAAGGATTGGGGGAGGCATGGGAGGCGCTACCTCCACAGCTACCCCCATGAGGGGACGACTATGGAGGAAGGGCCTCCGCAGCCCCTCCCCTCTCCTTACATAGGTCGCACCCTTATGTTTGGGTTCGGCTATGCTTAGCACAACCACCCCAAACATAGGGCTTCCCTTACTTTATGTGATGTGTAACATGCATTTCGTCCACCCATATTTTTAGGATTTGGATTTTATAAAATAAATAAATAAATTTAATAATAAATAATATTATAAATAGATTTATAATATTATTTACTTATTGGATTTATTAAATGGTTTTGTTTTGTTAAATATATATTAATATATATAATGCATAGATTAGTATATTTTGTTTTTTTTTTTAATATTTTAATTGGTAATTAAAATGTTTAAAATAATATATTTATTTTCTAATATATGTTATATATTTGAATATATAAATGTATATGAAATGTGTATATTGCATGTGAATATATATACTTTAATGTATAATTAATGTTTAATTATGTATATATATTGTGCATGCAATTTAGTACAATTAAAGAAATGGAATGATGTTCTTATAGTCATTTAAGTTTAATTGAGATATTTGAAGTGTCAGTTAGTTAATTAGTTGAATTTTCTCCTGCGTCTTTATAAAGGTTTGATTAAATTGGAGAAAAGTGTGTAACTTGTCTTATTATTCCTTCTTATCACTGAATGTGAAAGGATTTAGTAAATCAAAATCTTAGATTTAACTATCATGTTGATTGCTTATGTGGTTCGTCTAATTGCAATTAGAGGAAATGAATATTTAATTAAGTGTGTTTGCGGGAATAGATATTTTAAAATATATACAATATGTTAGTAGAAACAAAGGTTTTATTGTTTTAAATTGAGGAAATAGGGGAAATGGTTTGTATGATGTTTATCTCTATTTGGAAGAGCCTTTTTAATTAACTAGTTAAATTGAGATAATTGAGCGATGTGAATTGTTATAAGTTATTTTGTTGACTGTATGCAAGGTTGTGATAAATTAGAATATTGTAAACATTAAACTATTATGCCTTTATGATTTGTTTGAGATATCTTATGTGGTATTTAGGGGTAATTGAAAAGAGGTATTAGATGAGTTATTGTAAGTCTTCCTAGTGAGGAATGTTAATTTGAGAGTTATTTCATGGTCTTGTCTTTTGTAGTTCTCTATGGTGGTAAGGTTGTTTGTTCTAGTGAGTCACTCGGTTTCTACGAACGGGGAATGGTTTGTTCTTCTTTGAATGAATTGTTAGATATTTTGTACTTCCTTAGTTTGGAGTGGTGATGTATCACATGATAACCGTAGGAGGGTGAAGCTCAATGGGGGCCGAGATCTGGAAAGATCTGACGGGTAACTCATGTACCTTGAGTGACATTTCTCCTAGGTTAGTTGTATGTATAGGTTATTGGAGTGTCATACTGTTAAACTCTGATAGCAATGTAATCTTTGAGTTGGTGTTGTTCTTGTGGTGGTTTTGTTTAGAGTTGAGTCAACCTAAGTCTAGAGGTTGTAGGGATTGTCCTTGTATCCGTGTTACCATCTCCTAGCACGGGGGGTGGGCCTTCGGGTACCACTTGGTTGGGAGGAACGTGCGACCTACAACATTGGGTCCCCTTTTGATTTGCAGATTGCGTTGTGGGGTTTTTCAGTGGAGAGCTCGTAGTGGTTTCATTATTTAGATTAGGATTTCTCTTTACTTCAGTATAGCTCTTGTTATTATTATTCCTCTCATTTGTTTAGGAGAAGGAATCTTGTTATTGTAATAGTTAGGTTTGATCTACCTCATTCTGGGAATGAGTATTGTAATCTACTTTTAAGTTAATGTAATCTGGAACTTATTATATGTTATCCTGGTGTTAGAATCTTTAATGCTTATAAGTATGTGAAATTAAATGTATGGTTAATATTTTAATAAATGCTTTGTGTTCTAGTAGTGTGTATGTTTGGTTATCGATTTAATCTTGTCATGTTACCTTAGAGGTTGTTGCGAAGTGTTGTGCATCTTCTTTGTTAACAATGTACTTTTAAGAAAAAAAATTGTACGCTTCCGCTTTGAGTTGCAACTTCCTTTAGGGTCCCGTGGTGGGGCATTACAAACACCATTTGATTTTCTTGATGATTGTCCACTACATCTTTGACTCTTGTTATCCATAATACTAATTTAAGTGTTAATTCATTACAAAATATCCCTACACCTTTAATATGCATGGTCTTGACTTTGAAATTTTCTTATCCATATTAATAATAATTATAAAACCCTATCATTATCTCTAAATTTTACATTCAAACCCAATAAACCTTTTTCATACATTTGTGTCATACATTGCAATGAGTGTCTTCTATCTCACAAAGGACTATCCTTGGCATCCTATTTGACTATCATTTTGATGTAGTTATTTCCCTTATTCTTTTGTTAATAGTGACTATCCTTATGGAGGATTTTCCTCATCATTGTGGTTGTTATCTTTCACTTGACATTACACTTGCCATGTTTCATTGTCCTTAGCATGGTGATCCATTTCTTTTTGACATTTTTCATGTTGACTTGATTGTCCAAATATTCTTTGATGAATCCTTATCATGGTATGTCTTCTTTAGGATAGACCTCTACTTATATTGTCCTTACATGGTGACATTCATCCTTTTTTTTAACTATCACAACCTAATTTTGACATGCCCTATGTTAATATTTCATTGCTATTTACCCAACATCATGATATAAGTGTGTACCACCTATTAATATAATATGATTATCTTCATGTTTTGTCAATTTATCTTTACTGTGCATTTGGGACTTCATATTGAATGTCCTTTCATATCAAAACCATGTCTTAGGCCTACAATATCTTGTCCTTTTATTCTACTAAGTCCCTTAAATAGGAATAAACAATTATTTCATATGTTATCTTCATTGTCTTATGACTATCCTATACTCGATGATTGCTTCTTTCAAGGACTACCATTTTCCTTTCTTCTAAAAACTTAGGTCTCTCCATGATCTCTCTTATTGTTGAACTTGAAACTCATTCATGAAAACCAAATATTAGATCAAAATTTGTGTATTGTCTATCACATACTTATCACCACTGTATTTTTTAGGTGTGTTTCTTTCTTGTGAAAATGGTCTATCACTATATCATGATATTATAAAATATCACTATAGACTACCCTTGTATCCTCTAAATCATCCTACTACTATTGAACAATTCACTCATGTTTAGGACCATCACTTTGATAACCATAACATTCTTCATTTGATGATTATACTCTACCATTGACTTGTGAATGTCATCACTATGTACTTTGTTTTTCATCATGAACTATGGACTACAAACCCTTTGACACACCCCATACTATACTTGTGACTATCCCTTGTTTCTATGTTCACCTATGACTAGCTTGTCATAGGGTTTGTACCTTTGAAGTGACTTCCCTCTCATTCACTGTCACTTTGCTCAATAATCTGAATAGGATTGTGAATTATATGATTTTCCTCAACTTTAAACTTTCATCCAAAAACCTAACCTAGGTCTTTAGGTGTGGGAAAAGATGTATTTGAGATGATTTTTAGTAAAATATTGTTTTGACATAAGTTTCACAAAGAACACGATATGACACACATCATTTACGGATAAAAGACTAAAGACAAAAACTAACTAAACCAAACCTTTAATGCCAAAAACTATTGAAAAATGGTCGACATGGATCTTACAAAAAATCATCAGCATAGTGTAGCTTGGAATGCTATGGAGATTTAGAGTACAAAACAAGACCATTCCTAGAATAAATGTGCCCACCCAAATGTGTTGGGGTTGATGGTTTGGCCCCAAAAAACATAGAACAAAATTTAGGCTACCTTGAAACTTCACATAGAGCAAAATATGAGAAAGTTTGTTGTAGTGGGGCCTCACGTGCAACTATAGGTTTAGACAAAAAAAAATATGTGCCACTGACTTCAATATACATTGCATCAAATTTTGAAAAAAAAATTGCACTTAGGGATCTTAAGAGAAAGCATCGACACAATGTAGCCTAGAATTTTTGGGAGAGTTGGGGTGAAAAATAAGACCATTCCTCGTGTATAAGTGTCCACCCAAACATTTTGGTACTAATTTTTTGGACCCATGATGAACATAGCAAAAATTAGGCTACCTTGCAACTTCACATTACATGCATCAAACAGTTTTTGGGGTAGTAAATAAACTTTCACCATGTAAAAATGGCTTGGAGATATGAATAAATGAGAGAGATTATTATATAGGGACCCTACATGAACTTATACCTTTAGATGGAACATTTATAAGTGTCATGATTTTAGAGAAATAGCTCATCAAATTTTGCTAGTTTTTAACATTTAGGGCTCTAAAGAGAAAGAACTAACACAATTTAGTATGGAATGATAAGGCATGTTTGGGTGTAAAATAGGACCTTTCCTAACATAAACCCACCCGCCTGGATGTTTTGACACTATCGGTTTTGACCCATGACGAACAAAACAAAAATTATGCTACCTTGCAACATTCTCTTCAATACATTTGATGTTTTATTGAACGTGTGAAAAATTGTTGCCACAACCAAACAACTTGGAGATATTAAAAAATAAGAGAGTTTAATATATAGGGACCCTATGTGACCATGTACCTTCATATAGAATTTTTCTAAGTGCCATGGTTTCAAATAAATATCTCATTAAAGTTCACCATTTTTTGGCATTTAGGGCTCTTAAGAGAAATCATCAACATAATGTAGTCTAGAATGATCAAGCATGGTGGGGCACAAAATATGACCTTATCTAGCATAAAACGACCCACCTGGATAATTTGGCATTGTTGGTTTGGCCTCATGATAAATGAAAATTATGCTACCTTGCAACTTTCTCTTCAATGCATTTGATGCTTGTTTCAACGTGCAAAAACTTGTCACCATGACCAAATGGCTTAGAGATTTGAAAAAATAAGAAATATAATTATAGAGGGACTCTACATGACTATGTACCTTTAGATGGAATTTTTCTAGGTGCCACAATTTTAAAGAAACAACTTATCAAATACTTCCAATTTTTGGCCAAGTTAGGGCTCTTAAGAGAAAGCACTAACACAATATAGTTTGGAACGATCGAGCATGTTGGTGTGTGAAATAAAACCTTATCTACCATAAACCCACCCACCTAGATGTGTTGCAACTATCAGCTTGGCCCCATGATCAACATAAAAAAAGTATGATATCTTGTGTAGTGTATAAAATTGCACTCCTTTCTATGTGATAGTATAATTTCACACTTAATTTGGACCTATTTTAGTGACCTTAATTTTATGCATTTTATTCTTGATAAATAGGTCCCTAAACCTCTTTATTATGCATCCCAAGACCTTTTTTTATCATTTTCCAATATTGCAACATGCGTTGAATAAATTCATTTAATTAATTTGAAACCCGAAAACACACTCATCCTAGATTTTTAGGCTAGGACCCAGTCGCCCTTGGGTGAATAGGTCCCCTTTAGGATCCAAAATCAAAATTTAAATATTTTTTTGGAGTTATTTTAAAGTTCTAGATTCATGTTTTAAATGTCAACTATTAGGATCTAATGTTTGGGAAATTAGAGAAGATTCCTATAAAGCCTAGTCTTTTCACCATTTCAAACTATAGATTGAAAAGAGATCAAGTTTGAGAGATCAAAGAGAAAGGAGAAATTTTGGATAAAATTCAAGAAAACAAAGTTGAAGTCTTGGAGGAGCATTTTGTGTGTATTTGCAGGTCTTCAGGCTCATTTTTTTCAAAGATTGGATCAAGCATTAATTTTGATTGAAGGTTGATGCCTATGGTGGATCATGATGGATTCTAGGTTTGGGAGATGCATTTGGCCATTTCCCCTAGCCTAATTACTTGTTTCCTAAGTGATCCCATCTTCTATCTTCATTATAATAGCTACCTAAATCAAGGTACTGCCATATTAAATATTTTAATAGGGTGTATGGACTTCTTCCTAGTCGAGTTTTTATCATTTGTCACTATCATATAGGAATCATGATATAATGCACTTGAGTAGGATTTCTTTGCATATTATCTCTTAACAAACTTAGATGAACTTAAGGTTAGGGCTTGCACACACTATCATTTATCATATTTACATAATTTTATCAAGGTTTAATTACCAAACTTGGGGTTTGACCAAGGAAAACCCCTATTCACCCAAAAACAACATTTTCTTTTAAATATTTGCCACAAGTCTAGATCTGGGAGTGAAGGTTAACAGGTACAAGAAGAAAGTGTAGAAGAAAAGCTACATATCCAAAATTTTAAGTTTCAAAAATGGCTACTAGGATCCATTCGTCCTAGGGAAAATGTGTCTTGCTTCAGGCTACAAAAAATAGCTTTTTAGACCAAGGTGCACACTATTTTACCCTTCTCAGATCTACCAAAAATTTATTTATTTTCTTATGTTATCTCTTAGATATGCATTTCAAGTTTTATATCATACTATCGAATGCATTAAGTATTTTATTTTTTATCTCCCCAAATTGTATTTCAGTCATAATTGTTATTTTCTATCATAAAGGAAATAATAGATCTCCTAATAGTGTTGACTCACCTAAGGGTTGAAGGTCAATCCTACCTTTGGAAGATCTTTTTTCCTAATGAAATTAGGGAAATATGAGGGTGTCTTAGATATATATTCCATTTTGGTCTTCCACATCCTCATCTATTTTTTCTCCATTTCATTTTGGTGAACCCGACATTCCTACACTATAATATTTCTGATTTGGTTGTCTTTAAAATCCCTAGATATATGATTTGCATTAGTTTGTATTGCATCTCATTTAGTGTTTCATAATTGAATTAGTTTGCATTGCATTTAGGTTTTTAAAATTGCATGTTGCATTGATTAAAATATCAAAAATTCAAAAATATTGCATACATATTACATTTTGTTTGCATAGTAGTTGCATATTAGTGTCTTTCAAATCTTTTGCATCAAAAAATTTAGTCAAAATTGCATTAAAAAAAATTCATCTTCGTTCAATTTTTGTCATTTCTTTCTTTCACATTTACACATTAAAATCTAGAAAATCAGTCACAAAGAACAGATTCTAAAACCTGAAGTTGAGAACCTAAATAGTAATCTAAAAGTTAGATTTTAATTTTTGAGACCTCTATGCAAGGACCCATTTTCCTTTGGGTGAATCTATCTCTGTACAAGTGTCCTGAGTAGTTTTTGGGTCCATTTTTGTCACTATTTTTTCTTTATAATTTTGTTGTTAAATCTGCAATTTGAAATTATGAAAACAATATGTTCTAACCATTAAAGAAAGTTGTTCTTTTGATAAAATATTAAGGAAAATTGAACAAGTTTTTTTCTATTTCAATATAAGATTATATCAGATTAATGGTCATTTTCTTTACTTTTTACATCATTACATAGTTTGCCGGTATTGGCATGGTGTGATGGTTTATAAGTGACATTGTTGTTCTTGCCACCAAGGTTCAAACCCCATTGGGGTGGTATTGTTGAATGGTTGTATTCCGGTTCATAGCTCCGGTCAAAAGCGTTTCCCCTTGAATAATAATAACATCATTACATAGTTTAGATAGATTATTTTTTATTTTACAAACATAGGAGACCATAAAATATCCCAAAATATTCAACAAAATTCCTTATACTAAATGATAAGCCTTGGAGAAAGAATAGTTATTTTATCACGTAATATCTCTTTCTATAAGTTAACATATCCTTCAATCCCTTTAGTAGTGATGACTTTGACATGTTAGATGAAGCCCTTGAGGATTTCATCTCACAAAGTTCATCCACTGAGGCTTGTTATGATAAACCAAAATAAAAGGAATTTAATGCAATCACACCTCAAATTGTCATCTATCCACCTTCACAAAAACCATAAGTCCAAAACCAGCCAATGCTTATCATTGGACCACCTAAAAATAAACCATTACCTCTAGGGACTATCTTGAATTTTGTAAGGAAACATTGAAGTAACAATATTTCACAACAATCAAGTTATAATACTGTTTCTCACACATGCAATACAAGGAACAATACCATTACCTCAACCTATCTTCCCTAGTGCTCCTTATTTTCCTTTACACAATGGAAAGGAGTATGATCTTGTGGAAACTTAGAAACATTCTTGCAAATATTTATTTATGGGACCTTATTCAAGCTTCACCTAATTATCATAGCATGCTTCAAAATGCTTTACAACAAGTTTTGGTCCCTCCTAGTGCATAACCAAATAATGTAGCAATCCTAATCCAAGGTACAAGTTCAGTTAACATTAATATTGTCTTTCATCTGAATGAGTTACCTCCATTAGAAGTGAAAAAACAAAATTATGTCTTGATGATAGTGGTTATTATTAATTATTGTGGCATAAGGTGTGCCATCATTGATAATGGATCAACACTTAATGTTTGTAGTGTAAGAATCCTTGATGAGATTGGAGTAGACAAGAGTCAAATTCAACCCGGGGAAACAACTGCTTGATGTGATAACATTACCTCTTAAATCAGGAAAGGTTTCATTGCAAACTCTTATTCAAGTCATGCCTCAAGAGCTCTCATATAACCTTCTCTTAGGAGGACCTTGGATTCATGAAACTAATGGTCTCCCTTCAATGCTTCATTTTTTTATGAAATATACCTATCAAAACAAGTTTTATACAATCAAATATGAACTTCAATTTGACACTTGTTTGCAAACTAAAAAAGGCATGAAAATTCCTTTGAGAACATTGACACCAACTTCAAAATTTGAACCCGTGCAAGAAGAAGAAAAATAAAAAATGAATCATGAAACTATTTTGTAATGCCCTGCCACGAGATCCTAAAGGAAGTTGCAACACAACGCGGAAGCGTACAACAATTTATTTTTTTCTTAAAAGTGAATTAATGTCAAAGAAGATACACAGTACTTCGCAACAACCTCTAAGGTAACGTGACAAGATTACATCTATAACCAAAACCTACACACCACTTGCACTCAAATAATATATTAAAATATTAATCATACATTAAACTCCACATACTCACAAAGCATTAAATATTCTAACACTAGGATAACATATAATAAGTTCCAGATTACATTACCTTAAAAGTAGATTACAATACTCATTCCCGGAATGAGGTAGATCAAACCCAACTATTACAATTACAAGATTCCTCCTCGAAAAAAAAATGAGGGGAATAATAATTACAAGAGCTAATCAGAAGTAACTAGAAAGCTTAAACTAAATAATGAAACCACTACGAGCTCTCCACTAGAAAACCTCGCAACGCAATCTGCAAATCAAAAGGGGGACCCAACGACATAGGGCGCACATTCCTCCCAACCAAGTGGTACCCAAAGGCCCACCCCCCATGCTAGGAGATAGTAACATGGATACAAGGACAATCCCTACAACCTCTAGTCACGGGATGACTCAACACTAAACAAAACCACCACAAGAACAACACTAACTCAAGAATACATTACTAGCCGAGTTTAACAGTATGACTCACCAGTAACCTATAGATACTACTACCCTAGGAGAAATGCCACTCAAGGTAAATGATTTACCCATCATATCATTCTAGATCTCGGCCCCCATTGAGCTTCACCCTCCTACAGTTATCATGTGATTCATCACCACTCCAAATAAAGGAGGTACAAAATATCCAACAATCCATTCAAAGAAGATCAAATCATTCCTCGTTTGTGGAAATCGGGTGACTCACTGAAAATGACAATTCTCACTACCATGGAGAACTACAAAAGATAAGACCATGAAATAACAACTCGCAAAGTTAACATAACCCACTAGGAAGACCTCTAACCTTGTCTAATACCTCTATTCAATTTACTCCAAAAAAAACACAATGAGAACTCAAGCATATCATAAAGGCACAATAGTATAATATCCACCGTATTTTAATTAAATACCAATTTCCATTCAGGCAATAGAACAATTTAAATACAATTACATTCCCCAAATATCTCAATTTAACTTAAACAACTATAAGAACATCATTCTATTTATTATTCCAATTCCTCAATTTTAAACTAATAAAATATCTATTTCCTCAAACGGATTACATCATATAAATAAATTATAATTTTCTCTTTTTCAAAAACAAACTATTTTAATTTCACCTAATAAATGCATTTACATGCATCTAATCCAATGACTATTTAAACGAAAACAATTTCCTCATTACAAGAATTCTTCATTTTAGAATTAACTTTAACTTGGACATGAACATGCACCTCTTAACATAAATAACTAATCTAATTATCTAATCTTTAGTTCCATGAAAACGTTTATAACTAATGTATACGTATTTCCTCTATTTGAATAAATATGCATGCAACCCTTTTTTTTTAACTTTCATTAGAAGAACATATACATACATAATATATATATATATATATATATATATATATATATATATATACACAATATATTTTACATTTAATAATAAATCAAATCCGGACTTTAAAAAAAAATGAATTTATTAAAAACAATTTAATAAAACGAATTAAAAAAATGAATTCATAGAAAATGAATTAATAAAGAACAAATTTAATAAAAGCGAATTTAAACTCCATTCGCAAAAGACAGATGCCGTAAAAAAAAAATACAAAGCTTTTTATTTAATAAAGGAGGGGGATTTCGGTTGGCTTACCACAGCCGCACCCCACTATATTCAGGGCAGACTATGGTAAGTCCACCGTGCCCATGTATGGGAAGGGCAGTGGAAATACCACCGTCCACCTCCCTTAGGAGGGTGCGGAAGTGGTATTTCACCTGCCTCCCCCAACACACAACAAAACTACAATTCGTTTTTAATGAATGAAACTTCCTCAAAAAAACTGTGCATTCACCGTATGACATTTTAAAAGAATTTAAAATAATATATTTTATCAATAACTAAATATATATATTATATATATTTATAGAATTTATTTAATAAATAAAATTGGGGAAAAACTTATGAAGAAAATCATCTACAAGAAAATATTTAACTAGGCAATCTATTTTTTTTCCTCAAGGAATTTTTACAATTACAATAACCATTTTCCCAAATTTATGAAAGGGTTTCAATTTCAATATTTTGAAAGAAAAGTTGCACATAATTCATAAAAATTTAACAAAACTTCTATAGGCAATTTTAAATAAATTCCCAGAGATTACAAAAATCACTTCCCTCTAAATTTACACAGAGGTTTTTAAAACTAAAAATGAATTCTAATTCAGAGATTGTTTTCTTTGAACAACAATTCTATAATATAGAAGTCTTATAATTTTTCGAAAACAATTTAAAGCTTCTACAAAAAAAAACACAAAATCTTCTTGCACAGGCAATCTTTCAATCTCATTTTAACCAATTTAAGTAAAGCTTCTACTGAATTGAATTTTGTATAGAAAATCTTTCTCAAACAACTAAATAAATAAAATAAAACTTAAGAGAACCTGTTTTCTTGAAGCTTGAAGAAAATGAAGATTGAAGCAAAGCCTCCCTTTCAGAGATCAATTTCCAAAGCTTTTCCCAAAATCACCACTTCCAGGAAGATGTAAAAATATAGAAAACCCCCAAAATTCCTGAGAACCCCTTTATTTTTTTATCAATTTTCAACCAAAACCTCTCTCAAAAATAATATCTTCCTCTCCAAAAATCTCTCGTGAAGAAACTTCTTTTATCTCCCAATAATTTCTCAACAAAGAGTAATTTATAATTCTTCTCACACATGTCAAATTAAAAATATCTTTTCAACAACCACAAATATTTTCTCTAATCCTTTTTGCATTTTAAAATAATTTCAAATCATAATTTAATTCCAAATTGAAATTAATTACTAATTGAAATTTATAATTTATAATTAAATTAATTTCCCCTTTTCTATTAATTTTCTCAACAACATATTTAATTAATTAATTTTAATTATTTAATAAATAAATTCAACCCATTGGATTAAATTTAATTAATTAAGTAAATCAAATTTAATTAATTAACTTAAATAAAAACTTATATCCACAATGTATAATTTTAATTTAAATAAATATCAACACTATTTAAAGCAATAATTCTAAGTATTAATTTACATACTCAAGAGCCCTTCAGAATTAAATAATATTAAAACAAGCACCCAAAGACACAACAGACTCAACTAACAACACACTATGGCTAGGGTGTAGATCTGATATAGGTAACCTAGCTACTATTTCTCAATCATCATATTGTTGGGTCGACACGCTCAAACCTGTGAAGCCAAGTGGATTCGATGTCATGTACCTACAAACCTGCATCCAAGGCATCAATAACACATGTATATAAAATCATTATAAAATACAACGTGAAGAGGAAATCACAGAATCGTAGGGCACTCACAAGCGAGTGATGCAATCCTATGCCCTTCACCAATACAGTATCACCAAACTGACACTTCCATCATTAATAAAATTTATAAGCAATAATCATATCATAATAAACCAAAATTATTCTTAGTCAAAGCATGTCAAGCATAACATCAAGGAAAGTACATCTCATAACACACACAGTTCGTATCGCTCTATAAGAAATGATAAAATAATTAAGAATCTTAATCTAACATAAGAGAAAAATAGAGGGGTGTTACATATTTGATGATAATTTGGGTTTATTGGATTTTACACCTATGTTCATGAGAGAATACAAGATCACACCGAAATTATCAACAAAGGACAAAGAAACAACAATAATGTCAACACAACATGAAGAAGAATCATCATAAACATACAAGTCGACAACTTTTGACAAAGAAGAAGACATAAATTACACAAAAAACTATGGTGATTTTTATCATGAACAACCACCATCCTCAAAATAAATGGAAGATCTCTATGGAAGGTGATATCAACTCTTAAAACAACTTGGTTACAGTCTAAAATTATGTGGTGTACATGAACAAGGCATTTGTGTCCCTATAAAGCCTAATGTACAAGAAACAAAAAGTGGTCTTGGATGTTGTCCTTCGAAAGCATTGAAAAAGCCTTCACTCAACATCAACACCATCATGCAAGATTCTCATAATACAAATCCTGCATTGAATCATCCCAATTTAATAGATACCGCAAGTGAAGATGAACCATTGGATTATTTTTAACATGATGAAGATTTAGCAAAAATGTTAGGAGTTGGTTTAGGGGCACCCACAAGTTTCATGCCTCCAAGAGGCAAAAGTGTCATTTTTTTTTTTTTTTTATGGTTTTATCATGTAATAAGGTCCTCATGGGTCATTTTTATTTCTTTAGGAGTCTATATCGAGTCTTAGGATATAGGGTGTTGTCAAATTGTTAAAAGTGTCAAATTTTTTGAATGTTGTCAAAGGAGCTTTTGTCTTTTTGATGTAAAGAATGGACTTAATGTTGTTTTTTTAGTCCATAATTCAAAAATTGGTTGAGGACCATTGGGAAAGGTTGAGGTATGTTTAAAATTCCTTGTTCCATCAATCAAAGTGGTTGTTTGTTGAATTGTTGAAGTTAGAAGCAATAAAATACCTTAATTTTTGCATTTCTAACGCGTTCTTTCATGTTCTATTGTGCGGTACATGAATTTATAGATGTATGGTGACCTAAAACAAATTGGAAATAAATTTTATCTTAATAAAATTTCTAACACAATTTATTGCATCCATTTTCATTAAGAAATAAAGGAGTTATAGTCATTTATTTGCAAACTGGTCTGAAACCCTAGGTAGGGGAGGTAGTGAGCAAGAAAAATGTATTTCTTCCCATCCCACCATTGAAAAATCCCTATAAATTGTTGGAATGGATTGTAATATGATTTTATTTGATAATACAAACTTGTAGAGTTTGGGTTGTATGGATGCACGTGAAAGGATGCAATAGAGGCCTGATATCTCTATGTATCAGGGCTAGAGACTAGTGAACAATTTGAATTGGCATTGGAGGAATCTAAGAAAGGTTGATTTGACTATTGGGAGATTTTGAAGAGTGTGTGGGAACCCTGTCAGAGCAAGGGAATTTTGGGATCATTCATTGAGAGGTCTTTAGGATCAAGCCCTAGTACTTCACAAGCCTAAAGTGTCAACTAGGCCTAATTACAAACCGATACAGTCAGGTTTTAGCCATTTCATTCCAAAAAAACCTAGCCTAAATGTTTGAGATGTCTGAGAAGGCCCAAAAGGGTATCTAAATCTATGTTTACATTTTGGGTGTCAAGTATTCTTTGGGAGTTGTTGACAAAAATGTCATTTTGAAAGGCTATTAGGGAAAAGGGGTAGTTTGTGAAGGAAAGACCATTTGTTGATGTGTGAGTGATCTTGTGAGTGGTTACTTGAGTGAGTTTGATAGGTTGAAGACCAAAGGGTCCTTGTGAGTGATTTTTGGTTGTGATTATCCTTGAATGGTTAGTTACTTTGAAGATCAAATGCCTATCTTTGTTGAAGGAGTTTTCCCTATCATACTTTCCTTTGAACTTTGAGAGAAGAATGAACCCATTATTGTGAAACATGGTATCAATTGCCTAGTTTTTTTCCCTACTCTGCATCAAGATTTTATGATAATTTACCAACTCATCACAACAAATGAAGATTCATTTGTACCTTAGATAGTAAGGGATACTTTGGTGAAAAAAAGAAAACAAGTGATATTGAACAAGATGAACATGAAGAAATTCTTGAAAGTATAAACCAAAATACATTATTTTTGGGAAACATAATAAACATACCAATGGATACATCTAATGAAGTGAAATTGATTAAAATAGGAAATTTTGTTGATGATGATGAACAAGAAGATCATGCAACATTATTATATCAATTCCATGAAATATTTGCTTGGAAATATTCAAATATGTCAGCTATTAATGCTAAGATAGTCATGTGTAACATTGTTCTTGAAAAAGATGCTAAATTTTTTAGAAAAAATATATGTAAGATGGTCCTAAAATAGCCTTATTGATAAAAGTTGAAATTGAAAACTTTTGGATGTTGGTTTCATTCGACCTATTGATTATTCACCTTAGATTTTTAATATTGTGGTGGTAGAAAAACTTGATAATTGTATTAGTATGTGTACAGATTTTTCAAGATTTGAATAAATTATCATTAAAAGATGATTTTCCCCTTCCTAATATTGACATGATAGTGGATTCAACTGCGAGCCATGCTTTAATTCCATTTGTGAATGGTTTTTATAGATATAATCAAATTTTCATCAACCCTCAAGATCAATATAAAACAATTTTTACTACACCTTGGGGAACATTTTGTTGGGTTTTTATGCCTTTTATATTAAAAAATGTTGGAGCAACATATCAATGAGCTATGACACTAACATGATTTAATCCACAAAATTTTGGGAGATTATGTTGATGATATTTTGTCTAAATATTTAACTCATCAAGATCATTTCAAAATCCTTTTTAAGATCTTTGAAATAATTCACAAGTATAAAATGAGATTAAATCCGAAGAAATGTTTCTTTTGTTTGGATAGTGGAAAACTCTTGGGTTTTATAGTGTCACATAGATGCATTGAGGTGGAAACAAAGAAGATTGGTGTTACCATAAATATTCCATTTCCTAAAAATATTTCTCAATTATCTAGTTTACAAGTAAAGATTCAAGAAATTCATCATTTTGTGGCATCCTTGGTAGATCAGACTCTCCTCTTTACTCAACTTCTTAAGAAGGAATTATAATTTAAATGGAATGAGGATTGTAAACAAGATTTTGAAAATTTAAAAGACTATTTAGCTATTCCTCCTATTCTGCAACCATATATATTCATAGGAAAACCATTCATACTTTACACATCAGCATCCAATCATGCTTTAGCAGCATTATTGGCTCAACAAGATGAAACTGGAAAAAAGCATCATGTTTATTATATTAGTTGAACTTTGATTGTTTATGAAACTCGATACATAACCATATAAAAAAAATGTTTGAATCTTGTGTTTTCTACTAGTAAATTAAGACATTATTTATTAAATGCAGAGGTGCATGTTGTTACAATGTTTGACCCTTTGAAACATCTTTTTGCTAAAATATATTTGTCAAGATGCTTAGATAAATGGGTTATGTTGTTGATTGAGTTTGATATTAAATGTATTCCTCAAAAAGAAATAAAATTACAAGCCTTGACCGACCATTTGGCTGGCACTCCTTCACTATTAACATCACCTAATCATGACTCATTTCCTCATGAAAGTGTGTTGACAACTAGAAAAGATACATGGGAATTTATTTTTATGGTTCTAAGTGTCAAACTGGCTCTAGAGTAGGGGTTATATTAATACCACCTTCAAGAAATCCTTCTCCATTATCCTACCATCTAAACTTCCTATGCACGAATAACATTGCAAAGAATGAGGCCCTAATTGCTAGAATACACGTGGCCTTATCCTTAGTTGTTCAACACATTCATATATTTTGTGATTCTCAATTGGCCATTAAACAAAAATATAGCTCTTATCAAGAAAAGCATGACAAGTTATCCCAATATAAAACCCTTATAATGACATTGTTAGAACTCCTTTAATTGTATACCATTGATAATATTATGTGAAAGGATAATCGACATGTAGATACAATGGAAAGTGCTACTTCCCTTATATCTCCTAAAGATCCTTCTATCGACTTCACATTTGTAGTTCACACAATTTTAAAATAGTTGATGGATAAAAAGATAAAATAATTGTTAGTGGCCAATATTGAAGTATCTAGTGAATGGTACATCGATATTTAATTACTTAAAGGAAGGTGCCTTTCCTGAACCAACCACTAAAAACACTAGAGCTCATATTAGGAAACTTGCAACTCGATACATAATCTTAGCTGATGTCTTATATAGAATATCCTTTGATGGTCTCTTACTTAAATGTCTTAAACAATCAAAAATTCCTACAACCCTTGAGGAATCTCATGTTGGTGCTTGTAGGGGGCATTTTGGGGGAAGATCGTTAGCTCAAAATTTAATATGTATGGGATATTTTTGGTGACAGATGGAACAATCTATTGTTTTGATCATGTTAAGATATGTCACAAATGTCAAGAACATAACAATCTAATCCACATTCCTACTTCCAAACTTTGTGCTCAAATTCTTATTTGTCCATTCTCGATTTGGGGTTTGATCTCATTGGAAAAATATCTCCACCTTCTTCTGGACATACATTTATAATAATTGCAATAGATTATTTCACAAAATGGGTATAGGTTGTTCCTCTTCATTTCACGACCACTGATGCAATTTTTCATTTCATATTGGAACACATTATTGCTTTCTTTGGTCTTCCTTCCACATTAATTTCAAACAATGGTACACCATTTAAAAAAAATGATGTGAAGAAATTTTTGGAAATCTTTAACATTCAACATCATTTTTCATCACTTTACTACCCACAGTCTAATGGTCATGCAAAATCAACTAATAAAAATCTTGAGAAAATCTTGTAGAAAACAATAAGAAAACATAATAATATTCACACACTCAATTATCTTATGCATTGTGGGCATATTGTACAAGTATTCAAACATCCATATTAAATACACCTTATAACCTTGTTTATGGTGTTGATGCAATAATGTCTTTAGAGTTAGAAATTCCTTCATTGAGAATTTCTCTTAGATGGTTTATTGATGATACCACCTATAAAGAGAAAAAAATACAACTTGAAATTCTTTATGAACAACACATCAATTCTCTTGAGCATCTTCAAGCTTATTCTAAAAGAAGAAATGAAGTTACAATGGTAATGTCATCCCTCATTCATTAAATAAAGGTGATTTAGTGTTCTTTAGAATATCAGGTATTCCTACCTCTTACTATTGAATATTTTGAAGGGTATTCAAATTCATGCTTGGTCTGGAATCTTTTCATCATTCAGTGTTCATTTTTGTCAAAATATGCATTTATTCTTACTGCTTTAATTAGAAATGGTGAAAATTATTTTCTTGTCATAAAATAATGCATTGTTTACGATTACACTTATTTTTCTCTTCTGGGTATTCTAAAATCTGGTTCAAAAGGGATAAGTTATGGTATTATTGTATTTTATTGGTGCAGATCTGTTATTGTTTCTCCAGGGTTCTGAGATCAAATATAATAATGTCATTTTGGATTTTCTAAGGAAAACCCTTGGCAGAAGTTTCAAATTAATAAATGATGGTCTCCACCTTACACGACCTTTGAGGGTTACAGTGTTATTTTCTTAAAATACACTTTCTTGAGCATTATGTTAGAAGAAATATTTTTATTTTGGGTACTTCTCTGAATCTCTGATTATACCTGAAACAAATTCAATAGAAGTTTGTCATATTACAAATACTTGAATTGATAGATAACATACACATATGTTTTTGGTTGTAATGACTGAGAAAGAGAGAGATTGATTATAGTATTTTTGTATGGTCTATTTTGATAGACATGTTATACTCTGAGATTGTAAATCTGAAACAAAAGAACAACACAATTTGTCTTAAGATTTGATTATGTCTAGAATTCTAAAGGTTCAATTGAGAACCTTGAGGATTGTAGGGATTGTTAGTTGAGAGGCTCTTGTGAGAAAAAGAGAAACAAATAAACCCTTTGTATTATTGTATTTTTGTAAACTGAAAAGGGGTTTGTACTCCTTGAAATTGGTGTTTCAAAAAGAGAGGTTGGTGCTTAGAAATCAGCCTATAAGGCATTGTTAAAAGTGGTTTTTCAAATATAAGCCTAAAAGGCAGTAGTTTAGGAGTGGTTTTTCTACCCCAAGAGGTTTTACCACTCAACATATCTTGTGTCACTTTGCTCATCTGTGGTTTCACTGGTTTACTATGAGAATGCTTTATTATGCAATGTTTTACTGTCATACTTCTCATTTCATTTCTATGTGATTGCATTCAACTTATGGATGATTTAATCATTGAAATAATGAGAGTATATTTCAATTTGTTTCATTTTCTGAAAATTGTCAAATCGGTTCATGACACTGATTCACCCCCCCCCCCTCTCAGTGTCTTTTTCACTCCAACAAGTATGATGCCCTGCACCATGTGGTGGCATGTGCTCCACTCATGTATCTTGATTTGGGGTTAGGGAGGGGGCCATCACTATAGTGACTCTCTGGAAGAGATCTCACCACTCTCATGTGCACACTACAAGATGATAATCATAAGTAATATTATAACAAGACATGGTATATATAAATGTAAATAGATATAAACACAATAAATATGTAAAAGCGCATCATTACCTAGATCTCATTGAGGGATAATAAGTCCTTCATGTGCAGGAAGCATGGAAGATGTTGTGCCACTACCCTCCCTATGCTCATGAATGGTCATGCCTGATCCAGTTGTTGATTTTTCTTGGGTGAGTCATAGGTGAGACAGAGGTCTCCTTGGGGTAATCCATGATCTCCTCTAACTCATCAAGATCATCACTCACTGAATGTGCATCCTCTTCCTCATCATTACTCTCCTCTAAATCATATGCTATATCATCATCATCATCTGTATCCTCATCTATGACTCCATCCTCTCTCTCATCTTCATGACCTAGAAGAGGTCCAAAATTGCCTACAAGATGATGTATAGGAAATAAATGAGTAGGTCACGCCCTCATACACCAACACTCATAGGCTATAGTGATACCTACATCATCCAAGTCTGATGGTTGGAAAACATCATGGTCCTCATCATTGTAATTTTTGAATCCAACACCATTAAATGTGGGACACCAAAGGTCTCCAAGTCTGGAACCACTTCGTGTTGCTCTCAGGTATGTAGTTCATGGCATCAGAGTTAGCTAAACCTGTCCAAACTACTACATGACTCGATCATAATGAAAATTAATAACTATATAGTCATGCCATCCAAGTAAGAGTTCTTGAAAGTATAAAATGCTTTCATTGATTTCAACTAGTTGGTGTTGTCATTGATGTCAACTAGGTGTAGAGGAAGCTAGTTTTTGACTTTATATGTAAAGGTTATTAAGAAAATTGTAATAAATGATGTTTTTTGTTTATGCATGTATAGTTGAGACTTTGAAGAAGTGTTGTGAGTATATGGATCTATTCTTTTGTTGTGGAGTCTGAAGATGGGTTGGAATGAAGTAATGAGCTAGAATGATGATTTTGGTCCTTGGTTTCCAAGTGCTTTTGAGAAAATTTAATAAATAGAGAGAATAGTATCTTGTAGATATTCAGTGTTTTCTTCGGGATGTGCTCCACATTTCTTCTATGTTGATTATATGCTTGTTTTAATTTGAGGTATTGTTCATGGTTGTTTTTAGTTTCTATATCTAGAATTTGAGCTCCTAAATCATTGTACAGTGCGAGATATTTTCACCAATTTGTGAACCAGTTGTTCAATAATGTTTTTTGTGGTCTAGGAGAAATTTATTTTCTCCACATTTCTACGCTATTTGGATTCAGGTTGTGTGAATCTAAGAATTTTTTTATAATGCTTCTATCTTTCTATGTTCAAATTTCTACTTGATTTGGTGCAGTATAGTGTAAGTTTCATTTATATGTATGTAAATAAGGGTTATCAATTGTCTTGAGTTAAATTATTTGTTGATGTGAAGCTTGGTTGAAGTGGTTGATGAATCTTAAGTAATTCATGGATCATTCTAGATTGATTTCAAGTGAATTATTCTATCCAAAACTTTCATTTTGATCTAAGGAAGCGTGTACTTAATCTCTATGGTGTTTTGCATGGGTTTTGGTTGACCTTGTGTTTAACACTACATGTGAGTATTGTAGAATCATTTTGAAGTGTGTTTGGATCTATTTGGGTCTGAATTAAGAATTTATTTAGGTCGCCTTTCGTTCCTATCCACTGTGTGAATGTTTGGGTGCCAACCTATTTCAAATTTGAATGTATAATAGCTAGTGGTCGACATTAAAGAAATATTTTGAAGAAGAGGTCGATATAAATATGTATATTGTTGATGCAAGAGGAAGAATGAGAGAGTATGAATTAATATAGATGTAATATTGTTGTGACTGAAGCGAATTTGAGCAAAGTAGTGTAAATTTCATGTCAAGGTTCTAAAGGCAGTGAGATGAAGGCATTTGATATCTTTCATGTGAGATTGTGAAAGTGTGTGAGAAATTATGGTGGACTCCTTTTTGCATTGAGAACAATTTATTTGAATAAAATTTGTCTTCTATCTTCTTGTATTCTTTATGTGGCAGTGAGCCCTAGCTGTGATCCTTTTTGGATAGTGTGTCCTATTCTGGCAGTGAGCCTTTGTATTCAATTTTAGAATTCTTTATATTGTGAGCTAATCCTTATCGTGGTTTCTCCCTCATTGGGTTTTTCACATAAATTTGGTGATCTTATGTGCATGGTTTTACTACTTTTAGTTTTTTTTTCTACATTTAATAAGTAAACATAGTAGCACAAATATTTTTTTTGTGAATTCTTTTAGATCTAACTTCCATTGAGGGTCTTAAAGGTTAAAATTTCTATAACTAATTCACCCCCATCTTATTTTTATTTTTCAACAATTGGTATGAGAGAAAGGTTCCTTGGAATAGGAGATTAATCGCTTAAGGTAGATTCAAAATGGTGAGCAAGATTACTTTGGATTTCCCTAAATTCAATGGCACCGATTATGCATTTTGGAAAACATGGATGGAAAGCTATCTGTCATCACATGAATTTTAAGTTAAAAAGAATATAAGACTGCATATATTCCACCTCAAAATGGTCCAAGTACAAGTGCAGAGATCAAGGCACATGAGGAAAGTGCTAAGGAAATATTTCTTATTACAAATGGTTTTTCAAAAACTGAATTAGTTAAAGTTATGAGTTTGAAGACTATTAAATAAGTTTGGGATAAGCTAGAAAGCGTTTGTGAAGTAGATGACAAAGTTAAAAAAGAAAGGTTGCAAATCTTGAAGGAAAAATGTGAAGCCCTACAAATGTCTAAAGATGTATTATTTGCAATCTACATGTAGAATATTGATGAGTTGGTAAGTGCAATGAGAGGTCTTGGTACACAAGTCAAGGAATCTAAAGTGGTAAAGAAAGTTCTTATATCTCTTCTTGATTTTTATAGCGATTTTTTTTCTGATATTGAGGAAGTTGTAAATCTTGATAAGTATTCTAGAGATTAGATGATTGGTACACTAACTTCTTTTGAGATGATGAAATAGGTATTGAAAATAACACGTGTAGAAGTTGCCTTTAAATCTAGTACATTAGAAATGTTTGAAGAACTAGATAAGGAAGATCTAGATGAAGTGGAAGCTAATTTTGTGAGAATAATGAAGAAGGGAATTGGTATGTACAAGGTAAAATTATCTTTCAATTTTTTTAGCTATGGTGACATAGGTCATTATGCTTCAAGATGTCTAAAAAGAGAAGAAAGAAATAAAAAAAGAGAAGGCAAAGAAAATAAAGGAAAGATGATCAAAAGAGAATATTATGTTAAAGAAGATGTTGGCATGTCTAATGATGAGTATGATTATGGAGATATTGATGATAATGAATACTCGTTATTGGATTTAAAAGATGAATCTAATCCTAAAAGATGTGTGAAGGAATGTATTCTGGAGAAATTTGAAGGTAATATGGTATCTTCTTTTCATGATAAACAAGAGAATAACTACTGGGTTGTTGATAGTGGTTGCTCAAATCACATGATCGGTGACAAAAGTAAGTTTTTTAAACTTGAAAAATATGATGGAGGCTTAGTTAAGTTTGGAGATGATTTTGGTGCTAAGATCTATGGGATAGGTTTAATCAATTTTGATGGAAAGCATAATACTAATGATTTCTACTATGTTAAGGGTTTGGGACATAATCTCTTGAGTGTTCGGAAGATGTTTAGTAAGGAATATAATCTTATGTTCAAGGATGAAAAATGTGAAATCAAAAAAGGGTCTAAAACTATGAATTTTGTTGGCAAGAGGACTCAAGGAAACATCTATCAAATTAAAGGTGTTGATGGACATTACTTCATGTCTCAGATTGATGATATTTGGTTATTGCATTGGAGGATGTGTCATATGAATTTTAAAAACATGGTGAGAATCAGTGTAGTAAAAGCTATGAGAGATTTATGAAGAATCACAAAGCAAGTTAATGGTGTGTACAAGAATTTTCTATTTGGAAAGCATGCTACAAACACCTTAAAAACAAAGGAACAATCTACTATCGAACTATTGGAATTGATTCATATAGATATTTTTGGTCTTACAAGGGTGAGAATTCTACAAGGTGACAAGTATTTTATTCTTTTGATTGATGATTACTCTAGAATGACATGGGTTACTTTTATTAGAGAGAAATTTGATGCATTAGATAAATTCAATATATTCAAGGCTATGGTTGAAAATGAAATGGAGTTGAAAATAAAATTTTTGAGGTATAACAAAGGTGGTCAATTCACCTCCAATGAGTTTAACATGTTTTGTGAAGTTCATGGAATAAGAAGACAATTTTTTCTCCTAGAACTCCTCAACAGAATGGAGTTGTTAAAAGGAAGAACAAGACAATTCAAGAAGCTACTAGAACAATGATAATAGAGCTAGGTCTACCAAAGTCTACTAGAGAGAATAAATTCACACTATTGTTTATGTGTTCAATTGAGTTCAATAAAAAGCCAACAACACTAAGACTCCCTATGAGATATGATATGGAAAGATTCCTACTATTAAGTATTTCAAGGTATTTGGAATCAAATGTTATATCAGGAGAGATGAAGAAAATATAGGAAAGTTTGATGCAAGAATTGATGAGGTTATCTTCCTTGGATAATCTTCAAGAATCAAAGCTTACAAATGTTACAATAAGAGGTTGAGAAAGGTACTAGAAAACACAAATGTCAACGTCGATGAAGCATTAGATAATTTCAATTGAAGTTGATGGATATGTGTCAAATGAACCCGATTGTAGAGAAGAAGAAGAAGAAAAGGTTGAATAAAAAAAATCTAGAATGAAGAGGAAGAAGCTCTAAAAAAGGCTCCTCAAACCCCTAAGTATGTGCAAAAGAATCATTATGAAGATAGAATCATTGGAAACAAGAGGAAAGATGTATTGACAAGAAGAAAAGCTACTGAAGTTGAGGTAAATTATTGCTTACTTTTTATAGTTGAACCTAAAACAATGAGTGAGTCATGTAAGGATGAAAATTGGACTAAAGCTATGAAAGAAGAACTTATGCAAATTGAGAAAAATCAAAGTTGGGAACTGGTTCCTAGAACAAAAAACAAGAACATAATTGGAAGCAAGTGGGTTTTCATAAACAAACTAAATGAGAATGGAGAAGTGATAAGAAACAATGAAAGGATTTTGTGTAAGGGTTAATCACAAGTGGAAGGTATAGAATTTCAGGATACATTTTCTTTGATGGCTAGAATGGAAGCTATTAGATTTTTTTTGTTATTTAGAGCACATAAAGATTTCAAGGTTTATTAGATGGATGTGAATTTTTCCTTCCTGAATGGAGAGTTGGAAGAAGAAGTTTACATGGAACAACCAGAGGGATTTCAATTGTCAGATCAACTGGATATGGTCTATAGATTGAAAAAGGATTTATATGGCTTGAAGCAAGCTTCCAAATATTGGTACATAAGGTTGGAAAGATATTTGATTCAGCAAGGTTTCAATAAAGGTAGTGCAGATAACAATCTCCATTTCAAAATTGAAGATAACAAAATCTTGATAGTAGTTGTGTATGTGGATGACATTATCTTTGAAGGAAATGAAACTATGTGTAAGATGTTTTCTGAAGAAATGAAAAAGGAGTTTTAGATGTCTATGTTTGGTGTGTTTGGTGAGATGAATTTATTCCTTGGAATGCAAATCAATCAAACAAAAAAAGGGATTTTCATTTCACAATCTAAGTATGTAAGAGAAATGTTGATTTTTTTTGGGATGGATGGTTCCAAACCGATATGCACTCCTATGGTAACTAGCTAAAAATTGAGTAAGGACGATGATTCACCTAAGGCTGATTAGACCAATTACAAATCCATGATTGGTGGATGGTTGTATCTAACTATTACTAGACCGGATATTTTGCATGCAATTTTTCTTGTGGCTATATTTCAAGAGGATCCTAAAGAAACACATGTTGCAACTGTCAAGAGGATATTTATATATCTAAAAGGAGCTTTGAATCTTGTCTTATGGTATCCTAGAGATACTAAATTTACACTAAGTGCTAATATAAATTCTGATTGGGTAGGGTGTGTTGATGAAAGAAAAATTAAAAGTGGTGGTGAATTCTTTCTTTGATGTAGATTGGTGCCATGGTTAAGTAAAAAGAAAGATTTAGTTTCATTATCCACTTTAGAGGTTGAGTTTATTGTAGAGGCATATTTTTGTACACAAGTTTTATGGATCAGATAGACATTGAAGGGTATCGAAGTCATGTATGATGATCCCATCTCTATTTTTTGTGATAAAACAAGTGCAATTAACATTTCAAAGAACCCAATGATGCATAAAAGGAAAAAATATATATCAATAAGGTATCAATTCTTGAGCAAGAAGGTTATGGAGAATGAAGTAAATCTTGAGTATGTACCTACAAAGGATCAGATTTTTGACATATTTACTAAGGCTCTTCTTAAAGATAATTTCGAGTATCTCAGGGAGAAGTTAGGGTTATTTCCCCTTCTCTCTTGAACTAGATGCATATGGAGATGCATCAGTCTAGTGGATATATAGATCTATCCTTTTTATGGACTTGTGTTTGATGGCTACCTCTTAGGCGGAGCAGGTAGTGTCATGTTTTGTCATTTTTATAGATGATTGGGTGTATTCCTAAGGGGGAGTATTCAGTGTGTATAGATCTTCGTTCAATGTCAAAAGGAGAGAAAAAATGAAAAAAATCTTTTTCCTTTGCCATTAATGTCAAAGGGGGAGAAAAAGTATAATGTGAAAAATATTATTAATTCAGAAAAGTTGTTCAGAACTGTTGTGTTATCTTTGATATTTTTTCACATCATGTGTTGTCATCAATGACAAAGGGGGAGACAGTTGAAAGTTTAAAGTGTTGGCATTAATTTCAACTATTTGGTGTTGCCATTGATGTCAACTAGGTTTAGAGGAAGTTTTTTATTGACTATATATGTTGAGGATATTGAGAAAATTGTAATAAAGAAGGTTTATTGTTTGAGCATGTATAGTTGAGACTTTGAAGAAGTTTTGTGAGTACATGGAGCTATTCTTTTTTTGAAAATTTATAATATGGGTTGGAATGAAGTAATGAGCTGGAATGATGGTTTTGGTACTTGGTTTCCAAGTGCTTTTGAGAAGATTTGATAAAAAGAGAGAACAATGTCTTGTAAATATTTAGTGTTTTCTCTAGAATGTGCTCCATGTTTCTTCTATGTTGATTATATGCTTGTGCGGATCTGAGGTATTGTTCATGGTTTTTGGTAGTTGCTATATCTAGCATTTGGGCTTCTAGATTATTGTACAGTGTGAGATGTTTCTACTAGTGTGTGAACCAACTATTTAGTAATGTTTTATGTGGTCTGGGAAAAATTTATTTTCTCTACATTTCTCCACTATTTGGATTCAAGTTGTGTAGCTCTAATAATTTGTTCATAATGCTTTTATCTTTTTGTGTTCAAATTTCTACTTGATTTGGTGTAGTACAATGTAAGATTCATTTATCAGTATGTAAACAAGGGTTGCCAATTGTCCTAAATTGAAGTAGTTGTTGATGCAAAGCTTGTTTGAATTGGTTGATTAATCTTATCTAATTCATGGATTTTTTTGGATTGATCTCAAGTTAATTATTCTATCTAAAACTTTTGGCTTGATCTAAGGAAGTGTGTACTTATTGTCTATGGTGTTTTGCATAGGTGTTGGTTGACCTTGTGTGTAACACTACATCAGAGGCTTGTAAAAGTGTCTTGAAGTGTTTTGGTATCTATTTGGGTCCTAATTAAGGATTTAATTAGGTTTCCTTCTATTCTTATCTACCGCGATAATGTTTGGGTGCCGACCTATTTCAAATTTGAATGTATAATGACTAGTGGCTGACATTGGAGAATTTTTTTGAAGAAGAGGTCAATATAAATATTTATGGTGTTGATGCAAGAGGAATAACAAGAGAGTAAGAAGAAAGATATATGCGAGATTGTTGGGATTTAAGTGAGTTTAATCAGAGTAGTATAAATTTCATGTTAGGATTTTGAAGGCAATGAGATGAATGCATCTGATATATTTCATGTGAGACTATGAAAGTGTGTGAGAAATTATGGTGGACTCCTTGTTGCATTGAGAAGTGTTTCTCTATGTAACATTATTCTTCTATCTTCTTATATTCTTTTTGTGGCAATGAGCCCTAGTTATGAGTCTTTTTGGATATTGTGTCCTATTCTGGCAGTGAGCCTCTCTAACAGCAAGCCTCTATATTCAGTTTTGGAACTATTTATATTATGAGCTAATCCTCACTGTGATTTTTCCCTTGTTGGGTTTTCCACATAAATCCGATGTTCTTATGTGCATGGCTTTACTAATTTTAGGTTATTTTTTTGCATTTAATAAGTAACCACATTAGTAGAGTAATTTTTTTGTGAATTTTTGTCGATCTAACTTTTGTTGAGGGTCTTAAAGGTTAAAATTTCTACAACAGATTCACCCCCCTTCTCAATTGTCTTGAACAAAAATACCCTATCTTAATGCATCCTCACAAACTGTCATGTATGATTTTTCCACTAGGGTATGGTGCAATAAGGTCTCCATGCTATCTCATCCTCCTCTAGGTGATCAAACTGAACCCTCCAGTATAATAGATTCCCATATTGTCAAATCCATCTAAGTGTGTATCTAAATGCTCGTGGGTAACCCATGACTGCTATTATAGGATAAATTTTAGGCCTAGTGCACATGATATGCTAAAAGGCCCAAACCTGTTGAGTGTACAATGCACTTTTTTGTGTATATATTGGTATATAAAGCTCCCAAGATCATAATAGAGGTGAGCCAACATACTACAACCCCAAGAATAGATGATCCAATATCAATACATCTCATGGATAGTGTGAACAAGGCCTTCATCTAGGTGTGTACCTATTCTATCACGTATAAGAGTTGAATCCATAGTAACAACAATGATTCATCACAACAATAGTGGGTGCACATATTGAGTCCAATTAAGCTCAATGTGAGCCTTGATGTCTCGTGTTGAATAGGGTGACCAACACAATACTTAATGTCTCATTGCATCTTTCTATGTGTGTGATCCTCCTCTATATGGATGGTGTCACCTTGTATGGGTAGTCTCAAGATATAGTGTACATCCTCAAGGGTCACTATCATCTCTCCTAAAGGTAGATGGAATGTTCATGTATCTATGCTCCATCTCTACTAGTTCCATAAAAATAGAATCATGATGCCTCATGGGTGGCATTATGTAGATCCAAAATAGGCCAGTGTCTCATAAAATGTCAACCTCCTCCTCAAATAGTTGGGTAACATGCTCCTATAGAAGGGTGAATAATCTACCTCCTAAACATTGGTGATCACATGGAATATCTTGAAGGAAATGAAAGAAATAATCAATAATATGCTTTAAGTATTAACCAATCAATTAAAGGTAAAAATAAGTTTCTTTGAGATGCTTAGGACAAAACTGGACACTTGGACCATTTTTGGATGGGGGGTCCTAAACACTTTAGCCATTATGGGATGCTTGGGCCATTTTTGGATGGGATCCTAGAACCTTCCAAAAATGCATTAAAAAATGTATAAAATCAAAAGTATAAAGATAGATCAAGGTACAATGGACTCACTATTGCACAGACAGTTGTCATTGTACCAAAAGATTGACCTGATAATGCCTAATACAACAGCTAGAGTTAATGAATCCATGGGAGGTGGTTAAGCCATGTACAAACCTAAGTGATGCATTTCACAACACAAGGAGACCAAGTGCACACACCTTGTAACAATCCCTCCAACACAAGTGAGAGGTTCAAACCTATGACCCAAGCTCTAATACAAATTGTTGCACAAATGGTTGTCATTGCACCAAAAGATCAACCTATTAATTCCTAATACAACCACCAGAGTTAATGAATCCATGAGAGGTAGTTAAGCTATATCACGAACTGGAGTGATTTTCTGCACAACACAAGGAGAGAAATGGTTCACACCTTGCAACACTCACCGTGTGTCAAAGCTTGTTGTGTGCCACCTCCTCTCATAGAACATGCAATCTAGGGAGTTTGTATGCTCATCGGCTCAACATGTTTACTGACTCTACAACAAGGTAATTTTGAAAAGAGTAAATTTCAAAATGATGGTCAAAAGAATTATTTTTTATTAACATTTACTAAAGTATATTATAGAACAATTCATCCAAACAACCATGATGTGGGCTAGTGAACTTTGTTTTCAATGTCATTTATTTTGTTGGATTCATGGTTTTACCCCGATCTTATTTAATGTCCATTGATATGTGGTTTTTTAACCTCAATACCCTATTATAAACATTTACATCACCAAGTAAAGAAATTTGATGAGGCTAGATTGTTACCCTCATAACACCTCCATAAAGCAAGGAAAATTAGGGGGCATACATCTACCCTCAAATTTGATTCTCCATAAAATTTTGATGATTTTGAATAACTAACAAATCAGTTTTGTAGGATGTGGTTCCTAACTTTGTGGTTGTAGTGTAGAAATATGTAAACCTTTACATTTACACACTATGTTTGCATCCCTTTAATTAATTGGACTTAATTAAGTATTTAATTGGCCCAATTATGCATTCACAAGCCTAATTAATTTTGTTTCCTAAAAGGGAAAACCACATTCAATTAATTCCTACATTGAACTTAACATCTTGAAGATTCAGTGTCCTAGGTTTAGGTCCTAGGAAACATTTTCCCAAGGGTGAATGGATCCCCCTTAAGTTTCAGGACCCAATTTTTAATATGTTTTTGGTGTCATTTTAATGATCTAAATTCAAATTGTGAAATTCATCTTGTGGTGTTTAATTCTCAAATAATTAAGAAAACGCCTATAAAAACAAGGTTATTTTATCAAATTCAAATCCTAAGAAATCTATAACTTCAAGAGATCAATTACAAGAGAAAAGATTATTTTTAAGACCATTGGAGAGCATATTTATGATTCATTTATGGTAGCATTCAAGATCATATCATGATATCAATATTTATGTGTGTTCATGCATGTTTTTGGAGCTAACATTGTGATGTAGGTTTCAAGTTTCAAGAAAGCATTCAAGCATCAAGATCTATCAATAAATCAAGCCATTTCATGCAAGATCCAATCCTTAGAGAGATGTTTTAGACTTCACCCCTCTAAGGGAATTCATTAAAGGGTTTGGTGAGTTGTACCAAGCAAGTGTGCATTCATCAATTCATTCATTTTTTCATTATTTCATTATCAAGGTTTAATTACCAAAATAGGGTTTGACCAAGGCAAACCCTATTCAAAAAAACAAATATTTTTTCCCTTTCTTCGTGTTTTCATATATGCTGGTGAAGAAGGATTGAAAGTTGATCAAAAGTGTGATTTTGAGAATTTGTCATCAAAGTTGTCAAGATGCAAAAAATCTCCTACAAGTGTTATTTCCTAGTTTCCAATAGTCAAACTTGGTGGAATCAAAAACTTGATCCACGATCTAAGGATTGCAAAAATAATATCCATACCCCTATACAAAGACCCATTCACCCCTGGGCGAATATGTCCTTCAGAAAATCCTGAATAGCCACTTTGTAGCTAGGTAAACACCATCCTAACCTTCTCATATCTGCTATTTAATTGTTGTTATGATAGTTTTATCACAATACTTCAAATTCCAATTGTTATATCTCATAGGTTTTATTTTTAAAGCACTTATATTTCTCTTGAAACTACCTTTCAGTCATTTCTTTCATAAGGAAGTTGAGGTACTATAGTGTCCAAAACCTACGGTTGACTCACCTTAAGGGTTGTAAGTCAATTCTAAGAATTTGTAGCACTATCTTGCTTCCTAATTAATTTTGGAAAGGTGGATTTTTTATTAGGTGGACACCCCCTTTTTCTTTGACATACTAACCTTATCACACCATTTCATTTTAGGGAATATCCCCTTTCCCTACATTTCATTTTAGTGAACATGACATTATACATCCTAAATTCAAATCTGGAGACCTTCAAAACCATAGATATAGGATTTCATTAGTGTGCTTTGCATTACATTTAGGGTTTAGTTTTAATGTTTTCATTATTTAAATTCATGAAAAATTTAAAAAATGCATTAATTTTGCATACATCTTGCATTGTAGTCAAATCAAGAGTGTCTTGCACTCATTTACATTCAAATTTTAGCTCAAAATTGTATCTCAATTTTTTTCACCTTTTTCATTTATTGTCACTAGTTTCACTTGCATTAAGACACCTAAAACTGGAAAAATATGTCACAAGATTCATAGTATACAACCTGAAATAAAGAACTCAAACATCAAACCAAAAACACAAACTTTAATTTTTCCAACCCATATACAAAGACTCATTCACCCTTGGGTGAACCTATCCTTGTACAGGTTCCTTTTCATAGTTTTGGGAATCATTTTGTTTCAATTTGCTTCATTTAATTCTACTATCAGATTTGTGTTTCAATTTCGGAAAAAAACAATTATGTACTTTCTTGCATTAAGTTCAATTGGTAAAATTAAGTGCATTGTTTGAAATCAAAATTGGCATTAAAAAGACATCATTTTCAAGTTTTTGCATAGCATAATCATTAATTTATCATGTTTCAAATCTAAAAATTATAAAATCATTTTACACACTTGCATTGTGATTCTAGCTTTTGGGTTTTTATTACATTTGCATGGTTCCTTTTCTCTATTTTGGGTGCGCTTTTAGGTTTGGTGAAACTTGTATGAGCTTCACATCCTGGTGTCCTATTTCCAATACTTTAGTAAGATATAGTTCAAGTCTCATACCATCTCACGCTAGTGCATTTGTTGTATATCTTGAGTTTTCTAACTCTCTCACTCATAGTGTTGACACTAGTCAACCACTTATGGATCATAGACTTGATACCACAGTTCCCATGACAACTTTATCCACAACCAATGCAGCTAATGTTGAAACAATGGTTTCTAGTGATCCTCAAGAGAAGCTAAAACAAATGGATGAAGCCTTAGAAAACTTCAAAACTTTGTGAGTGTTGAATACATTGTTGGTACTATAGTTCATGTCATAAAGAACATGAGGATAATTCTTGATAATGAACAAGGAATATAAATTATGTGTATCCTAGCCCATATCATTGAAAATCATGTTCCTACAATGGCTAGTTGTGTTCAAAATTTAGGGTACTCTCAAATTCAAGGTGGATATAAAATTTCTCCCCTACAACTATGACCTATATTCCTACATACATCAATCTAGCTATAACTACAACAAGGCCACCAACTAGCAATGTCAATCCAACTTTAGGTATTTCCAGTGGGAATCCTTCTAGCTTTGTGAATTCAAACCTCATATCTCCTAACCCATCACCCCTCACAAACTTGCAATCACTTTTCCTCCAAATACATATACACCTCCATCTCAAAATACAACCAATGAGTATATCCTTAACCAACTTTTGTAAAAAAAAAAAGCATCCTTCCAACAACAAATTTCCACATTGAACCAAGATCAAAATGGCTAACCTTCACAATATGTCAAAAGAAACCCATTATCCTTGGAGATATTAAGAGAACGAATGCCACAAGGTATAGATATTCTTAGATTTGAGAAATATGGAGGAAAAGGATATCCTAGGAACCATGTCTTGACATATACAACCTTATGTAGTGACTTCATTTTTTAAGCTTAGCTCTTGGTTAAACTTTTCCCTAGGTCTTTGAAAGATACAGCCTTGGAGTGGTTTTTATCTTCAACAAATAATTCAATCAGCTCATTCAATGATCTTGTTGATGCCTTCCTTAACCATTTCCAAGTGCACATTGGTCCCAAGATGACCTTAGTTGATTTAATGAAGTGTAAACAAAAGGATGATGAAAAGATCACTGATTTTATAGTATGATACCAATTGCTTTACCCACAAATCAATATTAAGATTCTCGATGAATATTCAAAGAATTTTCGTTGAAAATTTACAAAAAAAAAAATCCAAGACAAGCTTTGGATGATGAAATTTCACTCCTTTACACATTTGTGCATGGATCTTCATGACTATCAAAATTTAGTTAACCATCATGAAGAAAAAAACTCCCTCTAACTACCCTAAGAAATCCGATTTTGTGCTCCATAACAATTTTCAACCATTCAAGAAATAAAATAAGATATTTATGCAAATAAACCCACCTCAAACAGTTCAACATTTTGAGTCTCAAGTGGCTTCCATAAAAACAAAAAATCCATATCAATTCAGATAATGTAATAGATAATTTACCCCATTACCTAATACCCTCCATTCCATCATGTTGCAACTCTTGGATAAGAACTTAATTACCTTACCTCCTATTAGAACCCTTGATCCTACTAAGCCATTACCTCCTAACTATAATGCTAATGCATTTTTCGAATATCACTGACAAAATGGACATAATACAAAACATTATAAGCATCTTAAACATATCATGCAAGACCTCATTTATTCTAATCATATCCAGTTGGCATTGTTAATGATCAAGGAAATAAATCCAACACTCCACCCAACCAATTTTTTTAAATATTTACCAATCCCATGCCAAATCATAACATCTCATTTGTGAAATCTAGTGATACCAAGAATTATGTTATGAATGTTGACATGACTGATGATAAATAAGTGATAATAAGGATGATTCTATAGATATTATGGTTAGCCTCATTGATGTTCAAATGCATAACAACCAAAAAAAAATGTTTTTTACATTTATTTATCACTAAATGACATAATCAAACATGCACCCAATGGTCCTCTTTACATTTCCAGAAGAATCAATGAAAAGCTTATTAATGGGATATTAATTTATCTCATGTGTGTAGAGAATGTGATTACCATGGAATTATTATTTGTGCATGAACTTTATCAAGATTATTATGACAAACTGAAAGCATGGATCAATTAAACACAATGGTTTTTCTTGTCCTATGATAGGTTTGATCACTCTCCCATTAAAATTTGGACTGAAACAATTGAATGTCTCATCCTCCATCATCCCATTGTTAGACCAATTCTCTGTGAAGTTTGGTTATCCATGGTTACACTCCATGAATTTTTTCTCATCGTTAGTGCATAAATGCTTAAAATTTCCATTTGGAAATGGAATATTTATTGTGCATCATAGTGGCTTTAATCATGTGTCTTCCCATGGGAATTTATCATTCAATTTCCTTTGGCTCGAACCCATGGAACCTAGTAAGCCTCATGAGGAAATATTTTTCAAATCTTACAAAAAATTCAAGGTAAAGTGCATAGCATAATTATCCATTAGCAACATGCCTCAACCCATGATTGATTCCCCTATCATTGATGAAGCCATGATTGAACCAAAAGCCCTTCCAAGTAACCAAGACAAGCCAACCATGATTCCTCCACTCATTTACTATAAAAGACCAAGAGATAACCATATAAGCTTTTTTGTTCCTCCTAAGGTCAAACAAGTTTATAAAGCCAAAGATAGTGGTTGAACAACCCTCCATTGTTCCTTTTGTTCCTCCCTTGTGGGAATAAAATAAATTGATGGTTGAGAAACCTGCTCCTACACCTTCACAACTTGAAAATAATGCAATAAGAAACCAAAATTATAAGGAGAATAGGCATAGGTATCATTCTATTTCTCATCAATTAGAAGAAAATAATAAATCAACAAACCAAGATCAAACTCTAACTCAAACAAAGCATGATGATTCTTCACCTTTGCTACAACAAAAAAAAAAGAGCCTGTAATGGACATTATCATTAAACATCATGTTATAATTAACTTGGATGATGATGATATTTCTAAGATTGATGAGGAAATGTATAATGAGCTGAATTTATTGTTTTCCTCTTTTGTGAGCTTAGATGTTAATAACTATGACGATCCTCTTAACAAGAGT
The DNA here is from genome assembly GCA_007115665.2 of Sequoiadendron giganteum. Classification (NCBI taxonomy): domain Eukaryota; kingdom Viridiplantae; phylum Streptophyta; class Pinopsida; order Cupressales; family Cupressaceae; genus Sequoiadendron; species Sequoiadendron giganteum. Next base: position 645,135,849 of record CM021101.1, on the reverse strand, counting down.
GACTCACCACGTGTTGAACCTAGTGATGATCCAAATATGGAACTATTGGAATATGGATTCTAGTGGTTTCATTGGTGACAACCTAAGTCATTAATCTGGTCTACAGTTTAGTATTTGTCCATACCGGCAGACAAAGTAAAGAGCAGGGTATCCGGTTAAAGTTAAGTCTATCAATCTTTATAATTCATCGGATTATCATTTTTTGTTATGGATCTCAAGGAAGGTTGTTAAGAATATGGAGTATCTTATTATCAAGTTTTGTGTCATTGCATCAATCTGTGTATGGGTCAAAAGATCCGGTAGGATGATTTTTTTCTTATCAGGTCACAAAGGCTGACTAAGTGAATGAAGCACATCGTAGATATTAGAGGTATAATTATTCAAGATATTTTAAGTTTGAAGATTTTGTTTTGGGCCCTCACTATTTTGTGGCCGACTTTGGTGGGTGTGCATTAAATTTTATTTATGGATTGATCCGACTATTAGGAAATATCTTATATTTTTATAAAGCCAACATAAAGTGATTAAATCCTTGGTAGCAGATATATATAAGAGATCAGTTAATTCATTTTGGTGTGTGTTCAAAGTGTGTTGAAATATATTGCAAACATCAAAATGGTTGCAGAGTGATTATGTATAGTTTCACTTGTGTAGAAAAGGATTTTGTGAAGTAAATTAAGGTAGAGCATAGGCAAGTGCAAAATCAGACAGAAGGTTAAAAATATGATCTATGAGCCTAACTGGAACTGTAACCAAGAATTTGTAGATGCTACTTTTTCAGCTCAACCTTTTGATGTAATCTAAATATTTTGTAAGGAAGTTACTGAGCTCTAGGAAGTGTGCCTAAATGCATGTGCATTCCCATTTTCTCTATACTTTTAACAAAGTATAAAATTGTGGGTTAACCTCTACCGTTATTTTTCCCCTAAAAAAGTTTCCACGTAAAAAATCTTGTGTTATGGTGTTATGGTTATTTGTTTCTTGTGTTTGCATCTTTTCTTTTGATTAATTATTGTAAATGGTTTTAAGATCTACTTTGCAAAGTTTAATTCTACTAACACTGATTCATCCCCCCTCTTAGTGTTCCTTGAGTGCAAAAATTGGTATCAGAGCTAAGTTCCTCGAAAGAATTTTAAAAGCTTGAGGTTGATCTTGTAAACTAATGGACTCTGGTGGTCTTCAACAACAAATTTTGGTGGCAGTTGATGATCTTGATCAGTCTAAAGCTGGAGTCTTGGAATTGAAAGCAAGTCTTAAGGATGTTGAGAAATTCATTCAATCATTGAAAGATGAAATCAATGAGTCAAGAGAGAAATGAAATGAACTTTGTGATCAGATCAAGTAGAAATAAAGTAAAAGCATGGAAGATGTTTACATGAATCAAACCCTAAAGGAAATAACAAAACAATGTGAAAATCTTTCCAGAGATAATGCTAACTTAAAACTTGAGATGGAATCTATGGTGATGAAGCTGACTGAGGAGATTGAAGGAAGAAAGAAGAATGAGGAGAACCTTTCTCAGTCTTTAAAAGAAAAATCTAGTGAATGCAACCGAATTAATGGAAGATTCATTCAACTGGAGATCAAACTGCAACAATCCAAAAATAATGAAGACAAGCTTGAAAAATAGATTGTTATTCTCAGAGATTAAATTACTACTATAAATGAATACACAGAGAAGTTTAAGATTATTTCTGCTAAGTTTGATGAGCTAAATGAGGGACAAAAAAATGCTAATGACAAGTGAGGTCTTGGATATGAAAAAAGAGAGAGCTCCAGATCTGAACAAAAGAATTTTAGGCAAAGAAATTAGATGAACAAAGGTGGAAGGTATCTGGTAAGACAACCTAATGCTAAAAATTTTAATGGATACTAATTTTCTTGTAACAAATTTGGTCATATGGCTATTCAATGTAGAAGTAAAATGAATTCAAGTAGTCAATCATTCTCTAGTCGATGTTTTAATTGTAATAATTTTGGTCATAATTCAATTGAATGTAGAAATGTATTAAACAACTCACTTAGTAGAAGGAATGTTAAATGTTATACCTATGGAAAATTTGGGCATATTGCTAACCAATGCAGATCTAGAGGAAATCAATGGAATGACTAGTCTAGAAAAAAAATCATGTGTTAAAATTGAAACAAATATGGTCACATTACAATATTCTGTAGAAACACAAACATGAATGGAAGAGGTTCGGTATACAAAGGAAAAAACTCATATAAAGATGATAAAGGAAAAGGGAAAGTGATTGTGGAAGAAGTAAGAGCTTAGATGAAGAAAACATGGGTGAAGAAGAATCCCTTTGTTGAACAAAATCAGCCTACATCAAAATCTGCTTCTGGTAATTCCTCTATGAATTGATCTCTGGCCATTAGGCCTAGGGGGAGTTTTTCAAGAAAATCATGTGTCCCCCTATAGGTAGTGAGCATAGGAATGTAGAAGATTGTCAATGGTTGTGCTAACAATTTACATTTCTCACAAAATGATAATGGAAGATCAAAACTTTGACCTATGTGGACTACTAAAGGATCAACTAATGGAGAACGTGCAATTAACAAAAGAGACAGGTTATCCTTTCAGTTTTGGTACTTTTATTACATGTCTTGTGATGTACTTTCTAAATTGTTTGCCACTAAAGAACAATGTTGTATGGAAAGAGAATGAACCAGTTTGCAAGAAGATTTATGAACACTCTAACAATATGGAAAACTATGATAAAAAAATATGCAAGTTGCTTTAGAGGTTTGCTAGAAAATTTTGGATCAGTTTGTATTCCCCTTCTAGTAAGGGCACTTGAAGTTGGCTCCTCTTCCGGTGAGATGGAGAGAAAGAGGAAAAGAGAAAGAGAGTTTTTTGTTTACACTCATCCAACATGCAAAACTCCAAAAATTGAAGGGAAAGGAAAATAATAGGTAATTATGGAAATACCAGATGAGGAATCGGATAAGTAAACTAAGGAAACCCTAAGGGAAGAATTGGAATCAGCTGAAGTAGGTCAAGAAAAGGCAGAAGGAAGTGAAAAAGAATGTGATTTATCCAAGGAAAAGATATTGTAGCTTATTCATGAAAAATATGAGATGTAGAACAAGCATATGGTCTTTCAAACCCTCATATGAGTAGAATATGATTTTGAACACACTAAGTGCTTATTGTGTGCTCAATCATATCAAATTGGAGAGTTTACAGAATTTGCTACCTGAAGAGATGATCGAATGCATTAAGGAAATCATGGAATCTGAGTCTCAATTCAAGAAAGAAGAAGAAATAATTCTACACTTGAAGGATAAGTTCAGGCTATCCAGGGATAACTTTAAGAAACCCCCCCCCTCAGCAAAGGTGTAAAATTCTAGTGAATCTTTCCTAATATTTGAAAAAATTATTAATTTTCATTGGCGAATCTTATGCACATTATTCAAAAATTTGTAAAATCCTAGTGAATCTTAATGAATAATTGGTAAAAAAAAATAATCACACTGGCGAATCCTAGTGAATAATCAGTAAAATGATTAATTACAATGGCGAATCTCTCCTTTAAAAATTTGCATAGTTGGTCGGCGTAGTTCCCCCATATATTTTTTATTTTTTTAATATTGAAGCAGGGGTCCGGGGGCGGCAACCACCGGCGGGGTCAAGGGGCAGCGCCCCTTGCGGGGGTCAAGGGGGTAGAGCCCCCTTGTGGGGGTCGAGGGGGCAACGCCCCCTCACGGGGTCCGGGGACAGTGGCACACACAGATGAAGTGTTTTTAAAAAATTCACTTGAAAATTAAGACTAAATGAAACTTGAAAATTCTACCATTGATTAGCTTTTAAATTAGACAGCTGCAGTGCAAGTTCATTCCATTTTAAATCAGATGGTTGCATTGTAAGTTCATTCCATGAGTGAATATCGATGTGACTAAACATCATCGGTGAGACACTTAGGGATGTCCTGCCGATACGCCGATTTATATGCACTTAGTGAATTATGTGACTTTATATGCACGTGCCTTTTAAAAAGGTTGTTGAGTCCCGAAATTTGTTCTGGGCCACATGATCAAATCTAATCGTGTGGCCCAAAACAAATTTCGGGTCTCAACAACCTTTTTAAAAGGCACGTGCAAATAAAGTCACATAATTCACTTGCAGCCATTTGATTAAAACACTAATCGATGACAATAAATAATAAAACTATTAAAGGCTAAAATATCTCTAAAATGAAATGGTAAATTATTATTAGTGGTGAATATACCATAAAAATTCATTGTAAGAATAAAAAATTACTAGCGAATATAAGTAGTATTTGTAATTATAGTATAAACTATTGGTGAATCAGATTCGACGATGTGTTGTTTAAAAAATAATATATTGGCGAATTAATTGAGACAATTTATTTTTTTTGTAAAAACCTGGCGATTCGGCATCCTTTCTAGCCTGTATTATTTGCCATTTTTGGAGGTCCTGATTTCAAATATTCACCAATTGGCGAAGATTCACCACTAAAGTTATCACTGAGGCTATCACTTACCAAGTTGAAAAGGAAAACGAATGAGCTAAGGCAATGCAAAAATATAGCAAACAACATCTATAACTATTGCATTTGTTGGCCTCATGCAACTGGTAAATACAAAGAAAAGTTGGAGCAAATGGAAACAGAGTTAAATAAGATTAGACAATTTTTTCATATGTTTCAGGATCAGGATGGTGCAATCAAGAAAAGGATTCAAGATTTATATTCTAAGCATAAAAAAATTCAATTCACCAGAAACAAGCTTGTGGAAACTTTTTGGAAAATAAAAGGCTTAACCGAATGTAGACTGGAGCAATTAATTGAGATTCTAAGGAAAGGAGAGAAATTAGAGGATGCAATCACAATTCTGAAATCCCTCATCAATATTATCAACCAGAAATCTAAAAATAGCACCATGATCATAATCATTGGGATTGTAGTAGAATCTTGGAAGAAGTTTCTTCCAGAGATGAAAGAAAAACACAAGATAATATTCTAACTCAAGTAGCAGTTGTTCTTTCTCAAAACTTTGAATCAGTTTTGAATCAAAAGGTTTTTGGTAATATCTCAAAGGGGGAGATTGAATATGTGTTTTTCATTAATTTCAAAGGGGGAGATTGAATATGTGTTTTTCATTCATTTCAAAGGGGGAGAGAGAGTAGTGAAAATGCATTATCAATTTGAGGGGGAGCTATGTTTTGAAATTTTGAAGTTTGGCAATGTACTCATATTGGTTTTGACACTTAGTCATTTTTCACTAAGTGTTTCCATCAATGCCAAAGGGGGAGATTTTTGGAATATGGTTTCTAGTGTTTCCATTGATGGAAACCTAAGTCATTAATCTAGTCTATAGTTTAGTATTTGTCCATACCAGAAGACAGAGTAAAGAGTTGGGTATTACCAGAAGTAAGAGTGAAGAATAGGGTATCCGATTAAAGTTATGTCTGTCGATCTATATACTTCACTAGATTATCATTTTGTGTTGTGGATCTCGAGGAAGGTTATTAAGCATCTAAAGTATCTTATTATCAAGTTTTGTGTCATTGCATCAATCCGTGTATGGATCAAAAGATCCAATAGGATGATTTTTTGCTTATCAGCTCATGAAGGTCAACTAAGTGAATGAAGTGCATCACGGATATTCGAGGTATAATTATTTAAGGTATTTTATGTTTGGATATTTTATTTTGGGCCCTCACTACATGATGTGGCCGAATTTGGTGGGTGCGCATTAAATGTTATTTATGGATTGAGTCAACTATTGGGAAATATCTTGTATTTTGATGAAGCCGACACAAAGCGATTAAATCTTTGGTAGTGGATATATATAAGAGATCAATTAATTCATTTTGGTGTGTGTTCAAAGTGTGTTGAAATATATTACGAATATCAGAAGGGATGCAGAGCGATTATGCACAATTTCACTTGTGCAAAAGAGGATTTTATGAAGTAAATTAAGGCAGAGCAGAGGGAAGTGCAGAATCAGACAAAAGGTCTAGAATCTGATCTATGAGCCTAACCGAAACTGTAACCAAGCATTTGTAGATGCTACTTTCTCAGTTCAACCTTTTGATGTAATCCAAATATTTTAAGGTAGTGAGCTTTCCTAATTTTGAGTAGTCAGCTCTAGGCAATGTGCCTGAATGCACATGCATTCCCAATTTCTCTATACTTTTACCATAGTATAAAATTGTGGATTAACCTCCACTGTGGTTTTTACCCTAACAAGGTTTCCATGTGTTGGCACTCTCAAATTTTGCAAATTTGAGATGCCTATTCAAAAATTTTGCTTCTGCACTTTCATAAGTGCACCTGAACAATAAATCCTGACTGACCCACTTTGGAGGCTTATAATTTGAAGCCTATTGATTGTTGTGCAAAACCCATTTGCAGACATACTCAGTAGACATATGTGAACAAGCATGTCAATTTTTAGCTTCCATTGATAAGTTTTGATAGAGTTTCGAAAAGTGAAGCTGGAGGGTTTTCACACTATTCTGTTGTTTGCAGACTGTTTGTTTTGCAAAGTTGCTTCCTGTTTGAGCTTGATTTTTGCAACCAGTTCACTGTCATGAAAAAACAAATGGTGTTCCATATTCCCTATCAAAATGATCTCGGATTTCAGTTTGCAGAACCTCATGATCTGATTTTCTATTTTTAGCAGATCGAAACCAAATGCAGTTTGTTCTGTTTTGCAGCGGCATTCCTGACAGCCTTTCTGAGAGGCCAATTTCGACCGTCAATATCTTTTGACCGGTGATAATTCAAGAAAATTCCTTTTGCACACATGCTCAGGGCACCTTAATGATTTACTATGTCTGATGGCAGCTCCCTAGGAGTTGATTCACTATTCTTACAAATTGGCAATTGGATTAGTTTGTGTTGGTTTAGAACTGCTGTTGTTTCAAAAAAGTTTGATTGGGCAACTTTGCCGATTAATATCCGGTTCCTCGGGTTTCCTTTTTTCGAGCCATCTTTTGCATTGAATTCTTAAATCAAATGTGTGTATTCCTACTCAATGAAAGGGTCTCAAGATGAGTTCAGATGGGTTAATTAATTATTTTCTGATCACGACAGGGCCAAAAATGGTGTTCCGAAAATTTTCAAAGTTTGCAATTCTGATGACAACCCATTTCTTATTTTGGTCTAAAACCTCTACATCTCCATTTTTCATCAAAGACGGAGGTCATTTGGTATATTATTTTAATATACTTTTGTTGCGGAAAAGACATCCTAAGAGACAGTTTACAAAGGAGTTACCTAAATTTTAGGAGCTGGTCAAAATTGGAGAAAATGGGTTTTCTCTAAATAATTGATTATGGGTGCACGCAAAAAATTTCAACTCCAGGTGTCTCGGTTCACCTGCAATCAATTTCTTCAAATGGTCCGTAGGCGGAATTAATTTTTTGCCTAGTTCTAATGTTTTAAATGTTTATATTTAAAACATCTCAAAATGATTTTAGGGCATAAATATTTTTAACATTTGAATGGGAGGCAAAATAAATTTTAATTCTTTCATCCCATTGGTTGCAAGCTCTCAAAACAAATTTTGAAAAGCTTCAAAGTTCAGGGCAATTGAAGATGAGGGATTTTTCTCCTGGCAAAAAAACTATTATTCATCACCTGCAAGGTCATTTTGTGATAGTTTCATTTTTCATACCTCCTATGAGCATTTGTGGGCAGAAATCAAACTGCAATCACGTTTTTTGTCTTCGGGTGGATTTTTAAAGACATTTGCAAGCTGGGAAATGTTAGGGCAGCCTCTAGGAAGATGTCTCAACCATTCCTAATGTATTGGAAGCTTTTTAAACAAGGATTAAAGATGTTTTTGAGTATCTGGTAATGCCAAAAATGCCTTTTCATTTATAAAAATGACTCAACGCATAGTGAAAATGTACCAAAATTATTTGGCAAAATTCTCTTTGGAACACAGCAAATGCAACTAGTGGGGTATGGAAAATCTATTTGAGTTGCAGAGAAGATATAGTTGGATACAGTGAAACTAGGGCAGAAGTTGCTATGAACAAAAGGTGGAATTTCCACCACAGCTCGCAAGCCTTGCAATGTTTTGGATGACATCGGCAAAGATGCTACGGGGTTGGCGAGAAAGCCCCACGTGGTTTGGTGGGTTTGCTATCTCATGGGAATTTGATAATGCAAGCTTGAAGGCTTGCGGGAGTGTGCAGTAAGTAAAGGTGGTGGGTCCATTGGCATTTTAAAGTTGGTGTTAAAATATTGCCTCACAAGCCTCGCGGAATTTTGTCTACATAATTAAAATAGTTGTGAGGTTGGCGAGAGGGAGGCACATGGGTGTGGGCCCGAGAAAAATCAATGGCTTTTGCATTGAAAAATCTAAGTATAAAGGGTTGCCCGATAAATTTGAGGTTTTTTAAAACTTTTAAAAAGCACGCTTAAAGTATATGGTAAAGTGTAAAAAGATTTCACATAAAACAAACATTCTTTGCTGGAGAGAAAAGTAAATAATTTTACTCAATTAGTGAAATGCATTCACTAAAATGAAAATGGGTGAAATTATTTTTTATCAAGCAGACTTTATATAGACAAATATTTTAATCGAAGTGTTTAAAATATCATGGGAAAATATTTTCATTAGTGCCCAAAGTAAAAAATGCAAAGTCATCATAATGTAAAATGCACGTGAAAGTGCATGGGGGTAAATATTTTATAATGCCTAATGTCAAATGTCTCAAGATCTTAAAAGCAAAACACTTTTAATGAAGGATAAAAATAAATGCACGTGAAAGTGCATGGGGGTAAATATTTTATAATGCCTAATGTCAAATGACTCAAGATCTTAAAATCAAAAATCTTTTAATGAAGGATAAAAATAAATGCATGCGCAGATTTTTCAAATGCAGTGGGCAAGGTGAAAAGGGGGTGAATGTTTTAAATGAGAAATTTAAAACATTGAGTGAATGGATACAAATAAAGTATGCAGCATATTTTTTGCAAAGGGAAAATAAAAAACAGAGATAAATGAATTTGCACGGGAAAGGAAATATTTTGCAGATGGGCAAAATAATTGAATCTCCACATGGGCATGTTTTCTGTCGTTGGGCAATGATGAGAAAATGTTATTTTTGAGGGAATAAGTTTGTTGCTATAGAGGAAGAGGAGAAGATATTCTTTTCTGATTGATCAACAGGAATGGAGCTATCATGTGTCTGCAACAAATTAGTTTTAGGGTTGCTCCTGCTTGCCTCTCTTCTTCTATATCTTCTATTATTCTCTCATTATAAAGGGTTCCAATTTTTGAAAACTCTGCAAGTCAAGTAGAAGCTATGGGTAGATTGTAAAGCTAGGGGGAAATATGACTGTCAGTCATTTTTAATCTGAAAATGTATGTTATGAATTGTTCTGTTATGTTTATTTTAGCTGATAATTGTCTCTATGGCTGAATTGTAATGCTATTTTGGATTCAATAATAAAATTATTTGAGTTTGTTCATGCACATTTGCTACATTTGAGCTACAGTTGTTGTTGTCTTCTATTCTATGAATGGTGTAATTGCTTTAATAAAGCACAAGCTGCTTGTATTATTGCCTATTGTTCAGGGATAGCATAATTGCTTTGGCAAATGTAACAGGAGTGTTATGTTTTAGGTGGATTTATAAGCAGAATTATTAGAGAAAGCTATAGTGGTCTACTTGTCGTAATGTGACAACACTTGCAAGCCCTTTAGAGCATGTTCAACATTGAAAGATGAATGTTAGTTATATGACTCCATAGCCCATTTTTATGGCACTGGTCCATTATCATGTTTCTGTTGTTTTTCATTTGGTCCCAACTCTTTCAATCAAAAACCATTTCAAATCTGTTTTGCTAAGTTGTGTTTGTCATGTTCTCCATGCTAATTGATGAAATTCATTCAATATCTTGTCAATGTTAAAGTGATATTTTAGGTTTCTCGGCATATTTCTATGAGAGCATCATTTGTTTAGAAATATCCTGTTACTTGTGTGTCTAGATTGTTTGATGTTGCTAAAGGGTTACCCCCCTAGGTCTTACAGAGCCTGAAGTGTATTGGAAATGTGTATCCATTCCATTTCCTGTCAGTTGGCCACTAGCCTTTGTGGTTCTTTAATATAGAGGTTGGCTACCTCTTAGAGAATTGCAAAGCCTAGCTGTGTTGCATTTTAGAATGCCAACAGAATGGTGACTCTACTGAGGATGATTGGAGAAGAGTCTAATTGTTGAATCTAACCTTAAGAGTCAGTGCATAGAGTCAAATAATTTTTCATTCTGAATTTGTTCAAGTCTAAAGGATTTCAAGCCTGGAGAAGAATTTGTTGCAGTGAACCTGAACAGTTTTGTAATCTGTGGTGCTCTGCTGGTGGAAAGGAACTCATAGAAAAGTTTACATCCAAAATAACTTCATACTGATTGAAGTTTAGTCCTCTGTGAAAAGAGGTGGCGACTCTGTTTGATAGAACCTGTTAAAATTTAAAGAAAGTTCCAGATCTACAAATATTACCAATCAGGAAGACAATTTACAACAGCTGCAAAGTTTCCAGGTATTCCTCACTCTTGGTTTTCAAAAAAATTGTATATGAAAACCATATTTGAACATCTTAGGAAAAAACTTTGGTTCCCTATTGAGTGATTAGCACTAAAAGAGGGAAAGGACAGTAATACTTTGTTTGCATACTTCTGAGTTGTAATTTGTAGCTTATGTATCTTGTTGGAGAAGTATGCTTGTTCTTGAAATTTTCCCACTAAATAGATCTTATGTGTAAATGCATTTGAATCATGCATTATGGTTTTCTAAGATTGTTATGAAAGATAGAAATAGGGCAATGAATGATCAACTGTAGAGTTGATATGTAAAATTTGAAAAGGGCATATCAAAATGCCTCAATACATGTACCCTAGTATGGTTCTAGATGGAACTATGGTTTGTGATCAGTCCCAGCCAAATTGTCAAAAGGGTTTCAGTACTGGAAGGTAAAGAGCTATCAATTTCAGTAACCTTAGTGGTTATCCAAATGACATTCCAGTTAAAGTCATAAATAAGTTACCAAGGTTCATTGGTGATAAGGCTGAATCAGCAATTAAACATTTGCAAGAGTTTAGAAATTTGATGGATGATTATGAGATTGATCATGAGGATGTGATCATGAGATTATTTGTTTAGTTCTTGAGAGGAGATGCAAGAGAGTGGTTCTCTTATTTACCAGCCTCTTCTGTTCATTCATGGGAAGAGCTCAAGGTAGTGTTCACGGAACAATTTGGAGAAAGGATTAACCCTATTTTGATAAGGAAAAAGTTCATGAACATGGAGAAAGGAAAAGATGAGTTAGTCCCATCTTTTAATCTCATATTTTCAATGACCATAAGAGAGATCCTAGAGAACATAAGGCCAAATGATGTTGAATGTTTGGTCGTATACCTGGGAGCATTTGACAAAAATATGGGTTATCTGTTGAGGGATAAAGAGCCTACAACCCTGCTCCAAGCATATCAGATGGCTATAGACATTGAGAATAATTTGAGGTTTTCAATGATGAAAGGACATAGGGTTCTAAGTGTTGATCATCCTAACACACCTCAAGAAAAAGGAACTCATGGATTAGCTAGTAAAAGTTCTTTTCAAGAGGGTAATGATGTTGCTACTCCAATTTCTCCATCATCACAATCTGCACAAAATATAGTTTCTCAAAATGAAGGTAGTAGTTGTTTGTTTCAAGAAATTCAGAATATGATACACAAGAATGAAAAGAGTGTGTCAGAATATGAAGATATATGTTGTATGAATGAGGATATTGACTGCAATCAATTTACGATCAACACATGTGCTGATCCTTGCAGTAGTAATGAAGAGGAAGGTACATGGTATGATGAACAAATGAATATGCATGAAATTTTTTCTTGCAATATCATGTGTGATAAAGAAATTAAAGAGGTACACGACATTTTTCCATGTCCTATTTTGGTTTGTGAAGATGATACACATGTTGATAACATGCCTTTTCAAGTTAGTGAACAAAACATTGAAGATGAAAGTTCAAGAACCTATTCTAAGGAATTTGAGCATGGTTTGTGCAGTGATAAGTTGTCTTGTGATAGGAATGATGAAGAAGGTGATGAACCTATTTATGCTTTTGCTGGTCATGACTGTTTATGTGAAACAGAGATGGAAACAGTTTCAAATGCTTGGCATATCACATCATGTAATGGAAATACTAGTTGTTCTAGTTATGAGATCACAGAGAGGGTCCATCTGTAGTCCTATGGTTTTGATGAATTTGGTATTTTGTTTGATTATAAAAGTGATGATGAGATAATGAATTCATCATTCAATCTGTTAGAACCATGTAATCCTGATTAAAATATTACCAAGGTTGAAAGCTTCATCAATACTGAGCTTAGTATCATGGGGCATGTTCATGCTGATTTTTCTTATGCTGGTCATACTAGCTTGAATGAAGTAGACTCAAAAAAATTTATATCAGATGAGGATAATGTTAGTATGCAAGATGTGGAGGATCTAATTTCTCTCTTAGATTATGTGGACATAGAACAAGTTTCAGATGTGTGTACTGAGCAATCTAAGAATGGAAATGATATTGAAGATGTGTCTATCTGCTCTACTAGTTCTTGCAGTGAGTGTGAGTGAAATGATGACTTGAAGGGTTTGGACCTTCATGTTGAGGAGGTTGAGACTCTTATTTTAGAAATGAATATACTAGAAAATCCATTGTTTGATGAGCCTCCATCTTCATTGGAGATGGGAAATGAAGAAACCTATTGGTGGAGGAATAACCCACTCTTTGCTGAGAGTTCCAATGATGCATTTCACACATGGTTAGAATGTGGTCTTGAGCAAACACAAGAACACATTGATGAACTCCTTGAGGGCACCTCTTATGACTATTTTACATTTGAAATAGGTGTGTTAGGTAAGGTTGAATATCCTAGTGTCAGCTATTTGGAGGAGTTTGAACTTTTTCAGTTTCCAGTTTAGCTGGAAGGTACTTTTATAGAACATGACAATGAGATGAATAACAAGAAATATTATTTTCAATCTAAGCATATTACATATGATGAATGTAACACACATGTGTTATGTGATGATGAAAGCTTGCAGTTTATGACTGATTATACAATGAATATTGATAAAGATTATATTGGCAGTGGTATGCACAGAAAAGTTGTGAAGAATGTCAGTGGCAGTGTTTGTAATCAGGCAAATTTCAGTGGTCACCACATTTTTCTGCTTGTAAGGTCATTTAAATGTTATTGTGGTGTGACAGAGGCAAGATAAAAATGAGAGAGATCAACTCTTTTAGCAGATTGGTGTTTGACAAAGGTAAATGTTGATCCCCATTTTTTCATTTGGTGACCCGGGGTCATTAGATGAAGTTGAAAAACAAGGTTAGATGAAGGAACGGTTTGAGGACCTGATGGACTCAGCATTTGGTCTACTATCTCCAGAGATCTGGAATCTTTCTATGCCCACAGGGGGCATACATCCCCAGTCGGAGCCACTAATGGAACTCTCAAATTTTGCAAATTTGATATACCTATTTCAAAAAAATTGCTCTGCACTTTCAGAAGTGCACCTAAACAATCAGTTCTGACTGACCCACTTTGGAGGCTTATAATTTGAAGCCTATTGATTGTTGTGCAAAACACATTTGCAAACATACTCAGTAGACATATGTGAGTAGGCATGTCAATTTTCAGCTTCTAGTGATAAGTTTTGATAGAGTTTCAAAAAGTGAAGCTAGAGGGTTTTCACACTATTCTGTTGTTTGCAGACTGTTTGTTTTGTAAAGCTACTTCCTGTTTGAGCTTGGTTTTCGCAACCAGTTCACTGTCATGACAAAAAAAAATTGTTCCATACTCCCCATATCAAAATGATCTCGGATGTCAATTTGCAGAACCTCATTATCTAATTTTCTATTTTTAGTAGATCGAAACCAAATGCAGTTTGTTTTGTTTCGCAGCTACATTCCTGACAACCTTTTTGAGAGGCCAACTTCGACCGTCAATATCTTTTGACCGGTGATAATTCAAGAAAATTCCTTTTGCACACATGCTCAGGGTACCTTAATGATTTACTATGTCTGATGGTAGCTCGCCAGGATTTGATTCACTATTTTTACAAATTGGCAATTGGATTAGTTTGTGTTGGTTCAAAACTGCTGCTATTTCAAAAAAGCTTGACTGGGCAAATTTGTCGATTAATATCCAGTTCCTCGGGTTTCCTTTTTTTGATTCATCTTTTGCATTGAATTCTTAAATCAAATGTGTGCATTCCTGCTTAGTGAAAGGGTCTCAAGATGAGTTCAGATGGGTTAATTAATTGTTTTCTGATCGTGATAGGGCCAAAAATGGTGTTCCGAAAATTTTCAAAGTTTGCAATTCTAATGACAACCCATTTCTTATTTTGGTCTAAAACCTCTACATCTCCATTTTTCATCAAAGACGGAGGTCATTTGGTATATTATTTTAATATACTTTTGTTGCAGAAAAGACGTCCCGAGAGCTAGTTTACAAAGGAGGTACTTGAATTTTAGGAGCTAGTCAAAATTGGAGAAAATGGGTTTTCTCTAAATAATTGATTATGGGTGCACACAAGAAGTCTCAGCTCCAGGTGTCCGGGTTCACTTGCAATCAATTTCTTCAACTGTTCTGTAGGCAGAATTAATTTTTTGCCTAGTTCTAATGTTTTAAATGTTTATATTTAAAACATCTCAAAATGATTTTAGGGCATAAATATTTTTAACATTTGAATGGGAGGCAAAAGAAATTTTAATTTTTTCATCCCATTGGTCACAAGCTCTCAAAACAAATTTTGAAAAGCTTCAAAGTTCACGACAATTGAAGGCCAAATAGAGGATTGCATAAGTAGGCAAGCATGAGGGATTTTTCTCTTGGCAATAAAACTATTATTCATCACCTGCAAGGTCATTTAAAAGATTTTTTGGTGTTGTATTTGTGATAGTTTCATTTTTCATGCCTGTTGTGAGCATTGTGGGTAGAAATCAAGCTACAATCACGTTTTTTTGTCTTCGGGTGGATTTTTAAAGACATTTGCAAGCTGGGAAATGTTAGTGCAGCCTCCAGGAAGATGTCTCAACCATTCCTAATTTATTGGAATCTTTTTAAACAAGGATTCAAGATGTTTTTGAGTATTTGGTAATGCCAAAAATGCCCTTTCATTTATAAAAATGACTTAGCTCACAGTGAAAATGTACCAAAATTATTTGGTGAAATTCTCTTTGGAACGCAACAAATGCAACTAGTGGGGTATGGAAAATCCATTTGAGTTGCAGAGAAAATGTAGTTGGATACAATGAAACTAAGGCAAAAGTTGCTATGAATAAAAGGTGGAATTTCCACCACACCTCGCAAGCCTTGCAATGTTTTGGATGACGTCAGATGCTACGGGGTTGGCGAGAAAGCCCCATGTGGTTTGGTGGGAAAAACATTTATAAGATTATATGTTTCTCGTAAATTCTGTGCTATCTCATGGGAATTTGATAATGCAAGCTTGAAGGCTTGCGGGAGTGTGGGGTAAGTAAAGGTGGTGGGCCCATTGGCATTTTAAAGTTGGTGTTAAAATATTGCCTCGCAAGCCTCATGGGATTTTGGCAACATAATTAAAATAGTTGCGAGGTTGGCGAGAGGGAGGCACATGGATGTGGGCCCGAGAAAAATCAAAGGCTTTTGCATTGAAAAATTGAAGTATAAAGGGTTGCTCGATAAATTTGTGGTTTTTCAAAACTTTAAAAAAGTACACTTAAAGTAAATGGTAAAGTGTAAAAAGGTTTCACATAAAACAAACATTCTTTACTGGAGAGAAAAGTAAATAATTTTACTCAATTAGTGAAATGCATTCACTAAAATGAAAATGGGTGAAATTATTTTTTATCAAGCAGACTTTATATTGACAAATATTTTAAATGAAATGTTTAAAATATCATGGGAAAATATTTTCATTAGTGCCCAAAGTAAAAAATGCAAAGTCATCATAATGTAAAATGCACGTGAAAGTGCATGGGGGTAAATATTTTATAATGCCTAATGTCAAATGTCTCAAGATCTTAAAAGCAATAAGCTTTTAATGAAGGATAAAAATAAATGAACGTGAAAGTGCATGGGGGTAAATATTTTATAATGCCTAATGTCAAATGTCTCAAGATCTTAAAAGCAAAAAACTTTTAATGAAGGATAAAAATAAATGCACTGGCAGATTTTTCAAATGCAGTGGGCAAGGTGAAAAGGGGGTGAATGTTTTAAATGAGAAATTTAAAACAGAGTGAATGGATAGAAATAAAGTATGCAGCATGTTTTTTGCAAAGGGAAAATAAAAAACAAAGACAAATGAATTTGCACGGGAAAAGAGATATTTTGCAGATGGGGAAAATAATTGAATCTCCACATGGGCATATTTTTTGTTGTTGGGCAATGATGAGCAAATGTTGTTTTTGAGGGAATAAGTTTGTTACTATAGAGGAAGGGGAGAAGATATTCTTTTCTGATTGATCAACGGGAATGGAGCTGCCATGTGTCTGCAATAGATTAGTTTTAGGGCTGCTCCTGTTTGCCTCTCTTCTTCTATATCTTCTATTATTCTCTCATTGTAAAGGGTTCCAATTTCTGAAAGCTCTACAAGTCAAGCAAAAGCCATGGGTAGATTGTAAAGCTAGGGGGAAATATGACTATCAGTCATTTTTAATCTGAAAGTGTATGTTCTAAATTGCTCTGTTATGTTTATTTTAGCTGATAATTGTCTCCATGGCTGAATTGTAATGCTATTTTGGATTCAATAATAAAATTATTTGAGTATGTTCATGCACATTTGTTGCATTTGAGCTACATTTGTTGTTGCCTTCTGTTCTATGAATGGTGTAATTGCTTTAATAAAGCACAAGCTGCTTTTATTATTACCTATTGTTTAGGGATAGCATAATTGCTTTGACAAATGTAACAGGAGTGTTATGTTTTAGGTGGATTTATAAGCAGAATTATCAGAGAAAGTTGTAGTGATCTAGTTGTCATAATGTGACAACATTTGCAAGACCTTCAGAGCATGTTCAACACTGAAAGATGAATTTTAGTTATATGACTCCATAGCCCATTTTTATGGCACTGGTCCATTATCATGTTTATGCTATTTTCAGTTGTTTCCCAACTCTTTAAATCAAAAACCATTTCAAATCTATTTTGTTGAGTTGTGTTTGTCATTTTCTCCATGTTGACTGATGAAATTCATTCAATATCTTGCCAATGTTAAAGTGATATTTTAGGTTTCTCAGCATATTTATGTGAGAGCATCATTTGTTAAGCAATATCATGTTACTTGTGTGTCTAGATTGTTTGATGTTGCTAAAGGGTTACCCCCCTAGGTCTTACAGAGCTTGAAGTGCAGGGGAAATGTGTATCCATTCCATTTCCTATCAGTTGGCCACTAGCCTTTGTGGTTCTTTAACATAAATGTTGGTTGCCTCTTATAGAATTGCAAAGCCTAGCTGGGTTGCATTTTAAAACACCAACACCATGTAAAAATTCATGTGTTATGGTTATTTTTTTCATGTGTTTTCATCTTTACTTTTGGTAAACTGTTGTAAATGGTTTTAAGATTTTCTTTGCAAAGGTTAATTTTTTAGAACACTAATTCACCCCCCCTCCCTTCTCAGTGTTCCTTGAGTCCAAGAGGCACTTGTTACTTTCTCTTTGTCTAGTTTTCCACCTTCCACCTATGATGAACAAGATTGGGATGTGGATGAAATGCTATAGGTTGACTCAAATGTGCTATACTATTCTTTTCTTTGATTTATTTTCATGTTCTATGTTATTTCATGTGTGTAATGTGATCCCCTATATTTTGTTGCTTGACGTTTATTTATATGCTTGTGAGCCTACTTTTGATGACCCTTGTCACTTTGTTGGTGCAAAGATACAAAGGAAGTTAATTTGTCATGAAATTATTCTATTTGCATCCCCATTCTTTGATATGTTGTAAACATTTATTTTCCTCATGTCTTGTGTTTACCTTTTGGGGATGACACAAAGCATTAAGACATAGGTCTCTTCCATGTTGAACCAAAATATATATTTTATTTTCTCTCTCCCTCTCTATGTGTCATTCTTCCTTTGTGCTCATTTTTTATGATCATTTTGGGAATGATGATAGTTTCAAGCTCTATTATATCATCGTAGCAAAGACATAACACTAACCCTGAATCTATGAATCCCTTATTTGTTATCTTAAGATTGCATATGGGGGGCAATATCTTTTCTATGATGTTGCTTCATTTGGAAACATGTATTTTTGGCATAGGGCTTTCCAAATAATCTCTCATGTCTCTTTCATCTATTGGATTTTATCATATTCTACTTTAAAGTAATTGCTCACAACATGGTGTTTAGCAATTTCTTTAAAGTGGGGGCATACGTGTGTCCCCGCTCATTGTTTGCATATTCCCTCCAAAGTGTGGTCTTCTTATTTCACGTGATGTGTATTATTTTTTGTGACATTTGGTTTGATGTCCTTCAAGAGTATGACCTTTCTTGTCATATGGCATTCCTCTTAGTGGTAATTTTATGGGTTGCATTCCCTAAGGTGTGAATTTTCTATCCTCGACTAGTCCTCTCTTAGTGACATTAAGTGTGATGTTCCCTAAGGTATGACCTTTCATGCATTAAGGAAAACCCCTTCCACTATCATATCCTATTGCATTTACAACTTTATCATGGCTACCAAGCATAACACAACTTGCTTTTCAATGGTACCTTATTATTTTTAATGAGTGTATAGCATAATGTAGCTTGCTATCCTTGTGCAAACTTTGACCTTTTTTGTAGCGCCTTATCAAATTTATCAAGAGGTCTAAATTTTGGTATGGTTGACATATGGGAGCCTATAGACCTAACATGACTTTCCCATTAGCCACCCTTTTTGTGGGTGCATACCGACCTAGTGTGTGTTTCTCACTTTCTTGGGGCTCACCAAGTGGACACTAGATTTCACCAGCCCTCATGAGTATATTTTATTTGCATAGTGAACAATGGGGTTTTACTTGTGAACACATTTATGGAAAACAATGCAACTGTTGCTAGTCCATTCTTCCTTTTCTTTCTTTATGTATTAATTTTGACATTGTATGATTGTGTACCTTGTGTTGTTGCTATAAACATGTGTCTCCTTTTACCTTTGTTGGTTTATCATGATATCTTAAATCTTGGTGGGCTTGATCACCCTCCTTGACCTTTTTCATCTTATCTTTCTAACACTTGTACAATTAGACCTCTCTTGACTTCTTTGTCTACTTTAGTGCGATTTTGAGTGCAAGTTCACACTCTCACTAAAGTGGAGGCTAAATGTAGTGTTAGAAAATGTCCACCTTTACATTTTCACACTATGTTTGCATCCCCTTAATTAATTGGTCTTGATTAAGCCTTTAATTGGCCTAATTGTGCATTCACAAGCCTAATTAATTTTTTTTTCCGAAATGTAAACCTGCA
This sequence comes from Sequoiadendron giganteum, assembly GCA_007115665.2. Classification (NCBI taxonomy): domain Eukaryota; kingdom Viridiplantae; phylum Streptophyta; class Pinopsida; order Cupressales; family Cupressaceae; genus Sequoiadendron; species Sequoiadendron giganteum. Next base: position 645,116,359 of record CM021101.1, on the reverse strand, counting down.
TTTAATTAATGCCTAAATTAAACTTAAAATCTTGAAGATTGAGTGTCCTAGGTTTAGGTCCTATGACCCATTCGTCCAAGGGTGAATGGGACCCCCTTAATTTTTGGGACCCAATTTTTAATATGTTTTTGGTGGAATTTTAATGATATGAATTCAAATTGAAAAGGTCAACTTGTGGTGTTTAATGTTTAGGCAATTAAGGAAACACCTATAATTTATACAAGGTTATTTATCAAATTAAAATCCTAAGCAATATAGAACTTCAAGAGATCAATTACAAGAGAAAAGATTATTGTCAAGAGAATTGGAGAGCATATTTATCAATCATTTATAGAATAATTCAAGATCACATGATGTCAACATTTATGTGTGTTCATGTATGTTTTTGTAGCTAACATTATGTTGTATGTTTCAAGTTTTAAGCAAGCATTCAAGCATCAAGATCTATCAAGAAATCAAGCCATTTCAAGAAAGATCCAATCATTAGAGAGATGTGTTAGACTTTAGCCCTTCAAGGGAATCCATTATAGGGTTTGGTGAGCTATAAAAATAAATTGTGGATTCATCAATTACTTTATTTTGTCATTATTTTATTATCAAGGTTTAATTATCAAAATAGGGTTTCACCAAGGTAAACCCCTATTCACCAAAAACAAACATTTTTCCCCTATATTTCATTTGTTTGCATATTTGCAGATGAAGAAGGATTGAAAGTTGATTAAAATTGAAATTTTACAAATTTGTCATCAAAGTTTTCAACACATGAAAACTCTCCTACAAGTTTTATTTTTGTCTTTCCAACAATCAAACCTGGTGGAATTAAAAACTTAGATCAAAGATTTGTTACACCCTATTGTGTTACTACTTATTTACTTTTACCTAGTTGGTGAAAATATTTGAAATAAGTGTATTTATGTTTTATGTGTTTTAGAAGTATGAAGAATAAATGTTGATTCAATGATGTTATGAAATGATTCTAATTGTGAAATATTTTATGCAAATGAATGTATTATTTTTAGTTGACTACTATTGCAATGTAATAAGTTGGATGCAAGAATTTAATCAAGCCTCCTAAACAGAGGGGAAGTATCACTCAGGGAGAAGAACTTGGTCTGGTAACCTATGATAAATACCTAAACTAAGCTTTCACACAGACACTTCTAGTTTAATCAAGTCGGAAAAATAGTTGGGAAATAGTAAGTTAACTTTAGTCTTGCTTGTGGTTTATTTTTGAATGTTTTGTTAGGGGTTTTCAATGTTTTCATTTTGTGATGAGTAAGTTATTCTTTATGTGTTTCTTTTGAATCGATAGGATATATATATAAAATCTGTATATGTGTATATATGTGTGCTTTAATGATAAACTCATACACATGAGTAATTATGCTCATGAGTATACATAAATAGGCATATCTGCACATGCTCATGGATGCATTTCCCATATGCATGGGAATATCGATCACACAAGATGACATAAATATACATACCATGTATATATGGAAATCGATATGATCATGTTAATATATGTTTTTATATATCAAAGTATGATATATATGGTATACAAGTATATGTATATATATATATTAACATATGTGTATGTATCAATGAGATTGAAATATACATACAAGTATATTAATATATAGAAATATATACATATATATGTATATGTATACACATACATTATTATATATAAAATATGAGGATACATATGAGTATCCATATATCGAATGATATGACTCTATTAACTTATAAATTATGAATGTATAATATATATACATATATAAATATATATACTTATATACATGGAATTCAATGGTGTATATATATATTATATATATAAATTGTATATAAATAACACAATGTTTTCTCTAGAGTTGAATTATCATACAACACATCATTTTAAACTTAGCTTATGCTAAGAATAGTGCGTTACATATTATAATTAAAACAATGCTAAAGTAGTAGCACATGGATATATATAAATGATGGTTTTTAAAACACATAAAGTGAAAAGCTATATGAATATAAGTAACACCATATAAAACATATATAAATGAATGCATTCCAATATTTATGAAACACTACCAATATTTTGTCAAAGCAAAAAAATAGCAGATACATATGCACAAGAAAGAGTCAACCAAGTCAACAACAAACATCAACCAAATTAAAAGGCACAAATAGGCATAAATATGTGGCACTAACTGAGAGAGAGTTGAATCAATTAGAAGTCTATTTCTCAATATGAATTTCTAGAATGTGAAGCAATTGAATAAATGGAAATAGTCAAGTCTATAGCTATCTATGTAAGTCAACCTGTAGAAAACATTTACCTTGAAATTATAATTGTCTTTCTTGTTTTTCATTTGTGAAGTACAAATCATTACCATGCCTATGTATGTGTTTTTTGTGCATCAATTTTAGATACCACCTTTGATTTTTCTTTTTGAGTCAAAATCATTTTAGCTAAGAAGTATCAATCCTCATGCCATGTTTCTAGCCTTTAGTTGCTGATTTTTGTGTCTAAATAAAGGAGATATCTATCTCAATTATAGCATGCATTATCTAAATTTTTGCTATGATTTTCTAAGCTATTGTATTCATATTTTTCTGAGTTGTGAGAGAGAGAGTTATTAAGAGAATTGAGATAGAATTTTGAGGAATAATCTTTGGTAAAGTGGGGAAAGATATTTGAGAGTTGTTGAATGAGTTGGGAAGGTTGTGTTGGGAATCTAAATCAATCAATTGGAGCATTGCATGAACAAGCATGATGATTTCTACTCTTTTATACTTTATTTTATATTTTTGGAAAATATTGACTGACATTGCTTGTTTTTTTGGAAGTATTGGTTATTAGGGAAAGATCATTGTATTTGTTTATGGAAGTGAAAGAAATATTGTTGTACTTAGTATAAAGATCCATTTTTTTGATGTGTTTGTACATATTCTATATTAAGGAATGAGTGGATATAGTGGGTATCATATACTATATTAGGGAAATAGCTTATGTAGCTAATGTTTAAACTAGTTTATTCATAGAGTTACAACGGTTACTTCTTAGATGTGTTAGATAAACATAGAGGTAATAGGTTATTCCTAGGGTTAGGATAATCCAATGAAGGGGAAAGCGTATGCATAAGGTATGAATGGTCATATATAAATTGATATGGGAAAGTGGGTGAGCATGTGACTGTTGTTCCTATTGCACACATGCTCCATTTGGATCGAGGACCCCCTCTTGCCTTTTTGCCTTCGTCGGGTCATTTCCACTTTTGCCTCATTTTTTGTGCCCCTAATTTTGAGCTTAATATGGTCAGGTGCATTAAATTCTCCAATTCCCCTTAGACCAAAATTACCACCCTAAAATTTGCTAAGTATTTGGTTTTTACGAAAATGCCTATGCGGCTTTCCCTTGGTCTTTTGCCCTGGCATCCTTCAAGCATTGCAGACCTGTATTTGCGGGTTTCCCTTTGCAGGATGTCGATATCCATTCACCACTCGACTAATGGCTAGCTTGGATGTCCACCTTAATGGCAAACCCTGCATCATCCTTTCTCATCCGATGGCCACATTGGTTCAGATCTTTGTAGCTCCAACTACCATGCCTACTGTTGTACCCACAATTAAATGCATGCCATAAATGCACTTTTTCCTATAAATATGTGCCCCGACCTATCATTTTCATCGATTTATTTTCAAAATTTTAAAGCAAAAAAATGAAAAATGAAGACCCCACACCCACACAGGCTCAAATTGAATCAAAATCCAAGTATGCCCACTCTTAAAATTTCAAATATAGTTTTTTTCTTGAAGTTGGAGTTTGTAAAATAACAATAAAATCTTGAAGCTAAAACTTTGAATCAACCCATGACCTTCCTAGCTCCAGGCTCCAAACGAAATAATGTATCTTTCACTTGAATTCGCTAGAGTCAATCGAAACGATTCCCTTACAGTCCTACTTGATCTTGTCACTCTATCATCATTCTTCATGCGGCATAGCCACCTTTTCCATATGAGAAATTTCCACCACTACCCCGATCAAACTATGAAACCCCAAAAAATAGCTAAGTTTTTGACCCTGTGCAAGACATCCCATGCAGACTTCCACCTATGGATGGTTGCCTCTCCTTCACAATTGATTAATAGCCTAATCTTTATTTCCTTCCTCATCTTGGATCATGCATCTTCCATAGCCATTAGTTTCTCAAATGGCTAGGTCTTAGAGGACTTGTGGGCCAATTATTGTGGGTCATTGTGTTGTTCATCATTGCTTGGGTGCCACTATTTTTCAGCGAAATCATTCCATTCATCCACAAAATAGATTCCTCCCCCTTTTACGCCATTTCAAGTTTTCCCAACACAAAAATTACTAAGTCAAAGGTGGTCTGCAGACTGGCTTGTGCGGGTGGCTACATGCAGGTGGTTGTCCCCTTGTTATTGTTTCCTAACATCCATGCACCCATGGCCTCATGCATGTTAGGTAGAGGACTCTTCCATCACCAAAACTTGAAGGTTTCTAAGGCATAAACTAGGTCAGTGAGTTTTTTGCGGGTCCACAAGTGCGAACCACCACCTATGGACCACTGTCCTTCCCACATTGTTCTTCATGGAAATCATCTAACAACAACCCAATTGTTTCCTCTCGCATCTCCTAGGTTGATCAAACTTCAAAGCATGATGCTTAATTTCCAAGGTGCCTTTGGGTCCCATAGTGCAGAATTTCGCCTATGGGTTTCCATCCCTTGAATTCCATTACTTAATAGCAAAAACTCCAAACATCCTTCAGCCTTCCTGAACCTGCATGCCTCAAATCTGAAAATGCATCAAAGCTCAATCAAGCAACTTTAAGGCCTCACAACCAATTTCTTCATGTCTCAAACTGCCTCACAAGATATTTGACCATCAAATTCATAATGTCTAATTCTTCTTTTGGATAGCCACCTACGACTCTCCATGACCTCGGCATCGTCCTTCTTCTAGTCCTTTCTGACAGCTTCTAGCCTAGGGAAACCCACATCCATGGGCTTGTATTTGTGTACATGATCTAAATGGGCCTTAAATGATTAATACTAATGAATTTTATGATTTTCTGATGATGTATTTCCAGATCTAACCCTCATTTTGCAAGATTTGAATAATGCTCACCTTGATTTATATGTGAATGCACTTACTACATCTTTTGTATGCAAGATTTATAGAACCTATTGTGGGTCCATCGGGGAGGTCTACTAAAAATATGATAAAGGAAAGAAGCTTGCATGTGTGCCGAGGGGAAAATAGGAGAAATATCATATGAAATACCAATTTTGCGGGGTGGAGTGTACCTCCAAGATCTCTTCTACTTGGGATTCAGGGTTAGACCCAAATCTAGGGCATGTAGATATAGATGAGTTTTGGAAAAATTTGATGGTTAACCATACAAAAGAAAATGCACAAAGGATCAAGGCAAGTGGCCTCACCAAGGTGGTTGGCTTCCTTCCTTCCTTAGTGGCTCTAGAATTGGTTATGGATTGTTGAGAATCTTACTATAACAATAGAAAGATTATTGATCATGATGGTAGGGTGTTGGAATACTTGTCTACTAAATCTATTAGTTGCACATTCCACATCCCCACTTTCGACACAATGGAGGAAGTAACAAAGGATCATGCTAAAAAAAATGTGGAAGCAGGACCCTCTAGGATGTAAAAGAATAATTAATCAACATTATTTGAAAGAAAAGAGGGGCACTGCAACCAAGATACCCTAGGATTTTTTCAGAAGTGACTTCTTCGAGGAGTACCACAATTTGGTCACCCTATTAAGAAAATTAATGAACCTACTAGCTATCACTTTCTTTAAGGAGTGAATGTTTTACATTATTGAGGAGATCATCTGAGGGAAGTCCAAGTTCCATTGGTCCAAGATGATCAGTGACAATCTACACAATCATCTCATGGTCGTCAAGGAAACCTCCCAATTTCACATGACATCATACTTGGTGTACCTATTGGTGGATAAGTTCACATACAAAGGACTTTTTAGTGTAGGAAAATTGGGAACAAAGAAAGGGGAGCTCAAAGTCTATGAATATTACCCCTAGTTATAGTGTATAAAATTTCAAGAGAGAGTATGATAGGGTAAATGATGCCTAATTTATTGTGCACATAATCAGACTTATAAGGGGAGATTTTGAGAGAAGGGTATCACATAATGCAAAGGCCTTCATTAGATGGTTTGGGTACCTGTTTATATAGTTCCCAAAAAATTTATACATTAGAATAGAGGAATTCTTAGAAAGGCCCTATCATTTGCCTCACTATTTGAATGATCATATAATATTACTAGAGGTTTCCAAGAAGCTACAAAATTCCCACACTATTGAGTGATAATCATTGAGTTGGAATCCCATATCCCCTGACCTTCAATCAGGGAATGTACTCCTTCCCCATTACTCAATGTGAAGAGTACGCAAACAAGGAGTTGGCAGGGTATAACTTGGACCCTCACATAGACCAAGGGAGGATGGACCCATATGGTAAATTGAAGAAGCTAGTTGGGAGAATATACACTTGTCGAACCCACATTGAGGAATTATGGGCCAAATATAAAGACGATAAGGTAGTGCGAATGAGCACTATATGAGAATTATGTCCAAATTTGTAAAGTCAGTGAATCTATTCCATGTGCTAGACTAGATAATGGAAGAATATGGCAATATTTTTTATGATAGATACAATGATGTGGCCAAATTTCCCTTACCTATGATAGATTAGAATGAAGAAGATATCACTGACCTTGATATATTGACATGACCCATTGAAAACATAATGAGGCAATGGACAGATACCCAAATTTCCCAACCCAAGGTGTAAGGAACTGAACTATTATATGGTGAGCTCGAGGATGAGCTTGAAAGTGAAATAAAAAATGGAGCAACTACTGCATCATCAGAGGAGGCTCTCAAGTCCCCACCGGTGACAAGGTCAAAGAAAAGGAGGGATGCACTTGAGCATCAACCAAAATAGAAGGTGTATTCAAGAAAATCCACCAAGGGGGAGTCATCCAAGAAAGCCAATAAAGTGGGGGAGTTCGTACTCAAGATTCCCACTATCCAGGATGAGGATCCCCAACACAAAGAAGAAGAAGAAGCTGAGCAGCCATGCTCACCACCTGCCACTTCCATTCTCACTATCATTGCTACCGTTGCCACTCCTTCGCTGACCACCTCTCAAGCTTTTTTTGTCTCATCTCCACCCATCATGGATATTTTATTCCACCTCATCAACTGCTCTGATAACGATACTTGAGTCCTCCTCCTCCACTACATCCCCACTATCATCTTCTTCACTCCCTCTCCACTTCCTACTTTATCTACTCTACCACCTGTAGTGTCCATTGTCACTATGCCACCTCTTAATCTATTTAATTCTTTTGTGGCACATATGCTAAACATGCCCCCTAAAATTTCTAGGGTAATCATCAACTCTACAATTCAAGCTCTGATGGCTCAAATTGATGTTGTCTTACCTCTTCCTTTGCCACCCATAGAGCCACTGAAGACAGAAGCTATAGTGTAGATCTTGAAGGAGATGGAGAAGCCTCATGCAAAAAAACAAAGAGAGGTTGCAAAAGATGTAGTTGAGGAACCCTAAGACTTGGATCAAGATGATTATTTTGAGCACCTGAAGGGTGGGCTAAACATGAATTAAGATAAAGAAGAATCCAATGAGGACAGGTCACCTTCTTTTGAGGAATACACTGAGGTTCTCAATGAGCAGTATACAATAGAAACATCGAACCAGAAAGTGGATGAGGAGTTGCCCCAGCAACCCTAGGAGGTGGGTAAAAAGGTTGATACTAAGTGAAATTTTGATACCAATGTGGATGTGGAGATACTCAAGGAGCATCCATTAGATGGCCAATATAAGGGCCCTATTCAGGGAAAATAAATACCTCCAGAAAATGAGGAGAAAGAAAAAGAGAAAGAAGAGGATGTACTAAGGAAGAGCCCTAAGCTTGAGCACCATGATGAGTGTAAAGAAGAGAGGGCACCTCAATAAATTACATCATTGAAGAGAATATAGCCTCCACTAAATCAGACAAAGGAAGGACCATGCAAACAAAATACTCAGACAAAGAAGAAAAGAGTGATAAGAGGATTCTAGAAATGAAGATGAATAATTTCAAAATGAACAAGGAGAGAAAAGTGATCATGAATCACCCAAAGAACAAACCAAGATACTTGACTTACTAGTATGACAACTACAAAATAAAACTCTTGTGTCCATTGACCCAAAGGCTAGACTTGAGGAAATCCTATCCAGGGTGCAAATAAAGACAAGAAAAGAAAAGAAGCCTAGGGTGTGTTCCCATATCATGGTGGATTTTTCTAGATCTTGAATGGTGTATATTTCCATCCCTATAATAGACATAGATAAAGACATTGTGCAAGGCCAAATTTACAGTATATCAATAATCAATATTGGTTCAACAACTCAAGAATAAAAGATAGATGAATTCCAAGGGTCTATGGCCACAATCATGCAAAAAATGAATAAGGACCAATCCACGAAAGAAGAACTAAAAGTATAGGTAGTGGATCTTACCACTTACATTCAACACTAGATGTCCATGGAAGAAGATTCCCCCATGACATCATTGGCACCTTCTCTCCTCTCTCAAGAAGAGCTCAATAGAATGGAAAAGATGAAGGACTAGACCAAGGCCACAATGAATTGGTTCAATTGTGTGATATACAATGGTGACATGGTAAGTTTCCATGTTACCCATGCATTCAAAAAGTTTAGAGGGTTGCATAAGTAGATAGATGAAATTATAAGGACATGGAATAGGTTCTTTGAGCTATACAAGATCATGTATCCTAAGATCAAGAGAATTCTCAAACTCACTTGGGAAATATACAAAAAGGAGTTGGAGCTCATAAAAGATAATCACTAGCTAGTGGAGACATGGTAAATGAGTTTATATTATAGAAAGGATGTTCTAGAGAAGGCTTTGCATGAGCTAGAGCCCAATATTAAATGGGCGGGAGAACTTCACGTTGACAGTAAAGACTATCTAAAAATGATGACAGATTATGAGATGTATGCTCTAGAGATAGATCTAGAGAAGATCAAGTCGTTCTTCCACAATAAGATGGATTAGGGAGCTAAAGATACATTATCGACCAACTTCATGGACTTTTCTGCTAGGGCTTTCACACAATCCAAACAAGTCATCAAAGAAACCCCAAAATGCACCAAGAGCTGGGAGAAGATTACTTCAAGACTTAACAAGATATCCTTCTAGTTCCTTCAATCTAATATCATGGAATTGGAAAAGCTTCATGCTCTAATCGATAAATTTATGGAATATGCTGCTCTCTAAAAGAATGAAGGAAAGCCAGTACTAAATGAGGAATATTTGATAGTATAACTACAAAGGGGGGATGGCAGTCACTAGAGGAAAATGCTACTATAGTGACAGGGTCACTAGATGAAAAAATAGGGAAAAGACAGATTTATTTTATATTTTCATATATTTGGGGGAAGGTAAAACCCTAATGTAAAATGAATCTAAACCACACAATGAAAGTTAATCATTTCCATTCATTTTTCTTTTGGAAAACTATAAATAGGGGTATCCTCTCATTTTCAAAGAGAGAGTTGAGTTGTGTTAACACATGTATAAATTTAATGAGAATATCATTATTTTGGTGGGTTCTTATGTTTTTATCACATTCTTGCATGATTCATCTTCTTAATCTTAGATTTTAGCTTTTTTTTTCTAGTTCCAAGTTTCTTTTAGTTGTTATTTTATGTTGTGATTTAATTGTGGATTATTTTGTTGTGATTTAACGACATCCTGTCTCATAATTTTTGTTGTTTATTAATGATAAACTTCTTTTTAAAGTTATTTTGAGATTATTTCTAATGTTGCCCTTTAAGTTCAATATGTATTCATGCTTTAATGATGAATGAATGGTTTGAAAATCTACAGATCCTAGAAGATTGCACTAGTTTTATGAGACTATAGGCTCTCCTTGGTTAAGTGAAACTTAGTTTTGGGAAGGTTGTCTATTGTAGTATCCTCCATTGTTACTATTCAACATTAGTTGCAGGTTTAGGAAACTTCTTATCCCTTTTCCCTTTTGACATTTCTTTGAAAAATGAAGTTAAAGAAAAGTTCCAGCATCATCACAATGCCATACTTGATGAGTAAAGAGGAGTTTTAGCTTGCTATCTTGAACTTGCAGCAGTTGTGCATCCATTTCCAAAATTCATAAACTCCTCTTGCAGAATCAAATCCCTCCATGTTTATTTGACCATAAATTCCCTTTGTGATTACCAACAAATCACATCAACCAATTGAACTATTCCAAGCATTGCCATGACCTAACACCTGAGAGACCTTGGGGTGATTTATGAAACTTAGTTGTAAAAATTACCTTTCAAGAGAAGCATTTTCTATGTTGAGAAGGTGTAAAAACACTCATGAACAGTGATGTACACTCTAAAATTAAGAGTGATGAATACTTTGTCCAAATTAGTGTGATTTTCCATTATTTAAACTTTCAATTCATTATGTTTCCAAATTTATGTACAAGATAGGGAATGCCATATGTATAGGTTGTAGCCATTGTATGACAGGTCTAGAAATGTTTAGGACACACCACTAAGCTTGAAAAGGTCATGTATTATGAGGTTATCAAACCAATCTCTTCATCGAAGGGTAGGGCCATCTATCAATTAGATAGATGTTTGGAGACTATTGTTAGTCCAAGGTTGGTGAAAAAATTCTTGAGTGATACTTCTCATCATCAGTTGATGACCAAGGTTAGAATGAAGGATTTCTAGGACTATTCATACATATTTTTCAAGTAAGCTCATTGGACCCTTGTATAAAGATTTTTGTATCCATTATGATGGGATTATTATAAAAGAGAAATGTTATAATGGATAATTGACTATGTTATCAATGAACTGAAAAGTTGTAATAATTTTATATAATATAATGGAAAGTTTAGAAAGATTTTTATCTCAAAATGTGTATATTATCTTTACTATTTAAGGAAAAAATATTATTTCTCTTAATGGATACATGCTTGAACTTTTACTTGAGGTTAAAATATAGGAAAGTTACTGTGTAGAACAATGGAAATGTTACACACGGTATCAAAGCTACTGGGTTTATCTCTGGAACCTGTTTTCTTGCTATGTTTACCCTTCCAACATTATGATTTTGATGCTTTTTTCAACATGTAAAATCTTGTCACCACGGCTAAACCGATTGTGTTGAAAGAATGAAGAAAATTGTCATTAATGAGTTATCATTGATTTCAACACCACATCTACACCACATGATGAATGATGGATGTCTACAAAAAATTATTTTACAAAGTAATTTTGACTAAGTGTTCTTACTTGCAATTTTAGCACATAGTGCCTTCCAGTATTTTGGTATGTGTTTAATCTCATTTTCAAATATACCTATGTGATTCTAGTATGTTTTTCATAGGTATATTTGGCATATAATTTTAGGTGCTCTGGTTAAGTGGTTTGAGAGTTGCAAGTAACATAAGTTTGGTAGATACGGTTTACACATTTTTCTATGTACTAGACCTCACCTAATTGGTTTGCATTCCTCTACAGATTTCAAATAGATGTTGTAGTTTTGGGAGAAGTTTTAAAGGTGTAATTAAATTGTATCTTATTGAAAAACACAATTGAGAGTGGGGTGAATCAATTGTGACAAATTTAACCTTTAAAAATTCTAATAAAAATTAGATCATTCACAAATCCTTTACTCTGCTAATATGATTAACTATTAAGTGTAAAATCATAAACAAGAAAACACCACACATACACAATAATACTAGATTTATGTGGAAACCTAATAAGGAAAAAACCAAGGTGAGGATTAGCTCAAAATATAGAGAATATCAAAACTGATAATAAAGGCTCACTACCAAAGAAGGCTCCTACAAAAATAGGATTCGTTGTCTGAATCAGGACTCACTGTCCAACAAGGGTTAACCACCTAGAGGGATCATTGCCATATACTTACAAAGAAGATAGAAGAGATTTGTTACAAAGAGAAAAAAAATCTCAATGCAACTGATATTTCCACCATAATTCACTTAAACACTTGTAGACATGCATGAATAATAGAGTACACCTTCAAATCATTACTTCCAGAAACTCAACAATTAGATCTCGCACTGATCTGCACAAACTCGCATCACATACTCACTTATTTGCATCTATCTTGCTTGCATTCACTTTTTTCACAAATAACTTGAATTTTATTTATACCATCTTCAACTTTGAAACATATCTAAAGTCAACCACACACCATTTGCATTTACAAATTCAAATCAGGTCTGCACCAAAATATTCTATGATGGAATTAGAATGAGGGTGAACCAAACACACACTTCCATAAGCTTCAAAAGTAGTGTTAAACACAAGATTGGACAAACTAATGTAAAAAACATAAATCAATCAGGCACATGCAACCTTAACATGATCTAATCCTTCTAGATAACTAAATTAACTTGAAAAAATTCCCAACAACTTTTCCTGAAAACCACAAGTCATAAGACACAAACAAAAAGAACGATGGAGCAACTATATTTCTCCTGGACCTCAAAAATATACTCTAAAAAACATAGTTCACAATAGGTGAACATAACTTGCACTGTACAACAATCCAAAAACCAAAAATCTAGATATAGATACTTCCAATGACCATGATCAACATATTTGAACCACACAAACATAGGAGAAAATCCTAGAGAAAAACCTAGAGCAACCACTGAACACTTGCAACCTTTCTTCATCACAATTTTCTCAATATCCTCGACATATACAACCAATAACCATTATCCATGATAACAAAAACTGGTTGACAAACAGTTAACCAGTTAACATTAATGACAACACCTTCATACTTTCTTCATACTTGCAACCATCTCCGCCTTTTTCATTGATGGAAACACATGATGTGAAAAAACATGAAAGACAACACAACAACTCTGAAAATATTTCTTCATGATTTTACTTTATATTTCTTTCCCTTAGTAGATAATATTTTTCACATGTTACTCTCTCTATCTTCACATCTTTCTCTCCCCCTCTGACATCAATGGCAAAGGAAAAATAATGTATTACACGGATTTCTCCTTTGTCATTACATCTTTCTCTCCCCCTCTGACATCAATGGCAAAGGAAAAATAATGTATTACATTGATTTCTTTCAATAACAACACATGACAATCCATGACACTACTTACTCCCCCTAAGAGGTAGCCGTTAAAATATCATTCCAAAATAAAGATAGATCCATAGACCCACCGTACTGATGCATCTTCATATGCATCTAGTTAAAGAAATGAGGGGTAATGGACCCTAATTTATCTTAGAGATACTGAAAATATCTTTAGGAAGGTCCTTCATAAATATGTCAAAAACTTGCTCTTTCATAGGTACATATTCAAATTTTACTTCATTGTCCACAGCCTTCTCTTTCAAAATGAGATACCTAATAGATATATGATTTTTCCTCAAGTGCATGACCAGATTCTTGAAATGTTAATTGCACTTGTATTATCATAGAAGATAGAAATAGGATCATCATACATTACTCTGATATCTTTCAATGTGTGTCTCATCCATAAAAATTATGTACAAAAATATTCTATGACAATACACTTAGCTTCAACACTAGATAAAGAAACTAAATCTTTCTTCTTACTCAACCATGACACCAATTTGCAACCAAGAAAGAATGCACCACCACTTGTACTTTTTTTGTCATATACACAACCAGCCCAATCTGCATATGTATAAGCACTTAGTGTAAAATGAGTATCCCTAAGATATCACAGGCCATAATCTGGAGTCCCATTCAAATATTTTAATATCCTCTTAGCAAAAGAAACATGTTTTTCTTTAGGGTCTTCTTGAAATATAGCCACAAGAAAAATTGCATGTTGATATCAGGGCTAGTAGTAGCTAAATACAATAATCCACCAATCATATATATGTATTTTCTCTTATCAGCCTTAGGTGAATCATCTTTACTCAATTTGTAGCTAGTCACCATAGAAGTGCATACCAGTTTGGAACCATCCATCCCAAACTTTTTCAACATTTCTCTTACATACTCTGATTGTGAAATATATATCACTTTCTTTGTTTGATTAATTTGTAGCTCAAGGAAGAAATTCATCTCACCAAAAATAGACATCTCAAATTCTTTTTTCATCTCTTTAGAAAACATCTTGCACATAGAATTAACAAGCTTTGTAATCCTTGGTAAATCTCTCACAACTTAGAATGCATTGATCCTCGCCAAGTTATCAAAATTCATATGACACATTCTTTGGTTCCATAAAAAACTATCATTAATCTGAGTCATAGAGCAATGTCCATCAACACCCTTAAATTTGATATATATCTCCTTCAGACTTCTTTCTTGAAGAAATTACTATTCCAAATCCTTTATTGATTTCACATTCTCATCCTCAAAAACAAGATTATATCCTTTACTACGCATCTATCCAATACTCAAGAGATTATGCCTTAAACCCTAATATAGTAGACATCATTAGTATTATGCTTGCCATCAAAACTTACTGAACGTATCCCACAAATTTTAGCAGCAGTATCATCTCCAAACATAACTAAGACTTCATCATATTTTTCAAGTTTAACAAACTTACTCTTATCACCAATCATGTGAAGTGAACAACCACTATCAACAACCCAATAGTTTTTTTCTTGTTTAGCATGTAGGGTAGGGATTACATATTTTCAACTTTCTCTAGAGGAAATTCCTTCACCTATCTTTCAGAGTTAGCAGAAGTAGGTTCATCTTTTATAGCCAAGAACAAGTATTCATTGTCATCAAAATATCCATAATCAAATTCTTCATAAAAAATACTAGCATCCTCATTCACATAATATGCTTTCTTGATCTTCTTACCTTTGTTTTCTTTTCTAAATCTTTGTTTTTTCTTCTTAGCTCTTTTTGAACATCTCAAAGAATAATGACCTATTCCTCCACAACTAAAGCATTTAAAGGGTAACTTACCTTCATAATTACAGGAACCTTTACTCATTCTTCTCACAAAGTTAGCTTCTACTTCATCAATATTCTCTACATCTGGATCATCAACTCTTGTAGCCTTGAAAGCAGTTTCAAATTTGGATCCATTTCTCAAATTTGGTTTTGTCATCTCATAAGATGTTAGAGTTCCCAATAATTGATCTTCAATATAAGTCTTGTAATCCACATATTCTTCAATATGAGATACCTTTTTACTATATGCATTAGGAAGAGTTCTAAGAATCTTCTTCACAATCCTAGATTCATCTGCAATAGCACCAAGTCCTCACATTCCACCTACCATCTCATCCACTCTCTATACATAGGATTTAATGCTCTCATATTCAAACATATGCAAGACCTCAAACTATGCCTCCAAATTTTCCAAATTTTCCTCTTTGACCTTTTCATCTCCTTTATGCATCTTTTCTAAAGCATCCCAAACTTATTTAGTAGTCTTCAGATTTTAAAATTTAATCAAATAAAAGTGTGAAATGATATTCTTCATAATGAACTTCATCTTATTTGTTTGCTTCATGCACCTTGGTTTCATCAGATGTACTCAGACCATTAGCAAGAGGAGTGTAAGCAGTCTTAAAAGCTTTCTCAACATCATATCCACAATACTCCAAATATACTTCCATTTATATTTTCTAGATAGAATAATTAGTTCTATCAAACTTAGGTTACTCAAAAGTGATATTTCCTACCATCTTGAACGTTCCTTAAGTGGTTAAGCTCCTCTCCAAGGAACCAAGCTATGATACCAATTCTTGAACAAGACAACTAAGAGGGGGTGAATTATTTGTGTAAAATTTTAACCTTTAAAACTTCTACTAAAAATTACATACACAATAACACTAGATTTACATGGAAAACCCAATAAGGGAAAAACCATAGTGAGGATTAGCTCACAATATAGAGAATATCAAAACTGATTATAAAGGCTCACTACCAAAATAGGACTCATTATCTAGATCAAGACTCACTATCCAACAAGGCTTAACCATCCAGAGGCCTCACTGCCATATAATTATAAAGAAGATAGAAGAGATTTGTTATAGAGAAAAAAAATCTCAATGCAACAGATATTTCCATCACAATTCACTCAAACACTTGTATAAATGCATGAATGATAGAGTAAACCTTCATCTCATTGCTTTTGGAAACTCAACAATTAGATATCGCACTAATCTACACAAACTCGCATCACATACTCACTGATTCACATCTATCTTACACCTATCTTGCTTGAATTCACTTCTTTCACAAACAACTTGACTTGTATTTCTACCATATTCAACTTTAAAACATATCCAAAGTTAGACACACACCAGTTGCATTTAAAAATTCAAATTAGGTCAGCACCAAAACATTCTATGGTGGAATTAGAATGAGGATGAACCAAACACATGCTTCCATAAGCTTTATAAGTCGTGTTAAACATAAGTTCATCTAAGACAATGTAAAAAACATAATAAATTAGGAACACACAACCTTCACACAATCTAATCCTTCTAGATAACAAAATTAACTTGAAAACATTCCCAACATATTTTCCTAAAAAATCAAAAGTCATAAGACTTGAACAAGAAGAAATCTGGAGCAACTACATTTCTCTCAAACCTCAGCTAGATACACTGAAATACATATTTCACAACAACTGAACATAACTCGCACTGTACAATGATCCAGAACCCCAAAATATGGATATAGAAACTTCCAAAAACCATGATAAACATATGTGAACCACACAAACATAGGAAAAAATTCTAGAGCAAAACCTAAAGCAACCACTGAACACTTGCAACCTTTCTTTATTAAATTTTTCTCAATATCTTCAACATATACAACCAATAACCATTATCCATGATAACAACAACTAGTTGATAACCAGTTAATCAGTTGACATCAATGACAACACCTTCATACTTGCTTCATACTTGCAAAATATCTTTCAATTGGCATGGCATTTTATCGTTTGTATACTTCTTGATGTTAATAAGTTGGAGTACTTTACCTTTTTGGTTCTATGCTTGGCCCACTCAAGGTATGTAAAGTGTTGAGAAGATTAAATACTTGATGTGAAGGGAAAAAGGAGTTTTTATAGGTCCATGTCAACCTATATTGCTTATATTTTGAGCGTGAAGGAATTTTGTTTTGAATTGGGTGCCGACAAGGCACGTTTTGCATTATTTGAGGCTACATCTAATTAGGCTAACCTAATTGATTTTTGTAGTGAAGACTGATTTACATACAAGATTTATTTGTATTTGAAGATGATATGTGAGAAATAGAGATATGATCTAAATGCAAGAAGTGATGTAAATATTGCAAAATTGTGTGAATAGGTTGAGTATTAAGTGATTGAGGAACAAAGATAGATAGAGAAGAGATTGGTAATTTGAGCTGATTACATAATGTGTAATAAGCTTCAAAGGAACTAAATTTGGTATAAGTTAGATGCATTTCTCTTAGTTTAAACTCTAGCTATGAAGCCACTTATCTTGTATTTTATTTTCTCTATGAATAGTAATTTTACTTAGACAGTGAGTCCTCCTGACAGTGAGCCTTTTTGTAATATCTTATAAGTGGTTATAACATATTGTGAGTTAATCCTCACTGTGGTTTCTCCCTATTTCGGTTTTCCACATAAAAATATTGGTGTTCATGTGTTGTGTATGTTATGGGTTATCTATGCTTTGGAAATTGGATGCTTGATAATTGGATGGTTTAGTAGAATATTGATTCAACCCCCTCCTTCATATTATATGTGTTTAACAAATTAGACATATGAAAACTTGAGAGGTTATTATAGAGGGACCCCACACATCCCTATACCTTTATATTGAATAGTTCTAATTTCCATGGTTCAAGATAAATATCTTGTAAAAGTTTTCCATTTTTGGCACTTAGGGCTCTTAAGAGAATGTGTCGACACAATGTAATTTGGAATAATCGAGCATGTTGGGGTGTGAAATGGGACATTTTGTAGCATAAAATTTCCCACTCAAACATGTTGGCACTATCAGTTTGGCCCCATGATAAAAAAAAAAAGTATGGCTCTTGAAATTTTTTTACTAAACACATATGAAACTTTTTAAAACATTTGAAAAATTATCACTACAATCAAGTGGATTGGAGATTTCAAAAATTAAGAAAGGTTAGTATGGATGGAACTTGCATGAGCATGTACCTTTAGATGAAATCTTTTTTGGTTCCATAATTTCTAAGAAATATTCCACCAAATTCTACCACTTTTGGCACTTAGGTCTCTCAAGAGAAAGTGTTGACATAATGTAGCCTAGAATGTTCGGGCGAGATGGTGTGTGAAATAATACATTTTCTACCATAAACATACCATTCAGGAATGTTGGCATTATCATTTTGGCCACACGATGTACTAAATACAAAGTTATGGCTGTCCTAATAAATTTAAGGTATTAATAATGAATTTATGATAGTCTTAATGAATTTATGACTATCCTAATGAATCTTAGACCATTCTAATGAAGTTATGGCACTCGTAATGAACCTATAACCATAACAATGTAAAGTTATGACTTCCCTAATGAATTTATGATAGTCCTAATGAATTTATGACTATCGTAATGAACCTTAGACCATTCTAATGAAGTTATAACAGCCCTAATGAACCTATAACCATCACAATGTCAAGTTATGGCTTCCTTAATTAATTTATGACAATCCTAATGAATTTATCATTGTCGTAATGAACCCTATGTTGAACACACAAAATTATTGAGAGGGGGTTGAGTTAGTTATTAATCAAATTATTTACTTCCAACAATAATTAATCAAATGTAAGTATTTAAACCATGATAAATAAAAGAACACATAAGCTCACAACCATAACACCAAATTTACATGGAAAAACAACAGTGAGAAAGTTGCTTGGATATATTATCCAAATCTAGCCTCACAAATAAAAATGTATTTAAAAGTTTAATGGGAAAAAAACCAAAGGAAGTTGCAACTCCCTCAAGTTCTACAATACTTACAACAAAAATGAGGCTACAACCTTTGTACAAAGATATTTATCTAATTTAGATATTTATTTCACTAAAATAGATTGCTTCAACTTTATGTTGACCTTTCTAAACTCTGTATTATTGTACCAATCTAACTTATATAGCCTAGTAAATACTTTGGACTTTAACCTTGAAGAAAATAATTTCAAATCCTTAAAAAAGGGATGCAAATTTCTTCTTTTCTATCATTTAATTCATTTTGCAAAATTGAAAACATCAAACATTTCATTGTTCTAATAACATTAATTTTTAAATTGTAAAATTAAATACATCTTTCCAATTAAAATTTCATATATTAATTACAATAAAGTAAACAAATTTATAATTTACAAATAAGTTCAAGGTCAAGACTGTTGTGCAATTTTGCACACACACCCCACTGAAAGTAGGGACCCTCTTTTACAATATTTCTTGATGCCTATCTTGCTTGTAAATTTCCCCTATTGAGCTAACACTTTGAAAAATTTGAGCCTTTGGGTCATTCTTAGGTTTTTCCCTATTTTCAGGATTTTCCTTCCTTGATGGATTTCCCTAGCTGCCTTGAAAACTCGAGCGGGCTGGTTCTACACTGATTCCAAAGATTTTCGTGCTTCACATAATTTTGTCTTCCCTAGATTCCTCTAAAATTTCCTTTTCCTCTTCATTTTCCCGATCTGTTCTTTTTTTGGCTGGTTCTGCATTGATTCCAGAGATTTTGGTGCTTCGCGGATTTCTATCTTCCTTGGTTATCTCCCAATTTTCCTTTGTTCCTTTATTTTCTCGAGTTGTGCCTTTGTGCTATTTACCTCAATGTCGCAGGTCTCTATGAGCTAGGTCATGGTTGGGCGGTGGTACTGCCTTACTGCGAGGGTCTGTGTTCGATGTTGCGGTAGTACAAGTAGGTTCATTTGGCATAGTGGTGTGGTCATACCCCATCATTGTGAAGGCTTTGCCTCTGGGCCACGGTTGGGAGGTTGTAGCACCTTGCTACGGAAGTCTATGGTCGGTGGCGCAGTGGCACAATTTACCTTCATGTTGCGGGTATCTCCAAGCCTGACCATGGTTTTTTGGTTCACCACCTTACCATGGGGAGTTTATGCTTGGCTTGCAGTAGCACAATTACCGTGTTACCTCAGTGGTCGAATGTCTGGCTTGTGGTAGTATAGTTTTGGTCGTTTTGGGGGCTTCGGGAGGTCAAAATTGTCAGTCAACGATGCATGAATTATCTTGACTTTGGGAGAATCTATTGCCTTGGGAAAAGGCCCGATTGTCCATCCCTCCTTCATTTTTCTAGATGTGCTAAGTATTGCCCATTTCAACAATTTTTCGTCCACGTCAGATATTTCTGATTTTTGTCATTTGTCAAAGACTGAGAGGATTCATGGCCTAACTATTTATTGTTTTGCATTACAAGATGGATTTGGATAATTTAATAGTATGTGCAGACATTTCCTGAGTTTTGGACCGATGAGTGATCAACCTTTTGGTAATTTTTGTGCTTCCCTCGTTAAAATCCTTCTAGCTTGGAATTTCTCGAATTTCCTTCCTGACTTGAATTCCGCGAGGGGGTGAAAATCTTGAATTTTGACAAGGATGATTTGATGAAGTTTTGGTTGATTCTTATGGCTTTTTTGATCTTCCTACTGATCGATATATTTTTCATCATGGACTAACTTGGATTCTCGCGCTATACTGGTTACTAATTGTGGCTCTTTGGGTGTAGGTTGGATAGAGCAAGTTGTTGTCAAGGCTGAGGAGGAAGGATGTGCATTCTTTGAGGGTGTTGCAAGATCCACGGGATTTGGCTGGGTACACTTTATGACCGTGGGTAGGTCGGGCTAGCTTGTATGTGGAAATTCTTCTACTTCACGTGTTTGAGGCATTAATGGTGAGAGCAACTCACACACTTGTTGGGTTTGTATAAGAATTTGTAAAGTCCAAGGCTGATCTAAAGGGGTGCCTCATGCATTCAATGATGGGTGGTGATTTATTGCTAATTGTCTAGGCCGACATGATGGGTGACCAACTTTCTCTGTAACCCTAGCTCAGTCTAGGATGGGTAGGATTTCTATAAGTATGAAATTTTGCCTCATTTGAAGGGGTTCATTAGAAAAATTGGTTGTTGTAGAATAGTTGGTTTGAAGCTAGAAGACTAGATATTGTAAGTAGATTAGTAAGTAGAGTAGAAAGTTAGAATTAGGAGTTAGTCATATTTCAAGCAAGTATTGTAACATAGAACACCAAAATTGTTTCTATTACTAATGATTTAATACAAGTGAAGACATTGTCTTATTATTGGTGTCTTCTTTGCATTGATTTCTCCTACATGGCTTTTGTTCTATCTTTTAAATTGCTTGGAAATATCTGAATGCATTTTAGATTTAGAGTTAAATAATTTAATGGTGCTTGTGATTTAATGCTTGGAGTGTTCTAGAAATCTCTAGTTCATACTTTGGGAAACTTCTTTATTGTGGGATTGTTGTGCAAGGTCAACCTATACTTGATACTTTTGTGCTTAGTTCAATTGTGGGAATTTATCCAGTTCCATTGTATGAATGTCCATAATCTTAAAATATTTGATTCCTTAGAATATTGCATTATTTATGTAGGATTGTAGGTATAGCTTGGGTTGAGCATAAATTAGTTTTGATAGATTGGTTTATTCCAAGTATTTCATCATTAGTATTGTTGATTTTAGGAGTAACATTAATCTTAGGATTTATAAAACCCTTATCTTTTGTTATTTCTGTGAACTTTAGTTAGAACTAGGAATTTGAGTATCATTCTGTCATAAAATCTGATAAGTTTAGAGCTTCCAGCATTTGTTTTGTAAGGTCCCTTTGTGATTACCATAATTTTCACATTTATCACTGAGTGGATCCACTGAATTGTCATGACCTGACACCTGAGAGACCTTGGGGTTATCTCTTTTCTCATAAAGATCAACCTTTCAAGAGAGATAGGATATTTTATATTATGCCTGAGTTGTTGTGCAAAAAAACACCACCAACAAGATTGGCACTAGAAGGAGGGCTTGAATAAGCAAGCTGGAGCATTTTCTAAACACCCTTTCTCCTGAGAGGCTTAGAAGGAGAACCAGATCTAAACTAGGAGGAGAAGAAGAGTTTCAAGAATTTACATCTCCAACTAAGTCAAGAAGGACCAGAGGAAGGGAGGATTCATCATCTAATCCATTATTTTCTCCACATTCACCCTCATCCACCTTATCTTCATCTGATTATGAGGTTGGTTTCATTCAACAACCCCAACCAGTCATCAATCAGCCTTTACCACCTCCACCTCCACCGATGGCTTTCTTGGCAATTAACCCATCACCTTTGTCATTCAATGACTACAATTTTATGCCCAAGAACCTTGAGCATTTTTTCTCCAAGTTTCACACAAATGACCCTAATAGAACAACAGAGGAGCATATTAGAATTTTTTAGACTTGTCTAAGAGATAGAGGGATTAATCATGAGGATTTTGCATGAAAAAAATTTCCTTATTCTCTAGGAGAGGAGGCTTTTTATTGGTATAATCATTTACCTGTTGCATCCATTCATAATTGGGTTGAACTTGAGGCTGCATTTCTACATAAGTTTAAAATTCTCATCACTTCCAATGAGCTCTACATTCATTTTATTGATGTCAAGAGAGAATTTAATGAGCCTATAGGATCATTCAACAATAGGTTCCACCGAGCATACACTATACTTCAAGAACCTTATGTTGTAGATGATGCCACTTCCCTAGAGGTCTATTTTGAGGCCCTTGACATTCTTACATCCACCTTCCTTAAGTGGAGAACTAATCCCCCAACTACCTTTCTCACTACATATACAAAGGTTGTTAAGGTAAGTATTGATCTGACACAACATTTTTTAGGACCCATGCCATCTCTGGGATCAGTTGCTCACCCTGGGAAAGTCCAAGCTCTTAACTAGGCACTGACTAATCACACTCTCATTATGAATCCCATTCCATAATTGCCTTTGGTTCCACACCTGGGTCATCCAGTAGGTTAGGCTCACCCAATTCCTGGTTATCCCTAAAAAAAATGCCAATCACTCTCTTTATCCACAACAACAGGCTAGTTCTCCCACATATTTGCAAAACTCAGAAGTTTTGAATCATTATACTAGTTTTGGAGGAGTGTTAGGATACCCTCCAAACAATGTGAATTCGGTGCCTTACAATAGTCCTGATAAGGAAAGGTTGGATGAGCTAACTAAGCAAGTAAAAAAATTGAATATGGAGGTAACCAACTTGAGGAATCAAAATCACCAACTTCAAGCTACTCAGAAGAGCATCCAATCAAGTTATAATCGAGGATCACACTCTAACAGAAATCAGAACTTTGACAAAGGACAAGGTTCTGGTAAGAATTTTGATAGAGGTCAACAAGGTGGACAAGGATTTGAAAGGAGACAACTACCTAGGCATAATATGTCATGGAATACTAGACCTAATACTGGAGGATTCCCCACTCCACTGGATCACCCACCCAATCAAGAGAAACCTTTGATTGGTGTATACCTAGTAGAAGCATCTTTGTCAGGGTGGTGCAGACTTCACAAGACAAGTCAACACTCTAAGCTTGATTGTCCTGAATTTCAAGCTATTGTTCCATATTTTAGTATGAAGTTGAGAAAAACTCCACTGGTCAGGAATTAGTACCCTCAAATCCTTATGATTCCCCAGTTTTGGTGTTGAATCATGCTCCTTTTCCTAGGGATGAAGAGAATGAACTGGAAGATGATTCAAGTAGCCAGAATGAGGAGGCTGAACAAGTGCTCGATGAAGATGAAATCTCTCAATTATTTGAAGAGGAAACTGAGAATGATAACAGTCCCTTAGATGAATAAGAAGCTGGTGTTGAATAAGTCTAGATGTTTTAGCAACCTACAAGAAAGTTTGATTTGAGGAATAGGCCTAATAGGAATCCA
The DNA here is from genome assembly GCA_007115665.2 of Sequoiadendron giganteum. Classification (NCBI taxonomy): domain Eukaryota; kingdom Viridiplantae; phylum Streptophyta; class Pinopsida; order Cupressales; family Cupressaceae; genus Sequoiadendron; species Sequoiadendron giganteum. The sequence continues at coordinate 645,092,286 of CM021101.1, read as the reverse complement.
CAAGCTGGAGGATTTTTTACTACATCTATTCCTCCAAACAATTTTACCACTCCACCAGACCCACATGCCAGCAATAATCCATCTTATTCTCAAGTGCCAACATAATACTTTGTAAAAGGAGGACAACCTGACATGTCAAAAGGAAGCAATGTTTATGCAGCGAAAGATAAGCATGTTGGTCATTCCAAGGAGACCCACAATGACATGAATGTGGGACAATTAGGTGAATATGTAACTAAAGAACTCAGGAAAGTAAAGGTGAGTCTCTTTGATTTTGATTTGTTAAGGGTTCCTAAAATCAGAAATGTAGTCCTAGGGTCTTTCAATCCAAGCACAACATCACTAGGAGTAGCATTCAATCAGGTAGTTGGTATGACTCCCAGTTCACAAGCACCTAAAGGTTTGAGTCAAGCCCCACCCAAAGATAGAGGGAAGGAAAAATATAAGAACCAAGTTGCACAAGCTGACACTCAATTGAGTTTGTTCTAGGAAAAATTTAAACCCCTCCCTTTCTGATTTATGTTTGTATCTTTGTGAAGAATCTACACAATTGTCTTTTGGATTCAGGGGCATCTACAAATTTTATGCCTTTTGTTGTCTACAAGGCTCTAGGCATTACCCCTGCAACTTCTCAGAAGAAGGTCACCCAATTGGACAAGACATAGGTAAATATAGTGGGAGAATTGAACATGATTCCCATACAAGTTGCTTCGGACCCTAGAGTGAAATAAGTTCTTAATATTCAGATGGCAGATATTCCTAACACTTATGGTTTGATCTTGGGTCGATATTTCACCAAGGCACTAAATGGATATACATCCACAGATCATTCTCACATGTGCCTCCCCTAGAAAGGAGTCCCAAATCAAATCAGAATTGAAAGAGAACCTAGAATGAAGTATTTGATCATAGAATATCAGAATACTTTGAATGAGCTATTAGTGTCAGAGGTCAGCATGGGTAACTATGTCCTAGCCACCCCTATTTCAGATACAAAAGAAGTCTTTATGTTGCAAGGATTCTATGATGAATCCATATCAAAGGCAAGCAATTATGAAGCACTGTTTGACAAAACAAAGGAGCTTGATGATCAAGAAGATAGACAACTTAGCTTGTTGGATAATTTCTAGGATTTTATCCAAAAGTGTGTGGAGGATCAAATTCAATTGGGCAGACATATGGATTTTGAAGAATTTCTACTCCCCAATTGGTGCAAAGTTCACGATGACCCTCACTTTGAGCTGGAATGTTGTTTGTGCCAAGAACCCATGGGGTAGATACAAAGATTTTTTAACCCAACCCTAGCTGTCAAGTTGGATATACAAATCATTCAAAATGATCTAAAGGGAAAGAGTCCAATGCCTCCTAAAGAGCCTTCGAGCACTAGCAAGGACAAGGGTATTTCAAGGAAAGCAGGAGCTAATGGTTGTTGGACATTGAGATTTGATGAATCCAAGTCAAAGCAAGGTGCAGGAGCAAAACTTGAGTTGATCAGCCCTAAATTTAAAACCTACTTTGCTGCTCATAGGCTTCAATTTCATTACACCAATAATTTAGCTAAGTATGAAGCTCTTATTCATGGGTTATTAATGGCCTTAAGAAATAAAGTTAAAATTTTGAAAGTGTTTGGAGATTCTGAGTTAGTGGTCAGACAAGTAAGGAAACAATACTCATGTCATGACAGAAGGATGACTAATTATAGGAATTGCATTTAGGATCTCATTGAAGGATTTGATGCCTTCAACATTCAGTTGATCCCTCTAAGTAAGAATCAAACTATTGATTCTCTGGCACAAGAAGCTATCACATTGCAACCTTTGTCACTTTTAGGCTTGAAGAAGCTTACTATGAAACTCACTCCAGTACCCTCAATGCTTGACAATGTCACTAATTTACAAGTATTTGAGGATGATAAGAATATTCTTTATTTCATTACTAGATGTGATGTGTTTGCTTCTCAAGTGATTGATGAGGTAGAGCCTCAAGAGGCTGAAATGGACCTGGAAGGATTCATTAACCTGAAAACTAACACTATCCCAGGAGGTATGGTGTAGCTGGAGAAAATATTTGATCTGGATAAGATAAAAGATCAGGAACAACAAGTAAAGAGGGAGTCTCTCAGTAGTCAATGTGTGACATATAACATGGGAACTATAGAAAATGCAAAGAATGTCTTCATTGGTAAAGTGTATACTTTAAAGGAAAGAAGAGGTATTATTGTTTCCTTGCACACATATCAAGATGTGATAGCATGGAGTTATGATGACTTATGGACATATGATACCTCAATAATTACACATACTATTCCCCTGAAATCAAATGTTAAGCCACTTAGGTAAAGACAAAGGCAAATTAATTCTTTGTTGGAGCCTATCATTCAGAAGGAAGTGCATAAGCTACTTTCAACATGGATCATATTTCTAGTAAGACACTCAACATGGGTCGCTAACTCGGTTCCAGTAAGAAAGAAAAGTGGAGAAATCAGACTGTGTGTTGATTTCAAGAATCTCAACAAGGCATCATAAAAACACAATTATCCAGTCCCTTCACTGGATGAGGTACTTCAGATTGTCAATGGAGCTCAGATAATGTATTTTCTAGATGGGTACTCTGGCTACAACTAGGTTATGGTCCAATATGAAGATAGACACAAAACTACCTTTACTACAAAATGGGGAACGTTTTCTTGTAGAAGAATTCCCTTTGGATTGATCAATGACAGAGCTACATTCCAGAGAGAAATGGATATTTCTTTCAAAGACATCGTTGGTAGGTGCATCATTATTTACATGGATGATTTGACAGTCTTTTCTAAGAACAGAAGTGATCATATTGCAGATTTATGCAAAGTATTCCAGAGGTACAGAGAGTTTGGCATCTCACTTAATCCAAAGAAGTGTATCTTTGGAGTCACTGAGGGAAACTTTTTAGGGAATGTCATCTCAAAACAAGGTATTTCCATTGATGTAGAATGGGTAGAGGCTATACAGAAGATTCAACCACCTACAAGAAAAAAGGAAATGAAACAATTCTTTGGGAAAATTAACTTTGTTAGAAAGTTTATCACTAGATTTGAAAAAATAGTGAAGCCATTGAATTCCATGCTAAAATTAGAAGCAAAGTTTGAATGGAGTGTAGAAGCCAGGGAAGAATTTTTAGATATTAAGAGAGCTATTGTTGAGGCTCCAATATTGATCAGTCTAGATTATGCCAAGCCTTTTATCATATACTCATTTTATTTTGATCACTCTTGTGCCGGAATGCTAACTCAAAAATATGATCAAGGGGATGAATACCCCATATCATTTATGAGTGCTCCTCTAAAGGATGCAGAATTGAGGTATCCCAATGTAAAAAAATAGGCCTATGCCCTGGTCAGAACTGTGAAGAAGTTGAGACACTATATAGTAAGAAATAGAATATTTGTCATAGTGCATGATCCTCCAATTAAGTTGTTGTTGATGTAGAATGAATTGGGAGACTGCGGAGCCAAGTGAGTGACCATGTTACAAGAGTATGATATTGATATCTAGCCCATGAAATTGGTGAGAGGTCAAGAACTAACACAAACAATAGCTAAGATAGGCTCTAAACTCATAGCTTAGCAATATCACCTTCAAGAGGCATCTCTAGGAGATTTGTATGATGAAATTATCTACTACCTATTGAGCCAACAATGTCCTGAACACCTTAATGCAGTACAAAAGAGAGCTCTACATTTGAAAAGTGGTAGTTTTATGATGAAGGTAGTTGTCTTGTACAAGAGAAATCATGAGGTAGTTTATTTGAGATGCCTAGGAAGGAAAGAAGTTGGGAGAGTGATGATTGAATTTCATGATAGATATGGCACATGCCATGGCTCAACACCTCCCACTACAAATCAGATCCTGAGAGAAGGCTATTATTGGCCTAACTTATTCAAGGACACACATAACCATGTGATGACATGTCATGTATGTAAAACTGCAAGTAGGGAGAAACATGCAGCCCTTCCACTTAAACCAGTCATAGAGGTAAAACCATTTGCACAATGGAGAATGGAATTTATAGGTCCAATCAATCCACCTTCATCTACAGGCCATAGGTATATTCTTACTGTAACTGATTACTTTACTAGGTTGACTGGGGCTCTTGCATGCAAAAAATGCACTTCAGAAGTGGTAATAAATTTCATTGAGTCGAGTATTATTAATCACTTTGGGTGCCCATTGGCTTTGGTTTTTGATAATTATCCTACATTTGCATCAATGAAGTTTTATAATTGGCCTTATGATCATGGAATCATTATGAAATTTGCATCTACTACCCACAGGGTAATGGTCTGGTTGTGTCTTCCAATAAGAACTTGTTTCCCGTCATCCAAAATCTATTAGAGAATAACCCTAAGGATTGGCACACCCAGCTTAGATTTTCTCTTTGGGTAGATTGTACAAGACATAAAACATCACTGGGAACCTCTCCTTATCATTTAGTGTATGGTTTGGAACCTATATTTCCCATCTAGTTGAAGATCCCTACCCTGCAATTCATCAATGAATACTATGATGGTGAGGATAAGCATGAAGCCTACTTAACTGAACTATTACACCTTGAAGAGAGAAGAGATGAAGCCCTAGAAAGCTTTACCAAACATCAGGGTGTAGTGAAGAGATGGTTTGATGGGAGAGCCAAGGTGAAGTCATTTAGAATCTTTGACTTGGTTCTCTACTGGGATAAAACCCATGACCAAAAAGGGGAGCATGGAAAATTTCACAGACTTTGGCTTGGCCCTTATCAGATTGCAAAGATAATGGGAGATAATGCTTTTTGTTTGAAAACCCTCACTTGAGGAGATATCCCACTGCCTATCAATGGGCAGTATTTGAAGCATTATTTCCAATCCTAAGTTGTTTATAACTCTTTCCTTGTACATAGGTAGATCAGGTTCCCTTTTTGTTGTTTTTTTTTTGCTTTGGTTAGAGTAGGGTTTCCTTTGTTTGTTTTTCTCTTTTTCTGCTTTTGGTTAGGGTAGGTTTGCTTTTGTTGGTTTTTCTTCCTTCTCTACTCTTGCTTTGGGTTTTCTTGCTTTCCTCTGGGATTTTTGTATCTGTATGGATGACTGCTTGTCCGGGGTTTTTCTGGGGATTTATTTTACAAACTCTAATCATCTTTTCGGATTCAATTGGGCTGGTGGAATTCCTTCATCTGATGTTGTGTGTACTGGGAATTGGAGTCACTTGATTAAGTCAAATTCTAGAATGTATTTGGGTCTTATATTTTCACATAAATCTTAAGGATTCTAAGGTTGCATAGGATCTTTATGAGGTCTGATTGGGTGAAAAATATTTTATTTTGCTCCAGTGTCGATATGGTTCTCATCCCTGAGTGCAGGATTCACTACCTGCAAGGTGAAAAAGAAAGCTTCAAAAGGAGATCTCAAAGAGAATATCAAAAGAAAAAAAAGGAAAATATTGAAAATCAAAATAAATGTTCACTTTATTAGGGGTATCCTAGTATCTCTACCGGGGCTATGGATGTCTGGCTGGCAATAGAGTTATGTTAGGGAAGGTCAAAGGGATAACCTCATTGGGGATATGGATGCCTGACTAGCAACAAAGCTCTATTCAGGTTGCTTTTGGAGTTGGAATCCTTATGTAGGCCTATCAGACTAGGTTTGGTCCCTATTGCAACTAAGGGAAGGGAAATGAATACATGCACACACACTTCAACCCTGGTATAGGAAAGGCTTGCTTGTTTGTGATATTTGAAACCTGATCCTTAGGTAACCTAATTCTTAGACTGAAACCAAAGATTTAGGGTTCTTGATTCCAGTTTTTTATTGAAATGCTCTGGAGTATTTCCCCAGAAGAGTTTCCATTTATTGTGCATTTTTTCACACACACCTCACTGAAACTAGGGATCCTCTTTTGCGTGGTTTTCTGGCTCTTTTCAGTGGCCTTGCCTTTTGGGTTTTTCTTTGAAAGTCTTGGGTTTTTGATTTTTTGATCTTTTGGTTGTTTGGTCCCAAATTTGTGCTACTTTGCAATGTTCCTTGATGTCTATCTTGCTTGTAAAGTGCCCCTATTCAGCTAACACTTTGAAAATTTTGAGCCTTTGGTTCATTCTCAGGTTTTTCCCTATTTTTGGGATTTTCCTTCCTTGACGAATTTCCTTGGCTGCCTTGAAAACCTGAACGGACTAGTTCTGCACTAATTCCAGAGATTTTTCGTGATTTGTAGAATTCTATCTTCTTCAGAATCCTCTGAAATTCCCTTCACCTCTTTGTTTTCCCAGTATGCGCTTTTTTTGGCTGGTTCTACACTGATTCTGGAGATTTTGGTGCTTCAAGGATTTTTGTCTTCCTTGGTTTTCTCTGACTTTTCCTTCATTCCTTTGTTTTCCCGGGTTGCGCCTCTCAGTCGTCAACCTCAATGTCGTGGGTCTCTTCGAGCCAAGTCGTAGTTAGGTGGTGGTATCACCTTATAGCAGGGGTTTGTGTTTGATGTTGGGGTAGCGTGGGGTTGGTTCATTTGGCGCAGTGGCGTGGTCATACCTCATCACCACGAAGGCTTTGTGTCTAGGCCGCAGTTGAGTGGTGGTATCGCCTTACCACGGGATTCTTTGGTTGGTGGTGTGATGGCATGGTTTACCTCGATGTCGTGGGTCTCTCTGGGACTAGCCACGGTTGTGCAATTCACCACCTTAACACAGGGTGTTTGTTCTTGGCTCACAGTAGTGCGGTTACCACGTTACCTCAATGGTCAAATTCTTGGCTCGCAGTAGCATGATTTTGGTTAATTTGGGGGCTTCAGGAGGTCAAAATTGTCAGTCAATGGCATGTAAATTATGTTGACTTTGGGAGAATTCATTGCCTTGGGAAAATGCTTGATTGTCTATGCCTACTTCATATTTCTGGATGTGCTAAGTATTGCTCGTTTCGGAAATTTTTGTCCCCATCGGATTTTTTCGATTAATGTTATTTGTCAAAGACTGAGAGGATTCATGGCCTAGTTGTTTATGGTTCTACATTGCAAGATGGATTTGGATAATTTAATAGTGTTTGCAGACATTCCTCAATTTTGGACTAATGAGTGATCGGCCTTTTGGTAATTTTTGTACTTCCCTCATTAAAATCTGTCTGGCCTGGAATTTCCCAAATTTCCTTCCTGACTTGAATTCCGCGAGGGGGTGAAAATATTGAATTTGGACAAGGATGCTTCGGTGAAGTTTTGGTTGATTCTTATGGCTATTTTGATCTTTCTAATAATCAATATGTTTTTCATGATGGAATAACTTGGATTCTCATGCTATACTCGTTACTATTTGTGGCTCTTTGGGTGTAGGCTAGATCGAGCAAGTTGTTGTTGTCAAGGTCGAGGAGGAAGGATTTGCATTCTTTGAGGGTGTTGCGAGATCCACAAGATTTAGCTAGGTACACTTTGTGGTCAAGGTTAGGTCGTGCTTGCTTATATGTGGCCATTCTTCTACTTCACGCGGTCGAGGCATTAATGGCAAGAGCAACTCATAGGCTTGTTAGGTCTGTACCAGAATTTGTAAAGTCCCAAGCCGATCTGAAGGGGCACCTCATGCATTCAATGATGGGTGGCAATTTATTGTTGGTTTTCTGGGCCAACATGATGGGTGAACAACTTTCTCTGTAACCCTAGCTCAGTCCAGGATGGGTAGGATTTCTATAAGTATGGAATTTCACCTCATTTTAAGGGGTTTGTTAGAAAAATTGGTTGTTGTAGAATAGTTGGTTTGAAGCTAGAAGACTAGATCTTTTAAGTAGATTAGTAAGTAGAGAAGAAAGCTAGAATTAGGATTTAGTCATATTTCAAGCAAGTGTTGTAACATAGAACACCATAATTGTTGCTATTACTGATGATTTAATACAAGTGAAGACAATGTTTTATTATTGGTTTCTTCTTTGCATTGATTTGTCCTGCATGGCTCTTGTTCTATCTTTGAAATTACCTAGAAATATCTAAATGCATTTTATATTTAGAGTTAAATAATTTAATGGTGCTTGTGATTTAATGTTTGGAGTTTTGTAACAATATCTAGTTCATACTTTGCACAACTTCTTGATCGTGGGATTGGTGTGCAAGGTCAATTGTACCTAATACTTTTGTGTTTAGTTCAATTGTGGGCATTTATCCAGTTCCATTGAATGAATGTCCATAATTTGAAAGTATTTGATTCCTTAGAAGATTGCATTGTTTATGTAGGATTGTAGGTATAGCCTGGGTTGAGCATAAATTAGTTTTGAGGGATTGGTCCGTTCCAAGTATTTCATCATTAGTATTGTTGATTTTAGGAGTAAAATTAATCTTAGGATTTCTAAAATCCTTATCTTTTGTTATTTCTTTGAACTTTGGTTAGAACCAGGAATTTGAGTATCCTTCTATCATAAAATCTGATAATTTTAGAGCTTCTAGCATTTTTTTTGTAAGGTCCCTTTGTGATTACCAGCATTTTCACATTTATCACTGACTGGTTCCACTGCATTGTCCTAACTTGACACCCAAGAGACCTTGGGGTTATCTCTTTTCTCATAGAGATCAACCTTTCAAGAGATATAGGACATTTTATATTTTTTTTGAGTTGTTGTTGTGCAAAAAAACACCACCAACAAGGAATTCCATATCTATATTAATCTTTTATTTCACAAGCCTTAGCATTATTTTTTGCAAGATCATCTCCCAAGTTCTTTTCCTCCAACAAAAAACCAACAATCCCCCATACTCCTTCCAACTGGAAGTGGCCATACCCTTCAACAAAGAGTATAGACTAAGGAACCCCTAGTATTCCATATGATTCTCTAGTGTTGTTTCCTACATAATCAACATGGTTATACAACTATAGACCTCTCTAACTAAGTATGACACTACTAATTGGCCATGTGATTCTGGAGCACAGTGAACCAACATGTGCAAGCAGAGACTTTTGCATGACTTTGGCCAAATTTTGCATATAATTCAACCACTTCCTTAAAAATTTGATCCATTCATTCACCCACCTCTAACTCGACTTGGAAACCCTTAAGACCTAAGGTTTAACTCAACCAAAAATTTTGACCAACTAGTTTGACTTTTTGAAGATTTTTATTCATTAAGTTGTAAAATGACTTGTTGGTTACATTTCAATAACTTTGAACACCCAAGTTAAATTGTCATAACATCTTGGGCCTTGGAAATTGCCACTTATTCGAGTCCTTAATTTGAATCCTGGGAGTAACTACTCTCATATTTTAATGCACCTTTGGTTTATCATGATGACAAAATGCCATCATCTTGAAACACTCAATCTCATCCTAAGAACAATGAAAAAATGTCAAATAAAAGTAATAAAATAATATTTAACTTATTCCATGCTATTGAAAACAATTAAACATTGATTTTGGTATCCCTAATACACTCTAAGTACACTATCTTGAAGTAAAACAATTAAAAAAATGCTTGTGGTACAAAAAGACATTTGAAACTTGAACTGAGCATACCAATTGAACATATGAGCTTATCTTCCAATAAACAAAGCCTAAAGTCAAGATGCATTAAAAAGTGATGAAATCCATTATCTCCCTCTACTTACCTTAACCAGTAACAAGACTTGTATTCACATAAATGACTCTACAAACTATTACATATTGGTGTAATTAAATATTTAATTACACTTTATTAAGTTTACTTAGGTCCTAATTAGGTTTTACCTTTAAGGTTTTACATATTTCTTTATAAAATAAATTCGTCTCATTTGATTCATTATTCTCATTAATATCATTTGCAAATCATTTGAAAATTTCTCTTACATCTTTATTGTTTTCTCCTTGTAGAAGGCCAATCCAGGTTTTGCAGGTGATCTTGGTTTTATAGAGTTTATTGGAAACTCTAACATGGTATCAAAGCTTTGATCTATAAGCCCTTTCTCAAATCTTGGAGAAATTCAATCAAAGATTTTTTTGGGGATCCTCAAAGGATTTGACCTTGAGCATATTTTTGGTGCATTTTGGATAAAAAATGGCCAATATCTTTTTCTTCGACTATTTTTGAGAAATGATTTCTAAGTTTTATTTAAATCTATAAAATACCATCTAAGTATCTGCTAGATTTTCTAGATAGTAAGTATACCTTGCAAAAACGACTATCAAAATCATGGCCATTTTCCTTAGAAGTGAAGTTTACTTTTTTTTACTTATTCTCATGTTCTACTTTTTGGATTCAGAAACGCTTTTGGGGTTTTGTTGGAAACATCGAAATATTTTTTGGGTACCCATTAGTTTTTGCAACAAGTAACATTTTTAGAAATCAAATCAGAAGGGTCGTGTCTGCATTGTTAGCTAGCAAAATTTACCCTTTTGAAAATTCATAACTTGAACATATGATGTCTGTTTTTTGAAAAAATTATATCATCAAAAAGATAATTTCATCCTCTATGCAAATCCGAGGTCAATTTTTTTCATGGAGGTAGATGTGAACATTAATAATTTCATGAAATATTTCCTTTTTTCATGCTTTATATTTTCATTTTCTCTTTGATTTTTGCATGTTTTCCATGTTCTCCTTTTACAATCTTGGGGTATTGTAATAAATGAACTTCAATAAATTTCCATTAGAAGGGATTCTTGCATAATAGTTTGATTAGAGTGTAGTCGCATGACATGCACTTTTATCCCATCTTCATATCGATGGACACTCGCATGAGTTGTATCAAGATTCTGTAGTTTCTTTTGGCCACAATCTTCCTCATAACTTGACACATTTTGGTTTGCATTGGTTCATGTCTCAGATTGAGATCCTATGTTTACTAATGCTAAATTAGATTAGATTTTAATCGGTTCACATCTCAATTTGAGGCCCATTCATTTTATGGTTAATGTTCCAGAATCTTCATGGTACTTGCTCCTATTGATCATTTTTAGTCACAATTCGAAATTGGCATCGAGATACACATAGCTTCCAAATTCTTTCATCATATATTTCCCTCTTATGGGGGCACTTCTTATAGAACTATGTGATGGATGGTGTACTTGGGGTTCTTATGGAGTCCTCCATCTTTCATCACTTGGTTACATTCTCTATTTATTTTGTATTGAATATGTTCATGAGTACCTAACATGGCCATGTATTTGGGACCCATTCTTGCATTATTTTCATGATTCTTATTCTCTGTAAGTCGCACTTAAGGGGGGTGTTGGTGTAATCAATTATTTAATTACACTTTATTAAGTCTACTTAGGTCCTAATTAGGTTTTACCTTTAAGGTTCTTTGTATTTCTTTATAAAATAAAGTCATCTAATTCAATTCATTGTTCTCAATAATATTATTTGCACATCTTTTGCAAATTTCTCTTACATATTTATTTTTCTCCTTATAGAAGGCTAATTCAGGTTTTGCAGGTGGTCTTGGTTTTATGGAGTTTAATGGAAACTCTAACATTACGGTACATATTCTCACTTAAAAATTTAATTATATGTGTATCTTATTTGTATCTAGCAATCCTCTAAATTATAAGACAATACCTTTAATAGTGGAGAAATGTAGATAATTATACTATCTCTTTGCAACTACCCTATTTTACTACTTCCTTCAATCTGCTAACTCTAAACACTTTGTGGTAAGTTTCATGAACTGAAATTTCAACCATGCATAACTGAGAGAAATTACAATTTATCTTCTCTATCTATGGGATCATAACTTAAAATATGATAAAATATGGTATATTCTTCTGAGCCTATGACACCTTTCTTGACTTGAACTTTACTTAACCAAATTTCTTCAAAAAAATTGTAACTTTTTGTATCCAGCTCCAATCCACATGACTTCATAACTTCCATGGCAATCATTATTAGCACAATTCATCAAGGATATTGATAACATACACGTATCATGAACTTACAAATCAAATTTAGAAGATAAGGTACAACTATGTATGGATTATACTAATCAAACAACATACTCATGACTTTCATCACCATGTCCTTCACTTCACAACTTTTCTAATAAGCACTCCTTTGATCTACTCCTTTGATATCACCACTCGGTTGATATCAATGACAACATATGGAAATTTTATCTTCTAGAGTTGCACCCTAACTAAACTACAAGATTTAGCAAGCTAAGTTGTAGGACTTAGCACTCTAGAGAAACATTGGGATTATCCCAATGTGTGGGTTCCTTATATGAGATCAAACCTCTAGAGAAATTTGGCTTCCTATGGTGTCACCTAAAAAGTACTTATTTTATTGGGAAAAGGGATAAAGAGTACATAAACTAAAATCTACTCTTATGGTGATGCACCAAACTAAACGGAACTATGAAGCCCAACTTGTAAACACTTACTTGCAATAATATAAAATAAACTTGCACAACCTATTGTTGTATGTTTCTGCATAAGTACTTCATAGAAAGGTCTTAAAGCTTCAAACTTCAAGGAGGTACGTATCTCCATTGCTAAAATTTATTTTTCATTCTATGACACAATTCACAACCTGTAATAACACACTTTTGCATAAAGGCATCAAAGTCAAGAGACAAAGTTAAAAGGAAATGAATATTGTCTCACTGATAACTCAATCAATCATGTGGGAACACACAATAATGTAATAAACAAGAAGGAAAAAATTTCATATCAGTGGCACCCAAGGCTTTCACTAAAATTCATATTCAAAATGAGTTACAAAGTATTGTCTTTTCTCCAAAGGACTCCAAAGTCACAGAGTCGAAAAATAAAACTCAGAGTTGACTCTCCAAAAGAGTCAAAATGAGAATATAACCATCTCCAACTAAGATCCACCAAAATAGGAGTTAGAAGCTTCCTGGGTCGGATACACCAATAAATCCTAAAATATAGTAACTAGATCCTCTCCAAAAGAGCTCCAAAAGGTTGAAAAGGTCAAATTTAACTTAATCAAACCATAAGGCACATTAAAATGGGACTAAATACTTTCCAAATCTCCAACAAAGTGATGAATCACCCCTATATCCTTGACACGTGTTTGCAAACTGATTCCAACCTCCTCCAATATGCTTGCAAATTATAACTCCAAGCATATCTCTTTAATGCATCGTACAAGGCACAATCTTTACTTTTGCATTTAAAATAACATTTCTAATTAAGTGATTTATAAATTATCACTTAATTAAAAAAATTATAATTAATTAACAATGCAAAAGAAAATACAAGGCTTGGCCCATGAGGAGAAATCTAAAACTAAGTCTTTGAAAGACTTACACAATAGAATATCAAGGGGAAATATATATCCTAAGGCATAAGACTTAAAGTCTTAACCCACGAGATTAGTTGTATGCATATTTTTTAAAATGAAGTGATGAAATACCATTTTGTGGTCGACTAAGAAAATTAGGGTAAAAATCCTAATATCAAAACAATAAACCCTTTGATTTTCGGCCTCATTTGCATCAATTCAATTTTTTGAAGAACTCTCAACCACCATGGATGCCAGGGTTCAAGTTGGAATCTCTGTGCTTCTTGAATATTTTCTTCTATTTATGATTTTTTTTTCTCGGACCACCATTTGAAGAGCTTTTAGGAGCTTGAGCAAATAATTTTTATGGCAGATCTCTAATGAGAAATGCTTCTCCAATTCATCCTCATCCTAGGTTGACATAAAACTTGGGTGAGCACAAAAATTCTACATTCTTTCTTTCACTTTTTCCACAACAAAAACTCACAATTCATCTCTATAGATGCATCTATGTATAAAAAAATTCTACTATCGAGCTCCATCAAGAAGAAATAATGAATAAATTTTCCTTTGTGCACTCACAAAGTTTTCAATATTATAATTTTTTGGGTTTCTATGAAAACCCGCGACAGTCATTTTACAGGCCATGATCTCCTTTTAGCATTTTCTAGTTTTGAAGAAGAAACATGATTCCTCTATTTTCTATTATATGAGGCTCAAAGGTTTTTACTTTGTGCATCCATAAAATATTTCTCTCTTTCTAGAAATGAAACTCTTTTCTTTAGCAAAATTTCTCATTACAAACTTTGTTGCTATTAAAATAATGAAGAAATTCAAATTATTTGTGCATTTTCATGCTCTATCTCTCCTTTTACAAGAAAAGTTTGAAGATTTAACATAATATCCACAGGTTATAATTTTTTGCTTTGCATATTTTCTATATTTTCTTGGCATGGCTATGTTTCTTCATTTCCATTTATGGTTGTGTGCTCTCGACCAACAGTTTCATAACCTCCTTTACTATGATATGATTGTGCAAGACCATAATATGAATGAGATTTAATGAGAAGGTGGACAGCTGGAACGAAACCTATCTCAGTCGACTTTCTCAATGCTGCCCTTTAAAAGAAAAGAATAAGTTTTCCAAAATGATTCAAAGCCATTACACATAACAGGTATAATTCAAAAGCTCTACGCATCTTCCAATTCCTTCATGAACACCACTTTTCCCACTTTCATGGATCTCTAGCCAAATGTAATTGTGATTTTTGGTTCCTCCCAATACCATGGAGATAGATCAACTATTTCTAGCTTTATGCATTGATACATTATCCATTTTTTATATCAATGATCTTAATTCCTCAAAATTTGGAGTTTTCCACCTCCAAACCTTAGTTTGCATTCTTGAAACACACAAGAACAACAACAAATACAAAAGTGGGCCACTTTAAAACCCTCAGAGATTTTTTTTAATAGTGTATGAGTATTTAACAACTCTGTAGATTATGACAGAAAAATTTGGGTTGCATTTTCTATTATCAGGGCATCTTGTCATGACTGACACCCCAAAATGATTCAAACAAATCATTTTTTTATGCATTTTTTCTTAACTATCATTATAGTAACTTTGTTGCTCCTAACTATATTGACCTTACTATATTGTGCTATGATAGTGGCATCTCCTATATAGAGCTTAATAGTTTTTTATCTTATAAAATCTCACTATCCATTCTTATTGTAGCTATTGAACCAACATATTGTAGTTACTAAGCTCCTTCACACAGTCTGCCATATCTCCCTCTCTTTTCCACTATTAAATTTACTTTGAGACTTCCCTATTATCATTTTATGCTTTGAATATTATCTTCTAGATGTTGGGTGACTGTCCTGGACTGCTCTGCAAAACTATTCCTTGCATACTCCACTTTTCTAGTTCACATATGGCCTTTCCTTGGTAATTCATGGAGATATACAAAGAATCCTCATACTGCCTCATTCATTGATTGTCATGACTTATTCTTAATCCATTAAGCATATGGTGTTCACAAGGTTTATCCTTGAAATATCTCCCTATGTACTCTATTATTGTACATTCATAGACCTGAACACCCTTCAATTACCAATCCTCTATCTTTTCAATTTAGAAGCATTCATGTTATCGTCCTCTTGTTTTCTCATGAAATCGAGGTTTTTTTATTTTATTCACTCAATGTTCCTCATATCTACTCTAGTGTGGTATACATGTTTATTGAGATTTGACTGATAGCATGCACTTGCAAAATTATTCCTCAAACTTTCAAATGATTGTGGCACCTTTATATTGCATGAAGACTGCGGTTGTGAATGAACACCAAAGATGATAAATACTTATACCATAATTTACTATAAATTTACCACAGATAGCTCATCATTCCTTATTTGATGTTCAATATAAATGTTATGCATTTCATTAATGACATGTTTTCTTTATGATCTCTTCACTATTTTTTGACTAAATGCTTGTTTAGCTTTCTAAGACACTATAATTCCATTGAGCATGCATCATTGTTTATATCAATGGATACAAGAACTTCATTGTTATGAACAATAAAATGTATCCTTGATTGCATTACACTTTCATGGAAGACTTAACAAGCCTATCTTGTCAAAACACAAAATAAAAGCACACTGGGCTCAACCCTTGTGGGAGCCACATTTAATCCCACATGCTTTAATTATATGATTCAGAACAGAATCATAACTTTTCAGATAACTGCATGAGAAGAAAACATGTTAAAAAATATGTGCAGATGTTTTTGATAATTTGGTTGCTTTCCTTGGACATTTTGATATGCCTGACTATTATAATACACATAATGATCAGATTGTATGTTTATAGATGAATGTGCATATGTTTTTTGATGACTTCTCATTTCTCTAACAAAACCCTCTCTCTCAAATGCAAGCAGTTAGGAGCAGCAAGGAAATGAAATTTGGATGCAAGACAAATAGAGGATGGAAGATGACAATAGGAAACTCAACCAGGACCAAGACTCGTCATTCAGGCAATGATGAGTTACCTTTCACCATATGTGCATTTATTTTCTTTTTTTGTCTATAAATGTATAATCATTTCCTTCATTTCCATTAAAGCGGTTAGTCTCACTACTTGTGTGAGACCGTACAAATTTATATTATCAATAAAGATTAATTTTTCTAGAAAATATTTGTACAATCTTTCTTATATTGTATGCATAAGCATAAATTCAGTTTAGTAATGTAATATTCTGATTTATTGTTATACACATGAATGAAATATAGAAACATTAAAATGAACCCTACTTTCTCATTTGAAAATTTTAAGGGCTCTACCTGATTGAGCTAATAGTGAAATTGGGTAAAAATTTTGGTGACATCTACTAAATGTTTTCCTACTAAACATCGGGCTAGTTTCCTAGGCTTATCTATTGGGTACGGAGTCACTTAGAAAACTAACACAACTTTGGAAACATATTGTCTTGTGCACTACATTAACTCACTAGATCAGTTCAAGATACCTTAGAAACTTATTGAAAACAAAAACTACACACTACCTAACTATGTTGAACAACACTTAGGTAAATGAAACTACAACTAAACCTACCTTAAACTAACAACAAGATAAAACTACTTAAATAAAACGATTTTCAAGATGATTGAAGTAGTTTCCCTTTCTTCTCAATATACAATAACTTGCATGCTTAAGGACAACTAAGTAAAGGTGAGACATAGATAAAATTTCAACAAGATTAAGTACTTCCCCTTGAAAGAAGCAAACAAGTTCACTTACCTCATCAAATTGATCATAAGTATTTTTGTTCAAAAGAGAGTAAGTGAGTTGAACATACTCTTGTTTAGCTGCAAATGCATCCTTGATGTCATCTTTAGTTGTACCTTCATGTGTGAGTGCAAGATTGACCATTGGTTCTTTATTGGAATCCATCCTGGCTAAGTATTTAATTGGAAAACCTCTTGAAAGGACAAAACTTGAACTCCTATTGTTGGTTTCCTATCTTTCTTCTAATTTTACATGGTTGTCCTACTTCATGGTCAAGTCTGGACTAGAAAGAAAACAATCTGAATGCTCAGAATTAGCAGCATTATCTTCTCCCTATATAATAACCTACCATGTTAACTCCTCCTCCATGGTGAGTGGAAAATATTCTTCCACTAAGGTATCCAATAACTCATCAAAGCTTTCATTTCTTGGAAGGGTCTTAAAAATAGCTTGTTTAACCTCAAAAACCTCATTATCACTCAAAGAAACACACTCCAAAAGAGGTTTATCTTCTTCAATGAAGGTAGGAAAGTGTTCAAACAATGAGGAAGCCTCTTGGAACAAAATTTCAAGTAGTATATTAGCTTTTAGCTCTTCTTTACAATATAAAGGAAGCTCCTCTAACCAAATAAGTTCTTGCAAACAACATTCACAAGTAGATTCATGCCCAATCTTGTGAACCTGTTGTTGATTTTCATCATGAGTTTCAACCTCCTCTAATATATTTGATTCCTCATCATCCAATTTTGAAAAAAAAAAATCAATTATATTAGTGCACACCTCTTCATAAAGAACAATATTATCCTTTTCATCCATAGCATGCTCAAAAACATCAAATCCGGTTGTACACTGCTCTCCTTCAATAGCCACTCTCACTTTCTCCTCTTGTTGTCTAGGCTGAACTATTGAAATATTTGGATAAATTCCAATGAAAGTAGGAGGATCATTAGCTAAAATAAAAGAATATCCTATTGGTAGATGGTCAGCACTCCCCTCGGGATTCATGACATGGACTAACTGCCTCTCGTGGATCTGTTAACTCTGGCAATTGTATTGAGCATTAACAGGTCAATCTTTTGGTCCAATGACAACTATGGGCCAACAAAATGTATTAAATCCAAAGGTGTTGGGTTCAATTACCCTTAGGTAATGTTGAGGGGGATTTTTTTGGTAGATGGTTAGTGCTCCCCTTGGGATTTGTGACATGGACTAATCACCTCCCATGAATCCGTTAAATCTGGAAGTTGTATCAAGCATTAACTGGTCAATATTTTGGTGCAACAACAACTATGGGCTAATAGATCCATCTTGAGAGGTCTTCTCTTGTTCAAACCTTTTCCATTGTTCTAATCTATATTGATCCATAGCTAAATTCAACAAGTTTATGTTCCTAGTCTCCACGTTGAGTGAGTTGTGCAAGTCAATTTTTTTCTCTTCTTCAACTTCCTGGATGATAGAGCATGATTCCATTTGCATGATTGATAAAGGAATGTTACAAGGTGAAAAATATGGGCCCTTCCAATCTAGAATCTTAAGGGTAGAAGACTAATTGATAGGCTCACTAAAGGGCTCAGAAGGTTTCTCTTGTTTAAATCTAGGGAATTTGGAATTAGAAACCTCATTCACAAGATGATTCAACATTATAGGAAGATTTGAGTTGAAAATAGGAATGGAAAGGGTTGCATGGGTCTCATACCTTTGTGCTTGATAATCTGAGTAAGCCCGACTAATTCGCACCTGAGCAGACAAAAACTTCATTTTCTCCTCTTTAGCATTTATCTCTCTCTCAAGACTTTCTTCAAACTAAATTAGTTTTGCCACCCACTCCTAATCATAAACAAAGGATTGATAATCCAAATCCTGCTGCTGCAAGATGATCTTTTTCTACTTGTTGATGTCAATCAACATCCAATTCATATGTGAGAACACCTTACTAATATCATTAATCTTCATATGTTCAAGCTTTTGGCTCAAAGCCCACAACACATGGTCAAACTATTGGGTTAAATCCAATACACTCTTATAAGGGTTCTCTCAAGTTTGATTATGTGAATATTCATGTTGGTTGGCATCAAAAACCTCCTCTTGGGGTTGATTTCCATCGTATATTGGTTGATTTAAAGGTTGAGCGCGAGTGGGAGGGTGGGAAACATAATGAGAATTCTTGAATTTTTTTGTTACAGAGTCACTTGTGTTGGATGTTTTGGTTTTTTTGCTGATATGTGGTTTTAATTTATGTAAACACTATTAGAATTAATGTCCTTAAGACTGTATATGTCTAGGATATTAAGAAAATTGTAATAAAATATGTTACAGGTTTTCTGTGAAGTAGTGAAGATAAGTGTGATGGAAAGTTCAATATTTTGATGGTGAGAATTTGTGCATTAAAATGTTTTTTTGAAGGTGTATGTAGTTTATACTTCGGAAGTTTCAAAGGTTCATATAAAGATTTGAGAAATTTATAAGTTTATGTGTTCCGATAGTTATTTTTTTATTAAAGTTGGTGTTCATGGAAGAAGATAATGTGATTCTAATAATCTGATTTGTTGTGTATGTTCCTATGATGTTTTTGGATGTTTCTAGATTATGTTCTATCTTTTTTTAACTTTTTCATTGATCGTTATGCTCACAATCCGATATTTTCTCTTGCGTGTTCATGTTTTTCATGTTCATGGCCGACAGGGTGATTGTAGTGTGTTGTGGATCTTCAAGGAAGAATATTTGAAGGTGTTTTATGTTCGAGGATATTGTTTTGGGTCTAATATTTTTTTTCCAGCCTTCATGGTGGATTCGCATTAATAATCTTTATTGTTTTGGGCCGATAGTTTGTATTCATTTCATTATTTTTTTGAAGCCAACATGAAGCAATGTAATTTATTTTTGTGGATATATATGAGCGATTGTTTATCTCATTTGAGATATGTAGCATGCGAAGTGTGCAAATGATATGTGTGAATAAATTTTAGATCATTTGAAGGTAGATAAGAGTGTGAAGAAGAGTGAAGAAGTGTCCATGTGCTTAACTGGAACTATACTTAGGCATTAGCAGATGCTAATTTCTTAGTTCAAATTCTTCAGATGGATTTAATCAAAAACAAATTATAAGACAGTGAGTCTTCCTTTATATTTGAGTAGTGAGCTCTAGGCAGTGTGCCTGAATGCATTTGCATTCCTCATTTATTCCTCCTATACTTTTAATAGAGTATAAACTTGTGGACTAATCTCCACCATGGTTTTTCCCCTAATAGGGTTTTCCATGTAAAAATATTGGTGTTATGTGTTCATCTAATGTGTGGTTGATTTAAACTTTCATGGTTATTTATCGGATCCGAGAATAAGGGTTAAATAAGTTTAACAAGTTTGAAATTTTGGGACAACTAATTCACCCCCCCTCTTAGTTGTCTTCCCTTGTGTTTCCAACAAATGGTATCATAGCAGGTTCCTTGGAAGAAGTGTAATAGCTTGAGGTGATCTAGGATGGTGACATATAAGAAGGATAGTCCAAGATTTGATGGAAAAAATTATTCTCTATGGAAGATTTGAATGGAGTGTCATCTGAAATGCATTGGTGAATCCTACTAGAACATTACAAGTAATAGGTATGTTATTCCTCAAAATGGTCCTACTACTACTGTTGAGATTGGGGATGTTGAATATAATATTAGGGCTAAGGAAGCATTATTGAGTGCTTTGACTTATTGTGAGATGAAAAATGTTATGGATCTAAAGATTGCTTATGAGATCTAGAAAAAAATGGAAACCTTGTATGAAAGTGATGAAAATGTGAAGATTGCTAAGCTACAAATTCTGAAAGGGAAATATGAAATGTTGAAGATGGGTGATGATGAGAATATTACTAATTTCATACAAAGAGTGAATGAACTCATGTGTGGTATCAAATGTGTTGGTGGACAGTTAGATGAATCAAATATTGTTGTTAAAGTGCTTAGATCCTTTCCTATTGCATACAAATTTAAAGCTATAGCTATTGATGAGCTCCAAACTATGACAAATTTAACTAGAGATATGTTGATTGATAAACTTATTTTGAGTTGAGTGAATTCAGTGATTCCCTTCCTAAGATAGAATTTTCATTTAAAGCTACTACTTCTGAGAGACAAGTAGAGATATGATCTAGGTGAAATTTCTTCTAGAAAGGTGTTCAAGAATGAGGAAGAAATGAGATAAATTGAAGAAGAAGAAGAAAGAGAATTGAATGGGCTTGAAGCACTTATTGTCAAAATGGAAGCCAGAGGAGAAGGTGAGTATAAAGGAAAGTTTCCTATTAAATTTTTTTCTTTCAATAAGATAGGTCATTTTGCATCAAGGTGTTCAGAAAGACTTCCTAAGCCAGCACCTTACAAGCCTAAATTTCAAAAGAAGTGTTATTATGTTGTTAATGAAGGTATGATAGATGATGAATCTGAAAAATGGAATGTAAGTGAAGATGAGTTTGTGTTTATTGCTATCAAAGAAAATAATCCTGTGTCTATTGAATCTGCTAGTTGTACAAATGTGGAGAAAGCCCTGGTTGTTTGAGTTGAAGATAAGGATGAATGGGTAATTCACAGTGGATGTTCACATCACATGATAGGTGATAAAAGAAAAAATTTAAGCTTGGAAAATTATTATGGTGGTGTTGTAAGATTTGGTGATAACAATGGTGGTATAATTCATGGCAGAGGATATATTTATTTAGATGGTAAGAATAATATAGATGATGTTCTTTATGTTGAAGGATTGAAGCATAATCTTTTTGAGTGTTGGACAGATGGTTGATAAGGGATACTGATAAGGGATACAATATTCAATTCAAGGATGTAAAGTGTAGAATATTGTGAAGTTGTGGAAATGTGATTGCTTCTGGTACAAAAATAAAAGGTAACATATTTCACTTGAATGTTGCTAGTAAAAGTTGTTTGATTGCTCAAGTTGATGAAAGTTGGTTGTGGCATAGAAGAATGTGTCATGTAAAATTTGACAATATTATCAAGATAAGTTCTTCTCAGCCAATGAGAGATCTTCCTAAGTTGGTAAAGCCTACTAATGTTATATGTAAGGAATGCAAGTTAGCAAAGAAAAATAGATTTTCCTTCAGAAGGAAATAATATGATTCAAATGGAATATTGGAACTTGTGGATATTGACTTACGTGGTTCTCCTAGAATTAGAAGTTTAGAAGGAGACATGTATTTCATGTTACTCATCGATGATTATTCTAGATTGATGTGGATCACTTTCTTAAGGGAGAAATATGAAGCTCTAGATAAGTTAAAGATCTTTAAAGCTATGGTTGAGATAGAGACAGGTTTGAATATTAAGTTTCTGAGATCAGATACAGGTGGTGAATTCACTTCCAGTGAGTTTAACTCTTTTTGTAAAGAACATAGGATAAAGAGACAATTATCTACACTATGGACCCCTCAACCAAATGGAGTTGTGGAAAGGAAGAACATGATAGTTCTAGATGCCGCTAGGAATATGATGTTGGAAGGAAATATTCCTCATATCTACTAGAGAGAAGTTGTGAGTACTTTTCTTTATATCTTCAATCGGGTATAAATCAAAGGTGATACTGGTAAGACTACTTTTGAGCTATGATTTGTTCATAAGCCTACTTTTAGATACTTAAAAATCTTTGGGAGTAAATTCCATATCAGAAGAGATGAAGATATAGGAAATTTTGATGCTAGGAGTGATGAAGGAATATTTATTGGTTATTCTACTAAGAGTAAGGCCTATCAGTGCTACAACAAGAGATTAAGGAAAATAGTTTAAAGTGCTAATGTTAAGGTTGATGAAGACATTGATAGAACATCTAGAACCTGTGGATATGATTATGATGATCAGAATGATAGTACAAACAAAGGTTAGACTTCAAATCAAGTGCAAATCAATTCAGTGAATCAAGAAAATCAAGAAGAAGGAGAAACTAGTGAAAGTGCAGAAGAGAGAACACAAGAGCCTGAAGTTCAAGAGCATCATAAGACTCCAAGGTATGTGAGATTAAATAATTTAGACAATCAGATTATAGGTGATAATAATAAAGGTATCTAAACTAGGAGAAGAATTGCAAAAGTGTACAGTTTGATTTCAGAGACTGGGCCAAGTAATGTCAATGAATCATGCAAAGATGAACATTGGTTGGAAAAAATGAAAGAAGAGTTACATCAAATTGAGAAGAATAATACATGGATTCTTGTTCCTAGACCTAAGGACAAAAATGTAATTGGAACTAAATGGGTCTTTAGAAACAAGTTGAATGAACAAGGTGATGTTGTTAAAAACAAAGCAAGATTGGTGTGTAAAGGATATTCACAGATGGAAGGAATTTACTTTGAAGAAAAAATTTCTCTTGTTGCTAGAATTGAAGTTTTGAGACTATTTCTTGCTTATGCTTCTTAAAAAAACTACAAAGTTTATCAGATGGATGTCAAGTTAGCATTTCTAAATGGTGAATTGCAAGAAGAGGTGTATATTGAGCAACCTGATGGATTTCAATTGACTAGTTAGGGAGATTTGGTTTGTCGGTTAAAGAAAGAATTATATGGACTTAAGCAAGCCCCTAGAGCTTGGTATGCCAGATTGGACAAGTATTTGTTGAAGCTTGGATTTAACAAAGGTACTACTAATAGTAATCTATATTTCAAGATTGATGACGATAAATATTTGTTTGTGGAAGTCTTTGTTGATGATATCATTTCTGGAGGAGATAATGGCTTGCGCATGAAATTTGATAATAAGATGTAGAATGAGTTTGAGATAATGGGATCTTTATATCTCAACCCAAGTATGTGAGAATTGTTAAAGAAGTTTGGTATGGAATATTCAAAGCCATTCGGTACACCCATGGTGACCGGATGTAAGTTGAAAATAGATGATGATTTTCTGAAGGAAAATCGAACTAGATACAAATCAATTATTGATGGATTGCTTTATTTGACTCAAACTAGACCTGATATCATGAATATTGTATGTATTGTTGCAAGATTTAAAGTCGATCCTAAGGAATCTCATGTGACTGTTGTGAAGAGAATTTTCAGATACCTGAAGGGAATAGTTGATTTTGGCCAATGGTATCCTAAGGATGATGATCTTACCTTGAGATCCTTTACTGATGTTGATTGGGTAGGAGATGTAAACGACAAGAAAAGTACTAATGGTGGTGCATTTTTCTTGGGAAATAAAATGATTTCAAGGATAAGTAAAAAGAATAATGTCATTTATTTGTCTTCTACATAGGAAAAATAAATTGGTGTAGCTGAAAATTGTACTCAACTATTATGGATGAAGTAGATGTTGAAAGATATCACAGTTATGTATGATGAACCTATTGTCATATTTTGTGATAATTCAAGTTGAATTAACATATCTAAGAATCTAGTGTTGCATTCAAAGACCAAGCATATATCTATTAAATACCACTTTTTGAGAGACAAAGTGAGTGATAAGGAAGTCAGACTGGAATATGTACCTAATAAGGAACAAATTATAGACATATTTACTAATCCATTTCCTAAGGATACTTTTGATTATCTTAGAGGGAAGTTAGAGTTGATTACCCCTCCTAATCAAAACTAAGATGCAAGACATTGCATCAAACCAAGTATTTCATATACATATCTTGTTTCAGATTGATGTTGTGGTGGTTGCTACTCGGGGGAGTAGTCAAATGATTCAGATATGTGGTTCAGATTTTGTGTGTATTTTCCATTGATGTCAAAGGGGGAGAAGAGCTATGTGAAAATATCTTGAATAATTAACTAGGAGAAGAGTCAAAACCTAAAGGGGAGTAACTGTTGGAGTTAGTTGTGTTGATGGTGTTTTTCACATCATGTGTTGCCATCAATGTCAAAGTGGGAGATTTTTTGATTTTATGGTTGTTTTAATGATATGTGGTTGTCATTGATGTCAACACTATTAGAATTAATTTCTTTAAGACTGTATATGTCGAGGATATTGAGAAAAAATTAATAAAATACATTGCAGTTCATTTGTGAAGCAGTGAAGATCAATGTGATGGAAAGTTCAATATGTTGATGGTGAGAAGTTGCACATTAAATGGTTTTTTTGCACATGTGTGTAGTTTATACTCTAAAATTTTTAGAGTTTCGCATGAATATTTGAGAAAGTTATAAGTTTTGTGTTCTGACAGTTATTTTGTTATTAAAGTTGGTGTTCATGGAAGAAGATAATGTGATTCTGATAATCTAAGTTGTTGTGTATGTTCTTGTGATGTTTTTGGATGTTTCTAGATTGTGTTCTATCTTTGTTGCACGTATGCATTGATCATTGTGCTCGTGAAATGAGATTTCTCTTGTGTGTTCATGTTTTTCATGTTCATGTCCAACAAGGTGATTGTAGCATGTTGTGGATCTTCAAGGAGGAATCTTTGAAGGTATTTTATGTTGAATAAAATTGTTTTGGATCTCTTATATGTTGTCGCCGACCTTGGTGGATTCACATTAATAATCTTTATTGTTTTGGGCTGACAGTTGTATTCTTTTCATTATTTTGTTGAAGCTGACATGAAGCAATGTAATTCCTTGTTGCGGATATTTATGAGTTTAATTTTTTATCTCATTTGAGATATGTAGCATGTGAAGTATGGAAGTTTTATGTGTGAATAAAGTTTAGATCATTCGAAGGAAAAGCAAAGTTTGAAGAAGAGTGAAGAAATTTGCATGTGCTTAATCGTAACTATACTCAGGCATTAGTAGATGCTACTTTCTCAATTCAAATTCTTCAGATGGATTTAATCTGAATATTTTTATAAAACAATGAGTCTTCCTTTGTATTTGAGCACTGAGCTCTAGTTAGTGTATCTGAATGCATGTGCATTCCCCATTTATTCCTCCTATACTTTTAACATAGTATAAACTTGTGGACTGATATCCATTGTGGTTTTACCCCTAATAGGGTTTTCCATGTAAAAATATTGGTGTTATGTGTTCATTTGATGTGTGGTTGATTTATGATTTCATGGTTATTTATCAGATCTGAAAAAAATTGTTAAATAAGTTTAACAAGTTTGAAATTTTGTAACAACTGATTCACCCCCCCTCTCAGTTGTCTACCCTTGTATTGCCAACAATTGGAATAAAAATAGCAGGTTGTTCTATATAATATGGCTGATAAGAGGACATATTTGCATGACCCTCATGGAATGGAGGTGAAAATCCATTATATTTCTAATAACTAGACATTGCAAGGATAAAACATGAAACATAGCAAGCCTAAACAACAAACCTTATTAATTGCAAGTAAATTTACTATTAAAACTAGTTGTTATGAGATTGGAGTCGCCATGGTGTTGTTGAAACTACCTCCAAAGGCTAATAATATAGAGAAAAACACCAAATTTCCCAATATTCTAAATTATTCTCAATGATGCACTGGATTTTATGCTACTTCCCAAACTCAAAGTTACCATAATACATTGATATTAACCTTTGAAATTCCTGAAAAATCACTGGTTGCATATCAAAAACCAATAGTAACATATATTCTTTAAACTGTCTTGATTTAAATGGTCCCATCGGGTGTACCAAAAACTATTATCTTCTAGAGTTGCACCCTAAATAAGTTGTAGGATTTAGCAAGCTAAGCTATAGGACTTAGCACTCTAGAGAAACATTGGAATTATCCCAAGGTGTGGGTTCCTTATATGAGATCAAACCATTGGAGAAGGCCGACTTCCTATGGTGTCACCTAAAACTACTACTTTTACTAGGAAAAGGGATAAGAAGTACATAAACTGAAAAATACTCCTATCGTGATGCACCAAACTAAACAGTACTATGAAGCCCAGTCTGTAAACACTTGCAATGACAAAAAACAAAATTGTACAACCTATTTTTGTAAGTTCCTACATAAGTACTTTACAGAAAGGTCTTAAAGCTTAAAAATTCAAGGAGACAAGTATCTACACTATAAAATTTATTTTGCATTCTATGACACAATCTACAACCTACAATAATACACTTTTGTATAAAGGCATCAAAGTCAAGAGACAAAGTTAAAAGGAAATGAATACTATCTCACTAATAATTTGATCAGTCATGTGGGAACAGACAATAAATCAATAAACAAGAAGGCAAAAATTTCATATCAAAGGCATCCAAGGGTTTCACTGAAATTCATATCCAAAATGAGTTACAAAGTATTATCTTTTCTCCAAAGGACTCAAAATTCATAGAGCATAAAAATACAAGTCAAAACTAACTCTCCAAAAGAGTCAAAATGAGAATATAACCATCTCCAACTAAGATCCACCAAACTAGGAGCTAGGAGCTTCCTGGGTTAGATACACCCATAAAGCCTAAAATATAGTAACTAGATCCTCTCCAAAAGAGCTCCAAAAGGTTGAAAAGGTCAAATTTGACTTAATCAAACCATAAGTCACATTAAAATCAGCCTAAATACTCTCCAACAAATTGATGAATCATCCATATATCATTGGCACATGTTTGCAAACTAATTCCGACCTCCTCCAATATGCTTGCAATTTATTACTCCAAGCATATCTCCTCAATGCATCGTACAAGGCACAATCTTTACTTTTGTATTTAAAATAACATTACTAATTAAGTGATTTATTAATTATCACTTAATTAAAATGTTTTACAATTAATTAACAATGCAAAATAAAATACAAGGTTCGTCCCATGAGGAGAAATCTAAAACAAAACATAAGTCTTTAAAAGACTTACACAATAGCATATAGAGGGGAAATATATCCTAAGGCATAATACTTAAATTCTTAACCCACGACATTAGTTGTATGCATATTTTTTTAAATGAAGTGATGAAATACCATTTTGTGGTCAGCTAAGAAAATTAGGGTAAAAACCCTAATCTCAAAACAATGAACCCTTTAATTTTTAGTCTTATTTGCATCAAGTCAATTTTGTGAAGACCTCTCAGCTGCTTGTGAAGAACTCTCAGCCACCATGGATGTCAAGGTTTGAGCTGGAATATCTGTGCTTCTTGAACATTTCCTTCTATTGATGCTTTCATTGTCTCAGGCAGCCATTTGAAGAGCTTTTAGAAGCTTCGAAAAAGAATTTTTATGGAGGATCTCTGATGAGAAATGCTTCTCCAATTCATCCTCATGCTAAGTTGACATAAAACTTGGGTAAGCACAAAAAATTTTGCATTCTTTCTTTCATTTTTTCCACAACAAAAACTCATAGTTGAGCTTTGTAGATGCATCTCTATATAAAATTTGTCTTCTATCTAGCTCCATCAAGAAGAGATAATGAATATATTTTATTTTGTACACTCACTGAGTTTTCAATATTATAATTTTTTGGGTTAACCCATGATAATCATCTTACAAGCCATGATCCCATTTTACCATTTTCTAGTTTTGAAGAAGAAACGTGATTCCTCTATTTTCTACTATATTAAGCTCAAAGTTTTTTACATTGTGCATCCATGAAATATTTCTCTGTTTCTGGAAATGAAACTCTTTTCTTTAGAAAAAGTGCTCATTACAAACTTCGTTTCTATTAAAATAATGAATAAATTCATATTCTTTGTGCATTTTCGTGCTTTATCTCTCATTTTACAACAAAATTTTGAATATTTAACATAATAGCCATAGGTTATAATTTTTTGCTTTGCATATTTTTTCTATTTTCTTGGCATGAATATGTTTCTTCATTTCCATACATGGTTGTGTGTTATCAGCCAACAGTGTCATAATACCCTTTACTATGATATGATTGTGCAAGACCATAATATGAATGAGATTTCATGGGAAGGTGGACGGTTGAAATGGGACCTATCTCAGGCGACTTTCTCAATGCTGCCCTGTAAAATAAAAAAATAGGTTTTCCAAAATGATTCAAAGCCATTGAACAAGTAAAATTCAAAAGCTCTATGCATCTTCCAATTCCTTCATGAACACCACTTTTCCCACTTTAATGGCTCTCTAGACAAACGTAATTGTTCTTGTTGTTTCCTCCCTATACCGTGGAGATAGATCAACTATTTCCAGCTTTGTGCATTGATATATTATCCATTTTTTATATCAATGATCGCCATTCATCGAAATCTGGAGTTTTCCACCTAAACCTTATTTTGCATTCTTGAAACATGCAAAACAACAACAAATAAATTTGTGAGCCACTTTAAAACCCTCAGATATTGTTTTTAACCATGTATGGGCATTTAACAACTCTGCAGATTATGAGAGAAAAATTTAGGTTGCATTTTCTATTGTCGGGGCATCTTGTCATGATTGACACCCCAAAATGATTCAAACAACTCACTATTTTATGCATTTTTTCTTAACTATCATTATAGTAACTTTGTTTCTCCTGACTATATTGCCCTTACTATATTTTGTTATAATAGTGACATCTCATATACATATCTTAATAGTGTTTTATCCTATGAAATCTCACTATCCATTCTTATTGTAGCTATTGAACCAACATATTGTAGTTACTAAGCTCCTTCACATAGTCTGCCACATCTTACTATCTTTTCCACTATTAAATTTACTTTGAGACTGCCCTATTATCATTTGATGCTTTGAAGATTATCTTCTAGATGTTGGGTGGCTACCTTGGAATTCTCTACAAACATACTCCTTGCATACTCTACTTTTCTATTTCACATATGGCATTTCCTTGGTAATTCATGGAGATATACAAAGCATCCTCATGGCACCTCATTCATTGATTGTCATGACGTATTCTTACTCCATAAAGCATATGGTATTCATTAGTTTTATCCTTGAAATGTCTCCCTACATACTCTATTATTGTACATTCGTAGAACTCAACACCCTTCAATTACCAGTCCTCTGTCTTTACAATTTAGAAGCATGCATGTTACTATCCTCTTGTTTTCTCATGAAATCAGGGTTTTTTGAGTTTATTCACTCACTATTCCTCATATCTGCTCCAGTGTAGTATACATGCTTATTGAGATTTTAAGTTGATAGCATGCACTTGCAAATAATTGTGGCACCTTTATATTGCATGAAGACTATGGTTGTGAATGAACACTAGAGATGAGAAATACTTATCCCATAAGTTACTATAAATTTACCACAGATAGGTCATAATTCCTTATTTGATGTTCAATATAAATTATATGCATTTCATTTATTTCATGTTGTCTTTATGATATCTTCACTATCTTTTGAGAAAATGCTTGTTTAGCTTTCTAAGACACTGTAATTCCATTGAGCATGCATCATTGTTTATATCAATGGATACAAGAACTTCACTATTATGAACAATAAAATGTATCCTTAATTGCATTACACTATCATGGAATACTTAACAAGCCTATCTTTTCAAAACACAAAATGAAATCACATTGCGCTCAACCCTTGTGGGAGCCGCATTTAATCCCACATGCTTTAATTGGATGATTCAAAACAGTGACATAACTTTTTCTATACCTACACAAGAAGAAAACATGTTAGAAAATATGTGCAGATGTTTTTGATAATTTTGTTGCTTTCCTTGCACATTTTGATATTCTCGACTGTTATAATGCACATAATGATCAAATTGTATGTTTATAGATGAATGTGCATATGTTGTCTGATGAATTCTCATTGCTCTAACAAAACCCTCTCTTTGAGATGCAAGCAATTAGGAGAAACAAGGAAATGACTGTTGGGTGCAGGACAAATAGAGGATGGAAGATGACATTAGGAAACTCAACCAAGACCAAGACTCGTCGTTCAGGAAATGACAAGTCACCTTTCACCATATGTGCATTTATTTTCTTTTTTGTCTATAAATATAAAATATTTTCCTTCATTTGCATTAAATCAGTTAGTCTCACGACTTGTGTGAGACCTTACACATTTATATTGTCAATAAATATTACTTTTTCTAAAAAATATTTGTACAGTATTTCTTATATTGTACGCATAAGCATAAATGCAGTTCAGTAATGTAATCTTCTAATTTATTTTTATACACATGAATAAAATATACCAACATTAAAATGAACCCTACTTTCTCATTTGAAAACTTTAAGAGCTCTAGTTGATTGAGCTAATAGTGAAATTGGGTAACAATAACAATATCCCCATTTGTCATTGATGGCAACGCTAACCTGATATGCAATTTCTCTCCCTTTGACATCAAGGACAAAGGGTTAACACTTGTTCTTCCTCTATGTAGGAAAAAAAATATAGGCTCCCCCTATCTATACAAACCTTACCATTATTTATCACTCCACTCCCCCTAAGAAGTAGCCTTTGTCACTTCAAAAATAATGTAGCAAAAATATTCTTTAATTTCCTTATGATATACATAGATAAAATATAGATAGTGTCTTGTTCAAATCAAAACTAGCACTTTTTATATTCCTATATTATTCTCTCCATATCTACATAGCATAAAAAAAATTCTTACCTTCAACAAATATTCTATTTACTTAGGTGGAATATTCTTATAAATTACCTTCAACTAGAGAAGAGTTGTATCCTAGTAATTCTTTGTTGAAGACAAAATGTGCATTTAGCTTTCAAGCTGAATATACAATTCTTTTGATTCCACCAAAGTAGATGGAACCTTTATTTTTTGAACAACATTTTTTGCTTCTGTTAAAATTCCAATCAAGGATGCTAACCTTAGACTCACAACTCCCCTTAGCTGACTAATTTCTTCTTTGATTTTCTCTCTTTGGTCTAGAAGTTGTTTCAGTTGGGAGTGTAAACTTTCTATTTCTTCCCTTGTAGCACCATCTTTTTCCTTCACCAAGTCATACACATTGGCCACTTGATTTATTTGTGACTTAATAGAGTTAATTTGATCATTTGTGCTCTTTTTATTTTATGTCCATTTCAAATAAAATTGATACAACACTTTAGAATCCTCTAAGAATTTAATTTCTTTCATATTCTCTTGCAATTTATTATGCACCTTAACACATCTATTGGAGGCATCAGCTATATTTTTTTTATTCACTTGTTCAATTACATTTTTCTCTACTTGCTTCTCCAGTTAAGATGAGTGAGATTTGAAGGAATTCAATAGAAGGTTCATCTATTGTGTGTGAGGCATAGATGGATCTCTTTTTTCGTGAGGAGATTCCTCCAAAATTGTCTTTATTACTTCTTCCAACAATCCATGTCGCTCAACTTGTTGAAGAATATCTTGCCTTGCGGTGGATTGAATTATATCTCCTAGTTGTAACTTGCGGAGAGGAGATATGTTGTACAAGTTAATTTGTCCATCAAGCATTGGCATTTTCTCACATATTGATTTTGTCGATTATTTAAATGAAATTATTAATCATGAGATTGTTAATTATTATGTTAAATGATTATTTAAATTGAAGTGAAATTGAAATTGAAATTGAAAGTGGAATGTAAATGTAAATTGAAATTGAAATGCAATTAAAATGATTTGAAATGCATTTTTATTAAATTTGGGGTTTGTCATTGCTGATGAAAATTCGAGTGCAAGTGAACGCAAGAACAAGTGAATGAGAATGAAGGTGAGAACATTGATCAAGTAGAGTCATTATAGCCATTATACATTTATGAGGATGATGTAATATCACACACACACACTTAGTTATTATTTTAACTCATTTTCGTGATGATTATACTTGCAAAATTTAAATTAAGTTTACTTGATTTCTTAAAAATATGTGAAAGAGTATATGTTTAATTTAAATGACGATTTGATTATTTTGTGAGAAAATTGATCTTATTTAAATAATTAAATTCCTTATGTCAATATTCTGTTATTATTAAAAAATAATGATGCTTTTATTTCAAATTAATAGAATAGATTTTTAATTGTGAAAATTTATTAATATATAAATTAGTGTTATTAATATTGGAAATATTTGTTGAAAAATTAAACAAATATCTAAAACTAAGTTATTGAATACATATTTGAAAAACAAGCATACGTTCAAATTGGAAATTGAATTCAAAACAACAGTTTACAAATAGAAGAAAATATCTTTCAATCAAAAACTGAATGCAATCAGAAAAATGGAACTTGGAGTTTGAAAATTTAAACTGGAGATCAAAGCTATGAAAGAGGATATTTCTTTGGGAATAACTCCAACATCTTTGCATCAAAAAGATGAGTCTGGAAGAAATTTAAAGGGGCACAGAAAAAGAGACACTGGATGGTTGATTTATTTAGGGAATTCTTTGGATTTTTAGAGAGATAGACCGAAGGGAGTATGATTCTTTTGTTTTATTGGTGTTTAATTTCTTAAACACTACCTTCACACTCCATGTGGCTAGAGCTGAGAGGAAGGGAAACATAAATTCAAATTATTTTTTTTGTTGGGCATTTTCCTCATACTTATCACATGCAGCCAAGGAGGGAAATCTATTTTATTGAGTATCATGCTACTGTTCTCATTCACAAGGAAGAAGCAGCGAGGGTCCATTTAAAATATTTGTTAAATTTTCCTATCCCATGCACATGTAAAGGAGAGGACAGTGTGCGTAGAAGAGAAGGGAGGTGAATGGTGCATGGGGAGAAGTAAAGTAGAGGCACAACCAAAAGAAGAAAGGATGCCCCAGCCAGTAAAGGAGAATGTGTGGGAGGGAAGAGGAGTCTCGCATGAGTAAGGAAGAAGGAAAGGTGTGTGGGAAGAATACAGAAGGAAGGTGCACAGGGAAGGCAAAGGGAGGACAGTAAATTAGAAAAGAAAGAACATAAATCTGCCTCATCTCATCTCACACAAGTAACATAAGATAGTGAGGCGCCAGGGAGAAGGAAGAAGATAGGAGGAGAGAAGGAAAGAGTCAGGGCACTAGATAGGAAATAAATGAATTCCCAAGGAGTGTAAACTTCATCTCACCCAGCAATAGGAAAGAGAACGAAGAAATCACAATCAACAATAGGAAGAGGAATTCACAAAGAAAACAAATAATTATTTCCAGACTCAGGAAATTACCAAGTAGGATCTATGAAAAAAAATTCATAGTCAGTTTAATAAAGAGTTAAAATTATTTTCCAATCCATGCATTTTAGTTTTGAACAAGAAAGAAAATCTTTGTTTTATCAATTTAGGAAAAGAATAAACTTCAGATTTTATTTTTATATTATCTATTAAAGGTATCACAGTTTCCATTGAATTCTGATTAAATTTTAAACATCAATCTGTGTTTTTCCAGAAAAATCATTGAACAAGTTAGAAACATAAAATTGTAGGATTGACTCAAACTAAGTACCCCACCCAGCAAAAAATTTGGTTATGACATCCTTGCAACTCATAAGAACAACTAAGTCATACATTTTATGACCACAAAGGAAAAGTACAAATGGAAAGGTTAAGAACTAGGACCTTTATACCTTATGATTATCTGATCTAAAGATCAAAAGATTTTTATCAATTCCTTAGAAAAGGATAGGCAGACAACTTGATCATGACAAGGAAGATCATTGTCTTTTGGATTGACAAGAAAAGATCTAAGAGACTCGTGATTGGAAGAAAGTGTCTCTATACCTATATATACTCTATATAGATAATTTAAATAACGATGTTATTTAGATATGAAATATATCCATGTCGTGAAACGACTTGACATTGAAGCTCACTATACTAAGAAACCTATGGACAAGGAAAAGGTTGGCTATTTAAGCCATTGAGATGGAGTGAAAAATAAAGTAAGATGTGGCATTATGTGAACCACACCAAAATCTCTTAATGAGAGTTATTAAATCATTTAATCACTACCTTACTCTTGAATGAAACCTTGGGTAAGGATAACCTAATTGGGACAAGAAGTTCATTCAATAAAGAGAGAGACCTTATAATGAGACTAAAACCTATTAAGTGGGTTACATATTAGAATTACTCTTTAACACCTATAAGTAGGAATTAAACTTGAATGAGTTGTACATTGGGTCTTGACTATAGCCATATAGAGTTGAGAAATCTATAAACAATTGGACTAGTCAACAATTAAGGATTCCATCCTAAGAATTGGAAGGGATTATGGGGTTTAATATTTTCCCATGCGATTGAACATCTTTGGAGTTAATGAAACTCTGTAAGGATAGAAGCATAGGAGGGATGCCTAGTAAGTTAAAGGAAGTCATATTATTGACAAGAATTTCCTTTAAGTTTATCTTATATTAAAAGAGAAAGACTTTCAAAAGGAAGCATCTATTGTCATGACAGAACATAATAGAATTTTCACCTAGCAAGAATTGCAGAAAACCTTACGAAGAAGAACATCAGAATTGTTACTTGTGCTCAAAATGAAATATTGAAGTTGAGACTCTCTTGTAATTAAGAAATCATGGAGTTTAATTTTTATTCTTGATGATTAGGTATGCAATTAAATTGGATATTATCCAGAGATCAACGTGATTGAATGAGGATTAATACTCAAAAATTGGTACCAGATTAAATCAAGCAAATTAGATTGAGTTAAAGGGTGAATTGCATCTTTGAAAATAATCCAAGGACAAAATAAAATCCATGATATGGATGTCCTAAGATAAATTGGAATTATCTCCATAAAACCTATAACCTTTTTCAGGAAGATTAATAATGGCGTAAGATCAAATTAGGTTATCAATTAGTCAAAGGATAGACTATTGTTGGATATAAAAGAACCTATGTGTCCACAATTTGGAAGATTCGAGAATGGAACGAGGAAAATAATGTCAAGGTTAGGATGTCGGATTGACAAAAGAAATTTTTGGATAAGGATCCACTATTATCTAGAAGAAGATAGAATAAGAAGTTGCACGGAATGTAGCAAGGTAATGTCTAGTATGCCAGTAAATGAAGACCGGAAGTTATCATTGGTAGGACATGTAACTCTCTTGAGATTTTAGAAGGAAACTGGTAGAACACAAGACAAATTGATTTGTTGATGTTAGTAGAATTAACATAATGTTCTAGTGGTTAGACTCATCAATGAATCCAATAGTTTTTGGAAACTCGACTTATAGGATTTTGGTCCTAAATAACATATTGTAGGTAAGTATTTGGTTAGTAAATCTAAGAGATTATTTGAGTTTAGAAAATAATGATAGGGTTGTGTAAACCAAAATCATACCATGATACATTCATTTGAATAAATGTGGAATGTATTATTTTAGTCAAATAAGTAAAATAGTGGACTAAATCTTGAATGATTTGTAAACTTTTAAAATTGAATTTTGGACCATTATATGGAAAGAAAGGAAACTCTATTAAAGTTGTTAAAGGCTTGGATATAATCATAGACGTGAAAAAATGTCAAAAAGGAGTAATAGATTGAAGTAACTGATGAAAATTAATTAATAATAAAGCTTAAGTGTGGAGCGGTATAAAAAATTGACAAGTGTCTAGGAGCAAGGTTGTGCTCGAGATAGACAAGTAATCAAGGGAAAGTACTTTATGGTAAAGATAATGAATGTGTAAGTGGCAGATGGACTCAGTTTATGAGTTGTCTAAAAGTTTAATTACAAAGGAAAAGTATTGGACCCACGATGTAGTGTACAATACATCAACATTCCTCTTCCATTTGGGTTATACTAAGGATGAATTCATAGACCAATGAACTTCGATCATTAAGTATAGTTATTATTATATATTGGACATATTTATGGAATAAAGCTCTTTGGTAGATTAAGTATGTGTGAAGCATACAAGGTTTCCCTATGTGATAGTAAGGACACTTGAAGCAAGGTCTAGAAAAGACAAGATTTCTGCATAGGATGACTATTTTGTAAATCTTACGTATTTTGGGAAATCATCAAAGTTGGCTCCAAGATTTTTGGGACCCTTTGATGTACTGGAAGTCATTAATCCAGTTGCTTATAGACTAGCGTTAACAGTGATAGTACTCAGTACAAGGTCCAGTGGGACCAGTATACTGAGGATAGTGCTAAATGAGAGGATTTTGTGACGATTGACCATCATTTTCCTCATTTGCTTTCCTAGATTAGTATTTTCTTAATGCATGAGATACTTGATACTCTAGTTTTTTATTCACGTGTTGTGAACTTGGATAGCGTGGATGCTACTATGATTTTCTTATGCTTATGTTGAGAACTAAGTTGTTAGTTATTATTTCATTATGATTGTGATACTATGTTCTACTGATTGAAGTAGTATATTTTATTGATTGAGATGTTATGCTTATTGAATGATTAATAAGGCATCGAGATGATGTCTCTTCCAAGAGGGAAAGGATGTCACCTATTAATTTTATCGATTATTTAAATGCAATTATTAATCATGAGATTGTTAATTATTATGTTAAACGATTATTTAAATTGAAGTGAAATTGAAATTGAAATTGAAAGTGGAATGTAAATTGAAAATGCAATTAAAATGATTTGAAATGCATTTTTATTAAACTTGGAATTTTTCATTGCTGATAAAAATTTGAGTGCAAGTGAACGTAGGAATAGGTGACCGAGAATGAAGGCGAGAAAATTGATTAGGTAGAGTTGTTTTAGCCATTAGACGTTTATGAGGTTGATGGAATCTCACACACATACTTAGTTATTATTTTAATGCATTTTCATGATGAGTATACTTGCAAAATTTAAATTAACTTTACTTGATTTCTCAAAAATATGTGAAACAGTATATGTTTCCTTTGAATGACAATTTGATTATTTTGTGAGAAAATTGATCTTATTTAAATAGTTAAATTTCTTATGTCAATATTTTTTTATTACTTAAAAATAATGATGCTTTTATTTCAAATTAATAGAATAGATTTTTAATTGTGAAAATTTATTAAAATATAAATTAGTGTTATTAATATTGGAAAGATTTGTTGAAAAATTAAACAAATATCTAAAACTAAGTTATTGAAAACATATTGGAAAAGCAAACATACCTTCAAATTGGAAATTGAATTCAAATCAGCAATTTACAAATAGAAGAATAAATCTTTCAATCAAAAATTGAATGCAATCAGAAAAAGGGAACTTGGAGTTTGAAAATTTAAACTGGAGATCAAAGCTAAGAAAGAGGATCTTTCTTTGGGAATAACTCCAACATATTTGCATGAAAAAGATGAGTCTGGAAGAAATTCAAAGGGGCACAGACGGTGAAAATCCGTTTTTTATATTTGAACAGAAAAAGAGACATTGGATGATTGATTTATTTAGGGAATTCTTTGGATTTTTGGAGAGACGGACCGAAGGGAGTATGACTATTTTTTTTTAATGGTGTTTAATTTGTTAAACACTACCTTCACACTCCATGCCGCCAGAGCTGAGAGGTAGGGAAAATTAAATTCAAATTTAAGTTTATGTTGGGCACTTTCCTCATACTCATCACACGCGGCCAGGAAGGAGAGCAATTTGTTTTATTGAGTATCATGCTACTATTATCATTCACAAGGAAGCAATAGGGAGGGTCCATTTAAAATGGTTTTTAAATCTGCCTATCCCATGTGCATGTGAAGGAGAGTATAGGGCACGTAGAAGAGAAGGGAGGTAAAAGGCGCATGGGGAGAAGTAAAGAAGAGGCATACCCAAAAGAAGAAAGGACACCCCAGCCAACAAAGGAGAATGTGCACGAGGGAAGAGGAGATGTGAATGAGTAAGGAAGAAGGCAAGGTGTGTGGGAAGAATATAGAATGAAGGTGTGCATGGAAGCCAGAGGGAGGACATTAAATTAGAAAAGAAAGAACATAAATCTGCCTCATCTCATCTCACACAAGCAACAAAAGACAATGAGGTTCTAGGGAGAAGGAAGAAGACAGGAGGAGAGAAGGAAAGAGTCTAGGCACTAGACAAGAAATAAATGAATTCCCAAGGAGTGTAAACTTCATCTCACCCAGCAACAGGAAAGAGAACAAAGAAATCACAATCAGCAATAGGAAAAGGAATTCATAGAGAAAACAAATAATTATTTCCAGACTCAGGAAATTGCTAGGTAGGATCTATGAAAACAAATTCATTGTCATTTTAATAAAGAGTTAAAATTCTTTTCCAATCCATGCATTTTAGTTTTGAACAAGAAAGAAAATATTTGTTTTATCAATTTAGGAAAAGGATAAACTCCAAATTTTATTTTTATATTATCTATTAAAGGTATCACTATTTCCATTGAATTTTGATTAAATTTTCAACATCAATCTATGTTTTTCCAGAAAAACCATTGAACAAGTTAGAAATAGAAAATTGTAGGATAAATTTGAATAGAAAAAATTCAAGACTATTGAATTATTATTCTGATTTAGAAAAGATTCACATAGAGAAAGTTTATTTCATTCAGATTTAGAAGAGCTTTAGAAAAAACCAAACAGCAACAGATAGATTTAAATTTCACCACGAATGAAACAAAAAAGATAAAGATATGATAAAATACTTTTTGAATATTAATTGTGTTTGCAAAATACATGTTAAAATCAATGAATTTTGTGAATAAAACTCAAATTATTATGAAACAGAAATGAAAATGAGTTATTAAACGTGTTTTTGAAAAAGTAGTTATTTTACTTTTCGGAAATGTGAAAAACAAAAAATAATTCAAGTAAATTAGAATATGAATTATTTGGAAACAAAACTAATTAGAATAGGATTATTTCAAAGTGGAAATAAATTAAATGAGTAAATAGAATGAAATAATGTGTGTTCATTTATGCATGTTTAAATATGTATTTGATTTACATACTTGAGATACACCTTCTTCTTTTTTATTTTAATTATTTGATTTAAATATTAATTTAATGATGTTTATGTTTTAAAACGATGAAAATACAACATTTAAACAATTTATTCTTGAAACAAGATTGTCGTTATATTATTTTTGAAAGATTGTATTTATTTTGAATAGAACCATGTATGCTTGATAATGGTATGTGCATGACATGTGTTGGGAAAGATAATTTATTTATGTTGAATGGAACCATGCATGCTTGATAAATGAATGTGCATGCCATATGTTTGGAAAGTTACCTTTTGGGATGAGTGTCAAATATGGGTTATTAGAGAGAGTAGTTTTTCTTTTCCAAAACTATTTTTATTTGTCATGCATGACATTTTACTTGGCCAAGTAACTTAAGGACCATTGAAATAGATGGAATGAATGAACTCTCTACCATATCCTAGTATTGATTTTTGTTGTTTCTTAAATGAATTAGAAAAATGAAAATTCTAATGGTTTATTTAGTTATACTAGGCATGCACCAGATTCCATCTTGCTTGTCAGGTGTTTTTTTCTAAACGATTCGTGCAAGGTCAAGTATTCTTTAAATGACTAAGGAATTCTAGGGAAGCATAAGCTTCGAGGTTGGGTGGAAAAAGCACCTGATTCTTGTTCTCATCTTCATGTTAGAAGATAAGCTATTGGATTGAACATCAAAGGATGTTTTCTTCAATTATGTATTAATTATTTCTTGGATTATGTATTCTAAAGCTTAAGGTGATAGAATGTCTAAGTCTCGAATTGTAAACTTATGTCACAAATACTTTTCTATTATTATCAATGTCATGTAAGATGACACATGTATGAATTTAATTGGAAGTTTTATGAATCTATTTGTCGACTTTAAGTCATTGTTTAAATTCGTTTGGATTTTTGAATTCTAATGAATGAAGTGTTGACTTTATTTTGAATATAAATGACTTTATTTAAAGTATTGTCGATTCTTGGATTTAAATATTTTCACACCTTACACATTTATAATAATTGCAGAGTAACCATTAGTTGAACCTACATTTATTGTGTCAGAAACTCCTTGATTGAATCTATAGGAGAGGATGAGGGAGATTTATCATGTTCTTTCTCATAATTCTCCCATGTATCAACATTTACATGCTCCTCTTGTTGATCAGGGCTACCCTATTTCTTTGTATTTTCTAGAGGAGGACTACTATGCACAACATTATGAATGATCAGGAGATGCATTTGCTTCATCTTATGCAACTTTCTCCTATTTCCCCTCTTATTTATTCTATGGATCAACATTATACGGAGGAGGTATTGCAATGTGGGGTGGAGACATATGTGGTTGCTCCACATTCTCAACTTCTTTCACTTCTTCAAGAATTTTATTTATCTTTTTTGATCTCCTTCTGGATCTTATCTCTACCATCTTTCTCCATGCTCATAAGCACATCTACCCTATGCTTTGTCCTTAGCTCCTAAACTTGAAATTTGAGATTTTATCTTTTTATTCTTAAGAAATAGAAGATCCAAAATTTTCAAGAGCTTGGTATCTCATCTCTTCATTCATTTCTATGGCTCTTTCTCTCATTTGCCTCAAATCTTGAGCAAGAATCTCGAGAAACTTTTCAATAATATCACTTAGAGGCACATTATATTTGATCATGTACATCACTATAGCCTTCTCAATAGTCTTTTCATATGTAGGAGGCATATCTAGATGATTTTTTTTTTTACCTTTAGTAAATCATGATGCACAATCCCATTGAATATTACCTCTATTTGGATAGGCTCATGTGGTGGTGTTACTAGAGTATTTTTCATAGTTATATTTTCATTATTATTTAGTTTAGAGATGTCTTCCTCTCCTTCTTCTTCTTCTTCCTCTACAATATCCTTTATATAAAATTTCTTCCTTTTTGCTGGTTGTTTAGGCCTTGCATGCTTCTTCTCTATAGTTTTAACCTATGTCAAGGTTTCAAATGTATCTCTTCTTCCAGTAGAAGCATATTTTATAAATATGGAGGGTCGTTAAGAAATTATAGCAGCAGACAAGGACCTACTAGTTTATTAATAGGATCAAGGTGGGGATCCTCCATAAGGCTTTATAATGTATATTTTGGTGGGATACCCCATTTCTTATGTAATTCATCTCTTTTTTTGTTAATATGATCCTCTACACTTATTTTATGCATCTTATCCATTATTTCATCATAAGTTCCAAATCTCTTTGGTTTTGTCTCCTTGGGTTTTCTGAGAAGAGTATCGACATAATTTTGTATCTCTTATGTAGAGACCTCATCATGCAATCTTGGAATCCAATTTTTCCTTGTCTCTACAACTTCCATGTAAATATAATTGTTATCTACCAAAAATTTGATTTTCCCTTTCTATCTTTGTATAATGTTAGAGGGGACTCTATCTTTGGCTAGCATGTCAGTTTGTAGGGTTTTAAAAAACCCCTAGTACAATGTGCTACAACTCTTATCATCACCAAAATCTCTCATATGGTTTCTAACTTGTGCAACAATAGGAATGTATTATTTCCAAACCTTACCATTAAAACAAGGAAACTTATTCAAGAAGTAAAATTTAAGGCAAATGATAAGGGTACAATACTTGAAGTTGTCCCCTATTTTCTTTGTTCTCTTCATATTTTCCATCGGTTGTTCTCTCATGAACTCATAGAGTTCAAAGTATTTTCCTTCCTTTATCTTCTAGTAAGCAGTGTGAATTTCAGTACCAGTGGATGATCCCTTTATGTTTGTAAAATAAACGTTCTAGGAAATACCCATTGTTGCATATTTGGCCCCTAGATCGGTCATGTTATTTACACTTAGGGTCCTTTTTTTAAAATTCTCCCTAATCAGTTCTATAACTTTCTAATTTTTGATAGCCTTCATCACTAGAATTGGTCCAATTGAACTCAAACTAGTAAACAACTCTAATTTATTCCTTAGTCATTCTATAAGGCTTATTGAGATATATAAACTCATCATTAATTTTTCTTAAAATATACCTCACCCATTTATGTTCATCACAGAATTTAAGGTAATCCTTCCATATATCCATCCATTTATCTCCCCTATTTACATATTCTAGTTTTTATTTGTCATCATCATCCAAGAGTATATCTCTAAGCTCCTCAAACTTTACATGATTGATCTCACTCAGTGTGGAGTGAATATATATCTTGACATCCTCTATGTATACAACATCTATTAGAAAAGAGGAGAATGCTCCATCCTTTTCAGTATGCATGGCCTTATAAGGATATTTCTTGTATTTAAACCTTAGTGTCTCAATAAAATCCACCAATTGATGAGTCAACATCTCAATCTTATTTAAACTTAGAAAATAGGGTTTATAAAATATTATTTTTTTAAAGTATCTTTGTGCTAAGATGCTAGGGTTTCACCTTCAACTCCTTTCTTCTCAGATTTTCTAGAGCCTATGATGTCTTCTTTTTTTCTCATCTCTAAATTCAAATACTTTGATTTCAAATGAGTTTAGATAGTGAAAATGAAGCATAAGTAGCTTAAATTTTACATATATTTTCACAATTAATGCACCTTTTCCTAGTTAGGTAAACTATTACCAGAGTGCTCTATAGCTCCACAAAGCCCTGAATTCATTCTACAATCCTCCACATATCAATTTTTTACTCTATAAATTTAGGGGATTGAAACTTTCTTGCCTAATTATCATCTTCTTTTTATAAATTTTATGCTGAAATATCTATGTGCCTAGCTTCCATTTGTAGAAGCAACAATTACTCAAGGTAAATAGATATGCAATGCTTAGTTCCCCCTAACTATTCCTTCTCTTAATCAACTATGAAGTCTTCTTCCATGGATAAAAGAAAAAATTCTTCCTTCTCATTATTTCACTCTAATTTCTTTCTCCATATCTTTGCCACTTCCTTATTTTTTTGAGTCATAGATTCTTTTATCTTCTTGTGTTGGACAGGTGGGTTCATAGAACCACTCTTGTATAATCTTTCTTTATGCCCAAATTCATTGCACTTGTTGCAAAAAAATTATATTCCAAAGCCAAATCATTTATTCTTACTTTAGTTTTACAATCAATAAACTTATGATCAAATTTATTGCATGTACAGTAGTAACCATAAAAGGAATGAGAGATCATAACATCATGTCTTGGAGATAAAAACTAGTTCTTGATCATGTAATTGTTTCTTCTTTCCTTAGTTCTACAACCAATAGCCTTATGAACAAGCTTATTGCAAGAGAAACAATAACCATAAAAGGATTGAGATAGCATGGGAATAACAACCTATCTAGGAGGAGATCTATTGAATCCCTTATTCACATCACTAACCTTTATGGGGTCATCATCCAGATCTTGTTTCTCATCTTTAGTCTTCTCAAAGACTTCGATATAGGCCTCTTCCCTTTTAATTTCTCATGACTTCAAGTATATTTAGTTTTTTAATTTTTGACCGTTTTCAAATCCAATACCACCCTTATTCTTTATAGGTCTTTGAATACTGATTATTTCATCATAGATTTTGGTACTTTTCTCGAATTTTAAACCTTTGTCTATCTATTCCTTTTCTTTCTCCAATTCTTTCCTTAGAGAGATAATGTTTTCTTTAATTTTGGAGCATTCAACTAATTTTTCATTGAGTTTAGCATTTAGAAAATTTAAAATTTGCAATTTGTGTCTTGCTCCTAGAGTTGGTTGGTAATTCAATTTTGCAAGTCCTTTTTGTATCTTTCTTTAAGGAAGTGAACCTTCTTGTAATTATTTTGGAAATGAGCCTTATATTGTGAGTTAACTCTCACTATGACATTTTCCCCATTGGGTTCTCCACGTAAATATCATGTTTCCTTATGCATGTGTGTGTTATGTATCTCTTTCTCTTTGTTGTTGATCTAATTACTGCTAAACATTCCATTGTTAA
Source organism: Sequoiadendron giganteum (assembly GCA_007115665.2). Taxonomy (NCBI): domain Eukaryota; kingdom Viridiplantae; phylum Streptophyta; class Pinopsida; order Cupressales; family Cupressaceae; genus Sequoiadendron; species Sequoiadendron giganteum. The sequence goes on along the minus strand of CM021101.1, from coordinate 645,047,787 downwards.
AGCTTGTTGAAGGTGTTAAATATTCAAATTCCTATATTATTTTTTGTTATTTCTCTGCTTAAAGTTCTATCTTTATCTACCAAATGTGTTTGAGTTGTGTTGAGTGTTTCAAGTTTTGAAAGAGGTTAAGTTTTGTGTAGACTGATTCGCCCCCTTCTCAGTCTTTGGAAGTGTTCAACAACAAGATTCACTACATACCTAATGTGAAAAATTGATGGCTATCAATGGTTGAAGCCATAAACCAATCATATTTTATTTGTTCCTTTTTCAATTAGGGATTAGTATCTTCATTGGTTTCTAGCCCCTAAATAAAGTCAGAGATTAGTTTCTTCCTTGGTTTTTAGCCCTAAATCAAAGTTGTAAACCATTATTTACTTGTGAGGTTGGATTAGGACAATATCTCCTAGCAACATTTCTCATTTTTTTTTTTGCTTTGTGGGGTTTCCACATAAATTTGGTGCTATCTATGTTCTTATGTGGTTTATTGTCTTCTCCCTCATTTTGATTAAGTGGATGAATGTTTAAATGGTTTCAATAGTTAATAAATGAAAATTTTAAGCATACTGATTCACCCCCCAATATTTTGGTGTGTTCAAAAACTGGTATTAGAGTAAGGTTCCCTAATATAGCCTAACAAATGAGGTATATCTTGTATTTAGAACACATGGAGAATAAAGAAGTGCCCAAGAAGAAGTGCTCTCAAAAATAAGAGGCCGTACTCTAAAAGGAGGATGATGAATATGAACATGAGCTCAATAAAGAATGTTTCCCAATAGATTATGTACGAGATCTTATTTCTGTTCTAAATGATCTAGATGAAGAAAGAGAAAAAAATGAAGAGGTCCAGTACAAAATTGAAAAAATAGAGAAGAAATTTGGCAAGTTGAAAGTTCAAGTTGAAGAAGGCCAAAGGATTGAAGAGTATATGAATTTCAATATCTTTGAAAAAACTGTTGAATGTTCAAATCTTGAAGATATTGTCTCCCCAAGGAAAGAACCAAAAAAATAAAAGAACACATTGACAAATTAGGTGTGGAGCTAAAAGGAGATTCTAAAATTCTTGATGAATTAATTATCTCTCAAAGGCCATTAAAAGAAAAATTTGGTCTTGGTTTTGAAAAAATTAGAAGTCCTAGAACCTGTTCTTTTGCAAACTTATACAAAAATTTCAAAGGAAAAGGAAAGTATGAAATAAAGGAGGAGAAAGCTTGTAGTAAAGAATCTAAGGAGTTAGTTTCCAAAGATGCAAATTTAGGTCAGGAAAAGAAGACAAATAGCAAGAATAATGAAGGTGGATTCATTCCTATCCAAAGACAAGGAAGATTCAAAGGTCCTCCACCTAGACAACATGCCCCTACCAGGTTTAATCAATATTTTCAAGGTTACTTTTATTATGTGTGTGAATATGTCTACTATCTAGAAAGATAAACCAACACACTAATGCAACATTAAATCAAAGGAAACTAATTAAAAAGTAAAACAAACTCTAAAACAACAACCTCCTTCAAAAGCATCACATTGTCCTTTATCTCCGAGAATTCTATGTAAGTTATTGGCTCTCAATTGGTGTAAGCAGCAGCTTGGTAGAATGACAACTTCGAAGAACGATCTTATGCAAAATGCATGTTTATTTGATAAATGATTTAAGCTATGAAATTGAAAACTAAGATGCTATGAACTTGAAATGTTATGCTTGAAAAAATTGCTAAAATGTTGATTTGAATGCAACTATAATAAATGTGCTAAATTTACAAAATCTAGGATTCTTTTCAACTCACAAGAGGGTTGTATTTATAGATTTTTGGAGGCAAGAATCTAGCTAGCAAATATTGACGGTCGAAATCAAACTTGTCAAGATGAACGGTGAGAGATTTTGGAAGTTGAGAGAAAGATGGAAGGTTGAGAGAATAATTGGAAATTTTTCCTTCCTACACAACCTTCTCCATTCAAAAATGAAGGAAAGTTGCCATTTGGGCATTTTAGTTATGAGGAGTTAGTTGGTAGTTGAGGATAAATCTATAATTAAATAAATAAGTTTATTTAATTACATGTGACAATGAATTTAGAATTTTTCATAATTAAATAATTAATATTTAATTTTGTGTGAGAATATAATAAAAGGTGTTTAATTAAATATATAAAATACTTAATTAAATGTGAAGTGAAGAAAGTTTCTAATTAAATATTAGAATATTTAATTAAATGTAGAATGAAGAATTAGAAAGTGTTTAATTAAATATTCGGAATATTTAATTAAATGTGGAAAAGGAATTTAGACGAATATTATTTGAATTTAAAATTCAAACTTATGATAATTAATATAAATAAATTATAAAATCTATTTAATTAATTAATAGGAATATGGAAGATGTAATAATTAAATAAACTTATTTATTTAATTAAATTAAAAGAATTAGAAAGTGAACGATATAAATAAATAATTAAATTTATTTATATGTAGATGACTTTAGAAGATTAATTAAATAATTCATATTTAATTAATTAACAAACTTGGCCAATTTTAGATGTATACATTTTTTCCCTCTTTGAAGTGATGTGTTTTATGCATTTCTTCAAAGAAAAATTCAGATAACGAAATTTTTGCCCCTGATTTTGAAAAATTGACTGATGATATTATAGGCCCCCTCGGGAGATAAATCACATTGTTGAATGATGTTGATGGTGATTCGAATATTTTGAGTGATTAGAAAGAGATTTGTTGATTTATCTCCCAAAATAGCGCTCCGCGTGGTGAAAATAAAAATAACCCTCCCTTATTTACCCCCTTAAAAGGTGGAAAAGGGTAAAAGTAATTGTCATTTGAACATTTGCCTTTTATGATTTATGAGCTCTACGAGAGAAGATTTGGAGATGTCGATCCACTACGAGCACCATAGATTTGATCAGGCCCACCGACATCAATGACCAACAACATATGGACCTCCGGTAAGATCATACAACCCTTTATTTTGAATTTTCGCTGAATTTTCCACAATTTTTTAGGAATTTAAAGCTTTGTTTTAGCACATAGAATAATGAATTAGTGCATGTGAGCTTCGTTCTAGCGCATAGATTAGGTAAATTAGCGCATAGATGATAGTGCATAGATTGAATAGATTAGCACATAGGAATGTTAGAGTAGCACATAGGACAGATAGATTAGCACATAGGTAAAAATTATGCGCATTTGATGCTCAAATAGCGCATAGGATGAGGGCTTTAGTGCATAGGCTATAATAGCGTATTGGTTTGATAATATAGCGCATACACCTGATAGAATAGCACATAGGTGATTTAGCACTTTGGACCTCTTTTTTAGCGCATTCATGGATAAACTAGCGCATTGGTTGAATTAGCCCATTGAAAGTTTGTTTTAGCACATCCATGAATTTTAGCTAAATTTGAAAGTTTGAGAATGATTTGAAGATTTCTTGATGCTTGTTGCTATATTAGACAACTAATTTCATGAATTTGACTAACATCAAGGATAGATTCACTTGATTTTGATGATGATCTGATAAATTTCTTCTCGTGCTTTGAAAATAAATAGTAAAATGATGTTGATTCTGATAAATTTTCTTTCTAAAATAAAAAACATAGTAATGATGTTGATATGAGCCAATTGGTTGTAAAATTTATCTTCATGTCAAATGAAAAACAAATAGTAGAGTGATAATTTTTCCTTCCTGTGTGAAGAACAAATAGTAATGATATCATGATATGTTGTTGATGTTGATTTGATTTTGATGATTCTGATAATTTTCTTTCATGTTGAATGAATAAAAAATAGTAGAGATAGATTTTCTTTGATACGATTCACTTGCTTGATTAATAAGATTGTTTAATTTCCTGATTGATGATGATCTGATTGAATGATTCTTTGATGTTATATGAGGATTTTAAAATCCTCTAGATCAGAGAGAGATTTCCTCGTACTTGGGAGATGATTCCCAGGTTATCTCAGCCAGAGATAGGAGTTATTGTAAGATGTGTTTTGGAATCACTTCTGAGGATCCCTCAGTATAGGGTCAACAAGACACTATTGATCACATTAGCTGAGAGATGGCATGAAAATCATAACACATTTCACTTGCCCACTAGAGAGATCATTGTGACACCAGAGGATGTGTACAAGATTTTGGGTTTCCTTGTGGTTGGTGACCTTGTGGTTTATGACCATAAGGAGATTGGTAGTACATATTCTCTCAAATGGGTGTTTCAGGACCCACACATTAGTGGGTATGAGATCCCTTGGAGGGAGATGATAGAGGGTTATGCCCCACTTCCCTCAGTTTTGGCAGGTTTCATTGGCGGTTTCCTTTGTCCTGATCGTAGGTCGAAGGGACTCTCTATTGGTTGGGGTTGGATATTGGAGGACATGGTCCTTCATCAGACCAAATATGTATGGGGATCTTGTATGTTAGCCCATTTATATCATGATCTCCATCAGGTGGTATACACTAATGGGAAGAGCATTTCTTCTAAGGTGACACTGTTGCAGATATGGATGTGAGAGCATATAGCCATTACTGGCCCTTTTGCAGGTAGAGACTGTAGAGCCAAAAAAATGTATGATTCTATGGAGTAATAATCACCATTTTAGCTCACATCAATAGAGCCATTCTAATTAAAAGCAAAACCATAAATACAAATCTAAACTACAAAAACAAAACAATGCTTTTAAAAGAAATGCATCTCCATTGTCTCCCTATCACCAAGATCTTTATTCATGCATTTTCTCTCAAATTTTATGAGTACAAAATGCAATAAAGAGGCTATGATGAATGAGAAATGTAATCAAGATGCAAAGATGGTATGAGTATGTAAATTTGTGAGCAGAATTTGTGATGGCTAAAATGAGAGGAAAATCCCATTTAAATAATATTTCCCTGAGGATGGAGAGGGTTTGAAGATGAAATATGGGATAAAAGATGTGAGAGAAGGAAATGTCATTATCCCACATTGTTGGGTTAAATGTTATGGATGAGAATGAAAGTGATAAAATGTAATATTTCATGAATGGTTTATGCAAATGATATGATTATATGCAAGTTATGATAATTAGTTTATTTTGAAATAATAATCAATGACTATGATAATTGATTTATTAATGGAGATGAATATGAAACAATTATGGATGGTAATGATAATTGATTTAATATGGAAATGATGTTTATGATTTATTATGCAAATGGATTATGAATGATCATGTGGTGATAATATTTTAAAGATGTGATGATTTAACAAAATGCAATATGAGCTGGACGATATATGCAAGTGATGTGATTTAAATGATAATATAGTTTTATTATGAAATTTCAGTGAATGATTATGATAATGAATTTATTATGATAATGAATGATAATGAAATGGATGCAAACGATAATGAGATGATTTAATGATTTGATGAAATGCATGAATAGAAGAAAGTATTAAATTAATTGATCATTTTAATCAATAGACGAATAATGTGATGATTGCGAGGACAAATTTGAGTGTCTACATTTTGCGCCTCTTTTAGATAATGCAGCTTTTTGTGTTGTTTCAAAGAAAAAATATTGATCAACTGATACATGCCCCAGATATATCCTGGTAAGGAATATGATAAGAATGATATTCCCCCTTGAGATATTGATCAGACAGGTTGTAAGAAGATTAATCTCTCAATAGATGTCAAGAAAATGATTAGATACTTGATATTGCGCAAGTGATAAAGTAGTGATGTACATTTGATGGAAATGCACAATTGATAGGCGTAACTCAGAAATTGATGGAAATGATCAGTATAGCTGGGTTGATGAGCTAATGAAGCTTATTGAGATCGATGCTAGTGCAATACAAGTTGATAGAATGAATGATTGACTGATTAAGAGGACATGAGGTTTGGAGATGCAAGTTGATTGATTTCTCTGCGACAAGAAAGATGAAGAAAATGAAATGCAATAAATGGAAGATGCAAGATGGGAGAAAATGAAGGTGATGAAGCCTCTTGTGCATTTTAAGTGCTTTTATCATCATCGATAGCATGAACATCTAGATGACCTGAATACTGTTTGCATTTTTATTTAGTAATGAAGTATAAGAATTTAGGTATAAGGACCCTAGATGACCTGAATACTTATTGCATGGAAGACACTATCAGACAAGGAATGCTCTCATCCACACTAAACTCATAGGTCCTCGATGGTTTTAGAAAACCATGTCTTAAGATGAGTCATCCTATGAATAAGAAACAATCCACAAACAACAAACAAGTGATCATGCCTCATCATCACCTCTCTAGTCCCATACATCCTGGAGAAACTAAAAGACATGCCACCAAAGATAATTTTATGAAGCCTCTTGTGCATTTTAAGTGATTTTATCATCATCGAGCTTATTATGTCACAAATTAGTATAAGCGTCTCGATAACATGAACATCTAGATGACCTGAATACTGTTTGTGTTTTTATTTAGTAATGAAGAATAAGAATCTAGGTATAAGGATCCTAGATGACCTGAATACTTATTGCATGGAAGACACTATCAGACAAGGCATGATCTCATCCACACTAGACTCATAGGTCCTTGATGGTTTTAGACAACCATGTCTTAAGACGAGTCGTCCTATGAATAAGAAACAATCCACAAACACCAAACAAGTGAGCATGCCCTATCATCGCCTCTCTAGTCCCATACATTATGGAGAAGCTAAAAGACATGCCACAAAAATAACAAGCGAATGCAAACCAATCTCCAAGCTAGATTTGATTTATCTCCATTGCTCTTCTCCTCTTGCATGAGAATGCAATATTTTGAAGATTTGATTGTTGATATGTTGATTGCTTATTTTCACAGCATAATGATAATATGGATATGATAGAAGAAAAATAGATAGATAGTTGAAAAGATTGAGAGAAATTTTGGCAGAGTGAGGATGCTAGAAGAAGATCCTCCCCAAATGACCTGTGAAAGGCTTGATTTATAGGAGAAGGCTGATTTGATTCGATGGTCAGGATTAAAGTCAAATTTGTGATATGTATGGCTAGGATTAACTTTTGTGATGACATTGAGCTTCCATATTGTGGTATACCTAGATACCTGATTGGCCACACTCCATTCATTATTAAGCGGTTTTTGGATTTTTGAGTGTTGAGAAAGTATGGGTGAGTGCATTTGATGCCATAGGGTTCGACACACTATGCCAAGTGATAGGAGGATGTGGTGGAGTGGGGTCCCTTCATCAATTTTTAGGCAGCCTGAGCAAAGTATACATATTTACAGCTAGATTTTTTGGAGTACCACCCAGAGGTTGCAGATGTAGGCATGACAAAGGAGTATGTTGCCTATTTCTATACTCGTCGATTTCCTAAGTTGACCAATCTTGATGAGCCAACACCATTATTAGATGGCCCTGTAGCATAGAGAGCACACAGGTATCCATAGGTACAAGCACAAGCGAGGGCACAAGCTGGGCTATAGGGAGGAGGACAGGTTGGGGGATAGGGATGAGGGAGGGGGTCAGGCAAGAGTACAAGGTGGAGGTCAGGTAGGAGGAGAGGGTGGAGGTCAGGCTAAGCAACCACCAAGAGGAGAGGAGGATATAGGTGAGGATGTGATGGATATTGATGAGGAGGAGGATGACAGCTCAGATGATGATGATGATAATGGGGATGAAGAGGGTGGTGGAGGGAGAGTATGTTTTGATGTACCCTTCAAGACTAGGCCTCGTACAGTGAGAGTTGTGGAGTAGCCAACTACCACAGGGCCATAGATTACTATCAGGGCTCCTTCACAAGGTCAGATTAATACACTACAAGCATAGGTTTAGGCTCTCATATTCAATGAGAAAATGTTGTACAAAGATCTATTGCAGCAGCATGAGAAGAAAGAACAGGATTATGCAGTGCTAGATGATATTACAAACACCAATGTTCAAGTGGTTCCTCATGCTCTGCAACAGCAACAACAAGAAATACCACAAACTCCAGTGAATGTTAGGCGATCTTCAAGGTTAAGTAGACCTCCAGAAATATTTTCTCCCTCTTTGTACTCTATTCTATTAACCGATGCTGGTGAACCAGAATGTTATCATGAAGCTATGCAGGTGGATACCAAGGTTCAGTGGGAGCATGGAATGGAAGAAGAAATGGACTCCTTGCTGAAAAATCAAACTTGGGAATTATGCAAGTTGCCTGTAGGTAAAAAGGCTTTAGCAAACAAATGGATTTATAGGATGAAAGAGGAGGATGGAGGTAAGAAAAGATTTAAATCCAGATTAGTTGTAAAGGGATTTGCATAGAAATAGGGTATTGATTTAAATCCAGAAGAGTTGGGAAAATAACAGGCTGAAAATTACTTGTTCACAAACAGCTAGAGTGCTATACATCTTGTGAAGAATTTCGCCTTGCACTCTAAAACCAAACACATACAATTGAGGTATCATTTCATTCAGTCAGTGTTGGAGGATGGACAGGTAAAGCTGGAAAAGATACATACAAATGTAAATCCAGTGGATATGTTTACTAAGGCAGTGATAAGGGAGAAGCTGAGATCCTCTTCAGCTTTGGTTGGCCTTCAAGGTTGAATTAAAGTATAAGAAAGCAGTAGGGTCCAAGGTGCTTATTTCCAGTGGGAGCTGTAAGTGCAGCAGTGTCATCCAGGTTCAGTCTCCAAGTGGGAGATTGTTTAGGTGTGGAGCCTAATCAATCTCCAAGTGGGAGATTGTTGGTATGTGGTGACTGATCATTCTATATTGTACACTCTTCATGTGTCCTGATTTTTCATGAAATTACTGAAAAAGGGAAAAATCATAAAAAGGGAAAAAAACCCCGATTTTTTATAACCCTAATTTATAAAGGGTTTGGGATAGAGTTACAGTATCATAAGAAACAGGCAATTATTCATGATATTGTAATAGGGTTTTGCACTGGTTAATAATACCATTGGATGGATGCAGTTTGGTGGATGTAGCCCACATTGGGTGAACCACATTAAATTCTCTGTGTTAGTTTTATGTGTGTTTTATTTCTGGTTTATTTGATAAAATCTGCATTTAGCTTTTAGATATCTGTCATTGAAAACCTAACATATATGCCATTTTTTTTTTATGATTATGCATGTTTATGGATTTTTTTATATGATAATATGATGATGGATGCACAAAATTTGAATAATGATGATGATGATGTTTATGAATTTGATATATGGATGATGCAATGTGAATTATTTTATGGTTCAATATGATGTATGGAAAATGTATGTAATGAACGCAAAAAATGTGTCTTTCTCTTTTCAAAGTATGATTATGTAAATGATGTATGATGGAAAATGATTATAGAATAATATGATAATGAAATAATAAAAATGAGGTGAAAATTTGATATGAAAAATGATATGTATGGGTGATACAAATGATTAATGTCATAAAAATGATATGAAATGATGGTGTGAAACATATATGTAAATGATAATATGAAAATGATATGAAATGATGTATATGTAAAATGATGAATATGAAATGAAAATGATATATGAAGATGATAATAATTATAAAATAATATTGATATAAAAAAAAAAATGAATATGATGTAAAATGATAATGGAATAATATGATAATGAAATGATTATGCCACTAATGAACTGAGATGTAAATGAATAAAATTAAAATGAAATGGTTAAAAGCGAATATGAAATGATATGAAACTAATGTATATGAAAATGATATGAATTAAAATGATATGAAATTGATAATGAAAATGAAAGGTGATCTGAAGATGAAAATGACATGAGATGAAAAATGAAATGAAAATGATATGAAAGTGACAATGAAAATGAATTGTAACCTGAAATGAGATGCAATAAATTTTCAAATGTATTCAATCTACATCTTAAAGAGATGTGTATCTTTCCCAACCACCAAAAATCTATCATACAACCACAAAAACAAACTAAATGCAATTTAAATGAATCATGTAGTTCTAAAATGCCAAATGAACCATTCCACTGTCGTCATTCTATAAACCAGTTTTGTACTTGATTTTCATCATTGAGCCTTTTGATATGTTGAAAACTAGTACAAGCATCAAAGGGGATATTTGCACCGATGATGAATTGAGTACTTCTTTCATGATGATTGATATAGCAAGTTAATACAAGCATCAAAGTACAATTGAACCAAGATGACCTAAGTATTGCTTGCATAAATAGATAAAAGTTACCATTATGCAAATCCTGAAATGTCACTATGGTGTTGTGCAGTTTTTGCACACACGCCCCACTAAAAGTGGGGACCCTCTTTTTTCGCTTTTAGGTGTTTTGGACCTTCTTTTTGGGGGTTTTTCTTGCTTGGGATCATGCTTTGATGTTCATCTTGCCAGTGTAAGTGGCACATTTGTGAATTTTATTGAAAATCTTGAGTTTTGAATGCATTCTGGAGTTTTTACTATTTTTCGAGAAAATTTGCTCCCTCCGAATTTTCTCGTTTTTCTTTTCAGAGTCCGAAAGTGATTGCCTTTTGACCGAGATTCGGGGAAATCTGTTGTCTCCGGATTTCTCCAAAGTCCATTGCTCTGTCGAATGCCCAACTTTTTGTGGTCTTGGCTATCTTGTCGACCGCATTAATGGCACTTGCGTAAATTATTTGGGGCATTGATATATTGATTTTTGGGGAAGTAATTGGTCATTTGAGTTTTTTTATTTGCTTATCATTTGAGTTGAGTCTCGGAGCCTCTGGTGTATTGTTGGATCATGGATTTTGAAGTTATTCAACTATTGCATTTGAATTTCATGTGTGTGGCTTGTATCCTGCTTGCATTTGAGAGTTGTTTGTTGGCATCACCATAATCCAGTCCTTTCACTCTCATGGTATGTAGATTTTCCCTCTTCGTTTGCTAGTTCTTTCAATTACTTTGCTCCATTTTCTTTCTTGTCTTTTGTTGCTTTGTTGTTTCCTTGGGTATGCGCATCATTTTGAGGTTTATGTTATTCTATCAGTCCACCAAGTTGATCATTGGATATCTATTTGTGGTTTGGTATTTCTATTCTTTGGGGTTTTTGCTTGCATTTGTCTTACATTTCCCATCCTAGTGTTTAAGAAGTCATTCCTAGTTCTTTGTGCTTTCGTGGTGAATTTTAGGGTTCTTGACCGAGGGCATAGCAAATCCCTCTCAAATTATAATTTGGAGGTCTAGGTTAAGTCGTTGTCAAGGTGCAGGCCTTGGATCCGAAGTCGTTCGAATCATTTTGGTAAAGGTGAGGAAATATGGATGGGTTTGGGTTTTCAGGGTCCTTGCGGAATTTTGTTTCTTCCGGATTTCCCTGGCTTTTCTCGTTCTTCCCCTTTTTTCCTCCTTTTCCTGGACTTTTGTTTGTCTCACAGAAATCCGCTCCGTCCAGATTTCCTCGGTTGGGAAAAATTTTCGGATTCTTGCGTTGATGATGATTTATTTAATTCTTGCTAAAATCCACTTCCTCCGGATATTCCTAGATGTTTTGTGTCTTCCTCATTTTCCCGGATTGACTGTCACTATTGCTATTTTCGCTAAAATCCGCCTTGGTCAGATTCTTCCTAGTTTTTTGGGAAAATGTTGAATATGGTGATTATGAGGAAGTGGTTTATTGATTATATATTCAATTGATTAAATGAACTTATGCTAAGTATTTTTAAGGTTATCCCTTTGTTAAATTTATGGATTAAAATGGTATTATGGGAGTTTGTGTGCTTGGTTCACTGGAATCTGCCTAGTCCGGATTTTCTCAAAAATCCTCTCCAAAGTGGAATTCGCAAAGGGGGATAAATCCCGTACTTTGAGATGTTGTTTTTTTGCACCTATTTTTTCTTTTGGATCTTATTGTGATCATCTTTTTGCAGGCATGATCAGGACAAGATGTTGTTGGTCAGGGCAAAGGGAAGGCAATAGACCTAGGTGCATAAACTTTTGCCATCTTTGATGCAAAGAAGGTAAAATTGGACATAAAGAGTAGGATTCCTTAAAGTAAGTTGACTTGCATTTGGTCAGGAATCACTAATACCAATGTGGGCATGTGGGACTATGAAGATTTTAAGGCTGAGATGTCAACGTCGAACCCTCCATTGTTGGCTAGAAGAATTGTGGACTCCGGATTAGCTCATGTAGTAGGTTTTCCTTCCACGGTGCAGTGTTATGAGCTAGTGCTTGAATGTGCCAGGAATTATGATAGAGGGACACAAAGGATAATTAGTCCCCAGGGAAGGGTTTTGGTAGGCTTTTTTCCTATGTCCATTGCCTCGACCTTTCATATGCCTAACAGGTCCCATGTGTTGGACTTTGATATGGATGGTGCCAGGAAATATTATGAGGAAAATGTAGTTAAGTCCTAGCAGGTGATTAACTCTTGGTTGGAGAAGCCTAAGTCCCATTTCTCCAAGTTTCCAAAGCAACTATTCAGACTCAAATTCAAGAAGGAATACTACAATGTCATCACTCTTCTCAACAGACTGGTAGGTTTGAAGAGTGCAGGGGTGTTTGAGACTTGGATGTTCAATGTTATTGCTTGGATGGAGCAAGAGATAGATTATCACTGGGCAGGTATCATAAGTGCAGTCATTCATGAATAGTTGTGCAATGTCTTGCAAACCAAAACTTTCACCATGACCTCCTATGTAGTGTATGCATTGGAAAGACTTCACCCATAAAAGGGGTTGAGCACTAGGGGTACCTTTGGACATGATGCTATATATGAGGTGTATCCATAGTTGCACTTAACTGGAGGAAGCTACAGAAGAGAAAATGATGCTTTCACAATGTACATCACCAGATTGCTCTAGGGTGCAGAGCATATGAGGATTTCTGACAAAGCTAAAGAATTGATAAGGAGATATGGGGCATGGTTTATCCAGTTCCCTACTTTCTCATACATTAGAATTGATGGTTTTCAAAGGGCTCCCTATAGACTTCCAAGGGATCCTACTGACCATATCATATTGTTGGAGGTTACCAAGCAGATTTGTGACTTTGACAATGTTGTGAAGAGAGAAATGCACAAAATGGGTAGTGGGAATGACTTTCCCTTGAAGATATGAATTAGTGAGGTTTGTCCTTCTATCCAGTATGCTCATGCTTCTCATGAGGAGATAGGTACCTTTGGCCTCTCTTTCCATTCCAAGAGAGCAAGTTTTGACATCACTAGTGAGGCACTAAAGAAGGCTAGTAAGGAATATAGTCATAAGGCTAACATTGAGGATTACTGGGTCGACCTAGTTAACGAATTTGAGGTAAGGAAGAGGAAGTTCTCCAGATTGCCAGTGGATTTGGTAAGGTTATACAATGTGAGGGTCATCCATGACTAGGTGGAAGAGGATGGAAACTTAATCCAGGATCATGTCTATGAGGTGGTGAAGGATATGCCAGTTGGAGATGTTGATTGGTTAGAAGAAGAGAAAATAGAGTTAGATCAAATCATGACTCCAGTGATCAGGTACACCAAAATGTGCTTGAGGCATAAGATCCTGGAATTGGAGAATGAGGGTTTCTAGTGTTCTTATTATCTGATGGGAGACTTGGAGTCTCATTTTTCATCTAAGGATTCACACAAGCAAGATCCTAAAGGTAAGGAAAAGGTGGATTCCCCTTTCAAAATCAAGGTTACGGATGTTCAAGCTGAGAAAGGGACATAAGTGAGTAAACAAAGGAAGCTTGTCACCAAGAAGAGGAGACATGCCTCGAGGAAAGAAGTTGAAAAGGATAAAGAAGAGGAAGAGGGGGTCGAATTAGTTCCTCCATTGACAAAGAGAAGAAGACTCACGAAGTTATCACAGAAACAGGAGGAGGCTCCCAAAACTGACAAGGAGGTTGTGCCACTAGTGATAGACGTGGTGAGCTCAGAGGAAAGAACCCAAGTGTACATGAGGAGGTCAAGGAATCCTTCTCCAAGGGATGTTTTTGTGAAGGAAGATGTTCCAGTGAATGTTCCTATTATTGAACAAGTAAATATCTCCATTCATCAGGATGTCGGTAGCACACAAGAAGAACCAAAGAAGGATGGAAGTCCTAATGACTTGGGAGAGGAGGAATTATGGGAAGGATACCTCTATAGGGCAGAGGTAGAAATTGATAAAGTGATTCAATCTCCCTTGGTGGCATCTAAAGATTCACCTGTGAAAGAGAAATTGAATAAATCTCCTCAACAGGAGGAGATACCAGCTAAGGTCCCTTCACCAATGGGGATTTTTTTTCGAGGAACAGTTGCAGGATAAGGAGAATCCAATCATGGATATCCCTAATGTTCCAAATTTTGAAAAGGATGCAACTAATGACCAGTAGGACAAGCAGGATACAATGCCAACTGAGTCTACTATTCCAGGTTGGCTGGATAAGGAATTGAAAAGCAAAATGCTAATAGTAGAGGATGATCCTCTCAATTGGGATGTCTTGATGGCTAATGTTCAACAAGGGAAGGCTAAGAAGAAGGTTGGGGTTGTGTCCCTGATTGAGAGAGATGGGTCAGGTAGCATAGTGGCCCATATTGGTACCCCTGCTCTAGATAAGGATAGAGATAATGTGACTAATAGGGATTATCATGTGCAAACTGTTGACCTAGGGCATGCTTCTATGGAGCAAGATATTGAGGAATATGAAGGCTCCAATTTTGTAATCATGGGTAGGTTGAAGAAGGCTATCCAAACTAGGCATGAGTTGGAGAGAGAGAATGAGAAACTAAAGAAATATTTGTAGGAGTTGATAAAACCCTTGCAAGATATTGGCTCTTCCTCCTCTGCTGTAGGTTTCTTGCCTCAAGAAACAATCTTTTAGCTGGAAAAGATGAAAGGCACCACACATGATATAGTTGCTTGGTTGCAGGGCATCCAAACCAAGGGAGATGCTACCATTAAGGGTATCCTATGAACCGGAGGAGATGCCATGAGATCAATGGACTGGTTCAAGACTGCATTGGCTCCAAACAAGGAGGATATTGATCTCCTACTGCAAAAAACCACAACAATTATGGAGTTCACCGAAGATAAGCTGGTAAAAAGTGGGATCCTTCCTTTTCCAAGGGTTTATGAACCTTGGGAATGGTTTGAAATCCTACAAATGAGGCAAAAGGCCTTAAGGAAAATTCATAAACAAGCAAACCAGATTGAGGACACTTTGACTAGTATCCATGAGAGGTGTATCTCATTCTTTGAGGTCATGACAGGAAGGAAGAATTTTGGCCCCAAACATCTTAATCTGGAGAAACTTAGGAAATGGTGGAGAGATGTTTATTCTCCAATCAGTGAAGGTCCAATCGCTAAACATCAGCTAGATGATGTTGCAACCTGTATTGCAACTATTGATAGATTCCTAACTAATAGAGTTGATTGGGATGTTATGGTAAAGTAGGCCAGAGATGACATCAAGTCTCTTGAGAGAAGAATTAGGGTTTTTCCTGTGTCGCCGGTTGCTGAGTTGGATAGCATCTTGTTGGTCGTGCATGGTGAAGAGGATCGAGCTAAAGACAAGTATGGGAAGTAGTTATAAGGACTACATTGAGATTTTTTCTTCCCATTACTTGCATGCATTGGGCCAACCCTTTTGCATTTTATGGCCGACTAGGATGAAATTGGTGTTAATTGCATATTTGTTCGAGTATCTTTAAGGCCGACCTCTTGTAGGTCTTGTTTTTATTCTAAATTCTTAGTTTTGGGTCGACCTATCTTAGGGATTCTCTAGAAAATAGGCGTGTTGCCTCATTTGGATATAGATAGATAGCGGGAGAGATAGATAAGTGATATCCGAAATAGAATAGAGTTTTGATATTAGGGAAAATTAGGGTTATTTTCCAACAAATGTTGTAATAAAAAACTAGATTTGTTGTTATTTTGGATGAATTAATATAAGAGATATATTGTGATCTGGTATCTATCTTGTGGAGTTTCATCTGGCATGGTTCTTGTTGTTCTATCATTAAAATTGCTTATAATTTTATAGTTAAATGTTTTGGTGATACTTAGGGTTTCATGTTTGGAATGTTTGTAGCGATCTCTATTCCATACTTTTTGTAGTTAGTTGATTGTTAGTTTCTTTGCAAATTTATCCTGGACTTAAAATTGTGCTTAGTTCAGTTATAAGGATTTGTTCATCTCAATTGCAATAGGATTGGTTGAATGAATGTTTATGATTTGAAAATATTTAAATACCTTAGAAGATTGCACTATTTCTCTGAAATTGTAGATTCATCTAGGTTAAATAGAAAGTAGTTTATGAGAGATCGGTCCATTTTGAGCATTTTATCCTTTGGCATTTTCAATCCCAGGGATAGGATTAGTCTTAGAATTATTTTTGAAACTTGTATCTTTTTCTATTTCTTTATTATCAAGGTTCAATCAAATATTCCAAGTATCAACCCATTGTTTAGATCTAATAAGTTTAAATTCCAGTATTTGCTTGTAGTAAGGTCCCTTTGTGATCACCAACATTTTCACATTTATCACAAAGTTATTTTATTGCATTGTCAAGACCTGACATTAGAGACCTTGGGGTTATCTCTTTATTCATAGAGATTTACCTTTTAAGAGAGATAGGATATCATATTCTATCTAAGTTGTTGTTGTGCAGAAAACACCATCAACAGATTGGCGCTAGAAGGAGGGCCTTGAATAAGCAAAATGGAGCATTTCCTAAACGCCATCTCTCCTGAGAGGTTTAGAAGAATAACTAGATCTACTTCAGGAGGAGAAGAATTTCAGGAGTTACAATCCCCTACTAGGTCAAGAAGGACCAGGGAAGGGGAAGAATCATCATCTACTCACCCTCTTCCATCATCTCCATCATCTTCATCTTCATCTGAGGGAATTCCTATTCCACAACCACAACTAGTCATAAATTAGCCATTACCACCCCCACCTCCACCAATGGTTTTTCTTTCTAATAATCCATCCCCATTGATCTTTAATAATTACAATGTCATGCCCAAGAACCCCAAGCATTTTTTCTCTAAGTTTCATACTCATGACCCCAACAGAATAGCAGAAGAGCATATTAGGATTTTCCAAACCTGCTTGAGGGATAGAGGAATTAACCATGAAGATGTTGCATGCAATATTTTCCCTTATTCTCTAGGGGAAAAGGCCTTCTATTGGTATAATCACTTACCTGTTGCTTCCATCCATAATTGGACTGAATTAGAAACTGCATTTTTGCAAAAGTTCAAGATTCCTATTAATGCCAATGGATTGTACTTACAGTTTACTGGAGTGAAAAGAGAGATTAATGAGCCCATAGGATCATTCAATGATAGGTTACATTGAGCATATACCAAAATCCAAGCACCTTATGCCGAAAATGAAAATACTGCTTTAGAAGTGTACCTTGAAGCCTTGGATAGCCTTACAACCACCTTCCTCAAATAAAGGACTAATCCCCCAAATACTTTGCTCACTGCATATGCAAAAGCTGTGAAGGTTAGTATGGACTTGAGGCAAAACTTATCAGGACCTTTACCTTCTCTGGGACCTGCAGCACACCTTGGACAAATCCAATCCCTTAATTAGACTTTGGCCAATCATGTTCCCATAATGAATCTTGTACCTTCATTACCTTTGGTTCCTCATCCAAGTCCACCTTTAAATCAAACTCAACCTATGACCTCTTATCCACAACAAAGAGCTAATCATCCCCTTCATCAGCAACAAGTTGTTTTCCCTACCTACTTGCAGAATTCAAAAGTTTTTAATAAAGTTGTTGGTTCCTGATGTATGCCTGGATATCCTTCTGGTGGTGTTAATCCAGCACCACCTAACAGTCTAGACAGGGAGAGATTGGATGAATTGTCTAAACAAGTGAAAAGGTTGAATACAGAGGTAGCTTATTTAAGAAATCAGAATAGCCAGCTTCAAGTTGCTCAGAAGAATATACAATCTAACTATGGTAGGGAAAACAAGAACTTTGAAAGAGGTCAGTACTTTGATAGAAATTAGAATTTGGATAGAAGACAAGGCTCTGGTCAGAAGTTTGATACAAATCAACAAAGTGGACAAGCATTTGATAGAGGGCAACCACCTAGGTAGAATAGGTCATGGAATACTAGACCTAATAATGAAGGGATTCCTACTCCCTTGGACCTTCCTCCTACTAAGGAGAAGCCTCTGAATGGTGTATACTTGACAGAAGCTGCTTTGTCTAGTTGGTGCAGACTCCATAAGACAAGTCAACACTCCGAGTTAGATTGTACTGAATTTCAAACTATGGCTTCTATCTTTCAGTATGAAATGGAGAATAATTCCACTAGATAGGAAATTGTACCCTCAAATCCATATGACTCTCCCATGATGGTGCTCAATCATGCCCCATTTCCCAAAAGTGAGGAAAATGAACCAGAGGAGTCCAGTGACTAGGAGAATGAGGCAAAACAGGTGTTGAATGAAGATGAGATTTCCTAGTTGTTTAATGAGGAAAATGAGAATGATAATGGTCCTTTGGATGAGGAAGAAGTTAGTATTGAAGAAGTGTAGATGTTTTAGCAACCAGCTAAGAAATAGGATTTAAGAAATAGACCTAACAAGGGTCCATAGGCTGGAGGTCCTTTCACTACTTCTATCCCTCCTAATAATTTCAATACTCCACTAGATCCACAAGCTAGTAATAATCCACCTTATCCTCATGTACCAACCTAGTACTTGTTGAAGGGAAACAATACTGAAGTATCCAAGGATAAGTAGGCTAGTGGCTATAAGGAAACCCATGCTGACCTGAATGTGGAGCAATTGGGCAAGTATGTGATTGAGGAATTCAAGAAAGTAAAGGTAAGTCTTTCTGCTTTTGAGTTATTAAGAGTTCCTGCTATTAGGAATGAAATTTTTGGGTTAGTTAGTTCAAATATAACATCACAAGGGGTAGCTACCAATGAGGTTGTTACTAGGTCTTCCAACTCCCAAACACCTAGAAGTCACGTCCCACCTGTAGAAAAAAGGGGAGATAAAGATAAGGGTCAAGTTACACAAACTGATACTCATCTGAATTTGTTTCAAGGCAAGATGGAAACCCCTCCTTTCCTAATATTTGTTTGTATCTTTGAAAAGAATTTGCATAATTGTCTTCTATATTCAGGAGCCTCTACAAATGTTATGCCCTTTGATATTTGTAAATCATTAGGTATTTCCCCTATAGCCTCTCAAAATAAGGTTACTCAATTGGACAAAACAGAAGTAAGTGTTGTTGGAGAATTGAACATGATCCCTACACAGCTGGCATCAGACCCTAGGGTGTAGCAGGTGATCAATATCCAAGTTGTTGACATTCCTGATACTTATGGTTTGATCCTAGGTAGAGATTTCACTAAGGCGTTGAATGGGTGTACATCTACAGACCACTCTCACATGTGGTTACCATGGAAAGGAGTTCTGAATCAGATTAGAATTGAAAGGGAACCCCAAATGAAGTATGTAATCACTGAATATCAAAATGTGTCGAATGAGGTCTTAGTGTCTGAGGTTAGCATGGGAAATTACGTATTAGCTGTGTGAGTTACAAAATATGAAGAGGTTTTCATGCTATAGGGTTCTTTAGGTGAACACATTCCAGAGAGCAATATTCCTAAGACATTGATCAAACAAGAGGATGAGACAGGTGATCAGGAGGATAGGCAACTTAGTTTATTGGATAAATTTCAAGAGTTTATCTAGAAGTGTATGGAAGATCAAATGCAGTTGGGAGGAAGTATGACCTTTGAAGGACTACTACTTCCAAATTGGTGCAGATTCCATGATGCCTCTCATTCTGAGCTAGAATGTAACTTATGTCAGACTGTTATCCAACAGATACAAAAATGCATTAACCCAGTTCCAAATGTCGGACCTAATATGTAGGGAGAGTTAAAAAATGATAAGGATAAGATTCCAACTCTTCCTGAAAAGCCCCCCATTTTCAATAAAGGGCAAGATAAATTAAAACCAGGAGAACCTGATGACTGTTGGACATTAAGATTCGATGGATCTAAATCTAAGCAGGGTGTTGGAGCAGGATTCGATTTGATCAATCCTAAGGGTAAAAATCATTTTGCTGCTCATAGACTCCAGTTCCAGTGCACTAATAATGTTGTTGAATATGAATATTTGATCCATGGTTTATTAATGGCATCAAGGAAGAAAATTAAGATATTACAAGTGTTCGGAGATTCATATTTAGTAATCAAACAAGTAAGGAAGCAGTATTCATGTTGTGATAGAAGAATGACCAATTACAGGCATAGAGTGTGGGATCTCATTGAGGGGTTCGATGCTTTTAATATCTAGTTGATCCCTCGAAACAAAAATCAAGTTGTTGATTCTCTACCACAAGCTGCTAGCACCTTGCAACCTTTGTCACTCTCAGGGTTGAAGAAATTTATAGTTGAGCTCACTCCAGTGCCTTCAGTTCCTAACAACGTTACTAATTTCCAAGTATTTGAAGATGATAAGTATATTCTGGACTTTATTACAAGTTGTGATGTGTTTTCTTCCCAAGTTATTGATGAGATAGAGCCTCAAGAAGCAAAAATTAACTTTGGAGGAATCATCAATCTGAAAACCAACACTATTCCAAGAGGTATGGTGTAGCTTATATGAATTTATGATTTATAAAAGATAAGAGCTCAAGAGAAATAGAATAAAAGGGATTCTCTCAGTAACCAGTGTGAAACATATAATATGGGGACACTAGATGACATGAAGAATGTTTTTATTGGTAAGGTATGTACTCCAAAAGAAAGAAAAGGAATTATTGATACCTTACATACATATCATGATGTAATAGCTTGGAGTTATGAAGATTTGAAAACATATGATACTTCAATCATTACACACACCATTTCTTTGAAGTTAGATGTCAAACCATTTAGGCAGAGACAGAGGCTAATCAATGATTTGTTAGAACCCATTATTTAGAAGGAGGTGTAGAAACTGCTTTCAGCACGCATTATATTTTTGGTAAAATAGTCCACTTGGGTTGCGAATTTGGTTCCAGTAAGGAAAAAGAATGGGAGATCAAACTATGTGTGGATTTTAGGAATCTGAATAGAGCATCAAAAAAAAGATAATTATCTTCTTCCCTCACTAGATGAGGTGCTTGAGATCATAAATGGATCCCAAATGATGTCCTTTTTGGATGGTTATTATGGATACAACCAAGTTATGGTACAGTATGAGGATAGGCAAAAGATTGCCTTCACTATGAAATGGGGAACTTTTGCTTACAAAAGAATTCCATTTGGGTTGATCAATGCTAGAGCTACATTCCCGAGAGCTATGGACATTGCTTTTAAGGACATAATTGGTAAGTGCATCATTATCTATATGGATGATTTGATAGTTTTTTCCAAGAAACGAGGTGATCATATAACAGATTTATGCAAAGTATTTCAAATATGCAGAGAGTTTGGTATTTCACTTAATCCAAGGAAGTGCATTTTTGGAGTCACAGAAGGAAATTTGTTGGGACATGTTATCTCAGAACAATGTACTTCTATTGATCCTAAACGAAGATAGGCTATCTTGAAGGTTCAGCCTCTTGCAAGTAAGAAAGAGATGAAGTCATTTTTTGGTAAGATCAACTTTGTTAGGAAATTTATCACTGGATTCATAGGGATAGTCAAGCCATTGAATTCTATGTTGAAACAAGAAGCAAAAATAGAATGGAATGCAGAGGCTAAGGAAGGATTTGCAGAAATCGAGAAAGCTATTGTTGAGGCTCCAGTATTAGTGAGTCCAGATTATTCTAAACCTTTTTACATATATTCCTTCGCTTCTGATCACTCTTGTGCTGCAATGTTAACTCAAAATTCTGATCATGATGATCAACACCCTATAGCCTTCATGAGTACTCCCTTAAAAGATGCAGAATTAAGATATCATAATGTAGAAAAGTAGGCCTACGCTTTGGTTAGAGTAGTGAAGAAGTTCGGGCACTATATTTTGAGGAATAAAGTTTTTTCCGTAATGCATGATCCTAGAGTAAAGTTGTTGTTAATGCAGAATGAGTTGGGAGAACGAAGGGCCAAATGGGTGACTATGTTGCAGGAGTATGATATGGAAATCCAGCCCATGAAATTAGTAAGAGGAAAAGGACTTACAAAGACAATGGTTAAGACCGGTCTTGATCTCACAACTCAACATTATTACCTTCAAGAAGTATCTCTGAGAGATTGGTATGACGACATCATTTTCTATTTGTTGAATTGGTAGTGCCCTAATCACCTTAATATAGTTCAGAGGCGGACCTTGCGCCTGAGGAGTGGGAGTTTTATTATGAAGGAATCTATCTTGTATAAAATAAATCATGAGGGTGTATACTTAAGATGTTTGGGAAAAGAAGAAGCTGCCAAAGTAATGACTGAATTTCATGAGAAATATGGCACAGGCATGGTTCTACATCATCTACTGAAAACCAGATCTTAAGGGTGGGTTATTACTGGCCTACTTTATTTAGGGATGTACACCAACATGTGAGGACTTGTCACATGTGTCAAACTATAGCGAGTAAGGAAAAACATGCAGCCCTTCCACCCCATCCTTTCATAGAGGTAAAACCGTTTACTCAGTGGGGCATGGACTTCATAGGTCCCATTAATCCTCCATCTTCTACAGGCCACAGGTATATTCTTACTATAACTAGTTATTTTACTAGATGGATAGAGGCTCTGGCTTGTAAACAATGTACTTTGGATGTGGTAATCAATTTTCTTAAATCAAGAATGATGAATCGTTTTGGTTGTCCATTGTCTTTGGTCTATGATAACGGTCTTGAATTTGCATCACTGAAATTTTCTAATTGGGCATTTGATCATGGGATTTTTATTAAATTTTCATCCAATTATTACCCTCAAGATAATGGCTTAGCTAAGTCTTCCAATAAAAACCTACTAACAGTTATTTGTAGGTTGTTAGAACAAAATCCTAAAGATTGGCACACCCAGCTCCGATTTTCTCTATGGGCTGACCGTACTAGATAGAAAGCATCCATAGGATCCTCTCCTTATCACTTGGTATATGGTTTGGAACCTATGTTTCCTACCCAATTGAAAATCCCTACCCTACATTTTATCAATGAGTATTATAATGAAGGAGATAAACATGAAGCCCGTTTGGCTGAATTGTTGCACTTGGAAGAAAAAAGAGATGAAGCCCTAGAAAACTTTGCTAAACATAAGGGGTGTGGTAAAAACATGGTTTGACAGAAGAGTTAAGGTGAAGGCCTTTAGAATTTATAACTTAGCTCTCTACTGGGATCAAAATCCCATGACCGTAAGGGAGAGCATGGTAAATTTGATAAACTTTGGCTTGGTCCTTACCAGATTTCAGAAATTTTGGGAGATAATGCTTTTCGTATAAAAACCCTCACTGGTGAGGATATCTCACTACCTATGAATAGGCAGTATCTGAAGCATTATTTTCAACCTTGAACTATTTTTTAGTTCATCCTATACATAGTTATATTAGGTTTGTTTTCGGCTTTGTTTTGCTGGTTTTGATTTGGTAGTTTAGGTTTTCTTTTATTTGTTTCGCTTTTCATTTTTTATTTTGGGTTCCTTGTTTTCTTGGGGTTGTTCCATCTGTATGACAGACTATTTTTCTTGGGATTGTTTTGAGAATTTCTTTTATAAACTCTAACCAATTTTTCAAAGTCAAGTGGTGGAATTATTTTATTTGATGTCCCTTGTACTTGGAATTAGAGTCGCTTTTTTTGGATACACTTTGGAATATATTTGGGTCTCACATTTTCACACTAAAATTAAAGATTCTAGAAGTTGCATAGGGATCTTGGGTAATTTGGCTTGGTGAAAAATCTTATATTCAGCTTCAGTGCCACTGTGTTCCTCATCCCTAAATGTGAGTTTCATTAGTTACAAAGGTGAAGAAGAAAGGTTCTATAAAAATAGAAAAGAGAAAAGGAAAATGTTGAAAATTTAAATAAGCTTCCCCTTATCAGGAGTATCCTACTATCTCTACCGGGGCTATAGATGCCTGGCTGGCAGTAGAGCTATGCTTGGGAGGGTCACAGCGATAACCTCACTAGGGCTATGGATGTCTGACTGACAGCGAGGCTCTGTCTAGGTTGCTTTTGAATTTTGAACTCTTATGTAGCTCAGTTAGCTTCGCTCTTGTTCCCATTACACTTACCGGATAGGAAATGAATGCATAACACACACACTTGGACCCTGGTATAGAAAAAGGTCTTCCTGCTTGTGGTTTTTGAAACTTTGTTCAAAGCAGTCTTGATGAGAGGATTGAAACCAGATATTTTGGGTTCTTGATTTTAGTTTATTCTTGAAATGCTCTGGAGCATTTCCCCAGTGGAGTCACCATTTGTTGTGCAGTTTTTGCACACGCCCCACTGAAAGTGGGGACCCTCTTTTTTTTCTTTTTGGTGTTTTATCCCTTCTTTTTGGGGGTTTTCTTGCTTGGGATTGTGCTTTGATGTTCATCTTGCCAGTTGAAGTGGCACATTTGTAAATTTTATTGAAAATCTTGAGTTTTGAATGCATTCTGGAGTTTTCATTGTTTTTGGGAAAATCTGCTCCCTCCGGATTTTCTCAGTTTTCTTTCGGAGTCTAGAAATGATTGCCTTTTGACCCAAATCCGGGGAAATCTATCGTGTCTGGATTTCTCCGAAGTCCATTGCTCTGTCAAATCCCCAACTTTTTGTGGTCTTGGCTGTCTTTTTGACCGCATTAATGGTGCTTGTGCAAATTATTTGGGGCATTGATATATTGATTTTTGGGGAGGTAATTGGTCATTTGAGTTTTTTTATTTGCTTATCATTTGAGTTGAGTCTTGGAGCCTCTGGTGTATTGCTAGATCATGGATTTCAAAGCTGTTTCGACTGCTGCATTTGAATTTTGTGTGCATGGCTTGTATCCTGCTTGCATTTGAGAGTTGTTTGTTGGCATCACCAGTTTTAGTCCTTTTGCTCTCATGGTATGTATATTTTCCCTCTTTCTTTTTTGACTCTTTCTTTTACATTGCTCCATTTTCTTTCTAGTCTTTCGTTGCTTCATTGTTTCCTTGGGTATGCACGTCATTTTGAGGTTTCCATTATTCTATCAATCCACCAGGTTGATCACTGGGTGTCTATTTGTGGTTTGGTATTTCTATTCTTTGGGGTTTTTGCTTCCATTGGTCTTAAATTTCCCATCCTAGTGTGTAAGCAGTTGTGCCTAGTTCTCCATGCTTTCATGGCATATTTTAGGGTTCTTGACCTAGGACATAGTCAATCCCTCTCGAATTGCGGTGAGGAGAGTTTTAAATTCATATTTGATCCTTTGGAGGTCTAGGTTAACTCGTTGTCAAGGTGCAGGCCTTGGATCCAGTGTCGTTTGAATTGTTTTGGTAAAGGTAAGGAAATGTGGACAGGTTCAGCTTTTCGGGGTCCTCGCAGAATTCCGCTTCCTCCAAATTTCCTCGGCTTTTCCCATTCTTTCCCTTTCCTCCTCCTTTTCCTAGATTTTTGTTTATCTCTCAGAAATCTGCTTCGTTCGGATTTCCCCAGTTGGGTCATTTTGTTGGATTCCTACATTGATGATGATTTATTTGATTCTCGCTAAAATTCGCTTCCTCCAGATTTTCCCGAATGTTCCATGTCTTCCTCATTTTCCCGGATTGACTGTCACTATTGTTGTTTTCGCTAAAATCCACCCTAGTCGGATTCTTTCAGGCTTTTTGGGAAAATGTTGAATATGGGGATTATGAGGGTGATTTATTATGATATATTCAATTAATCAAATGAAATTATGCTAAGTATTTTTAAGGTTATCCCTTTGTTGAATTTATGGATTAAAATGGTATTATAGGGGTTTGTGTGTTTGGTTCGTTGGAATCTACCTGGTCCGATTTTTCCCGAAAATCCTCTCCAAAGTGGAATCCGCGAAGGGAGCTAAATCTCGTACTTTGAGATGTTATTTTTCTGCACCTATTCTTTCTTTTGGATCTTATTGTGATCATCTTTTTGCAGGTAGGATCAGGACAATATGTTGTTGGTCAAGGCAAAGGGAAAGCAACGAACCCAGGTGCAGAGACTTATGCCATCTCTGATGCAGAGAAGGTAAAATTGGACATAAAGAGCAAGATTCTTGAAAGTAAGTTGACTTCCATTTGGTCAGGAATCACTGATACCAATGTGGGCATGTGGGACTATGAAGATTTTAAGGCTGACATGTCAGTGTCGAACGCTCCATTATTGGCTAGAAGAATTGTGGACTCCGGATTAGTTCATGTAGCAGGTTTTCCTTCCATGGTCCAGTGTTATGAGTTGGTGCTTGAATGTGCCATGAATAATGATAGAGGGACACAAAGGATAGCTGGTCCCCAGGGAAGGGTTTTGGCAGGATTTTGCCCTATGTCCATTGCCTCAACCTTTGGCATGCCTGACAGGTCCCATGTGGTGGCCTTTGATATGGATGGTGCTAGGAAATATTATGAGGAAAATGTAGTTAAGTCCCAGCAGGTGATTAACTCTTGGTTGGAGAAGCCTAAGTCCCATTTCTCCAAGTTTCCAAAGCAACTATTCAGACTCAAATTCAAGAAATAATACAACAATGTCATCACTCTTCTCAGCAGACTGCTAGGTTTGAAGAGTGTAGGGGTGTTTGAGACTTGGATTTTCAACGTTATTGCACAAATCGAGCAAGGGATAGATTATGAATGGGAAGGCATCATAAGTTCACTCAATCATGAATAGTTGTGCAATGTCTTGCAAACCAAGACTTTCACCATGACCTCCTACCTAGTGTATGCATTGGCAAGACTTCACCCATACAAGGGGTTGAGCACTAGGGGTACCTTTGGATAGGATGCTATATATGAGGTGTATCCACAGTTGCACTTGACTGGAGGAAGCTACAAAATAGAAAATAATGCTTTCACAATGTACATCACCATATTGCTCCATGGTGCAGAGCATAAGAGGATTTCTGACAAAGCTAAAGAATTGATAAGGAGATATGGGGCATGGTTTATCTAATTCCCTACTTTCTCATACATTAGAATTGATGGTTTTCAAAAGGATCCCTACAAAATCCCAAGGTATCCTACTAATCATATAATATTGTTGGAGGTTACCAAGCAAATTTGTGACTTTGACAATGTTGTGAAGAGAGAAATGCACAAAACGGGTTGTGGGAATGACTTTCCCTTGAAGATAGGAATTGGTGAAGTTTGCCCTTCTATCCAGTCTGCTCATGATTATGAGGAGGAGATAGGTACCTTTGGCCTCTCTTTCCATTCCAAGAGAGCAAGGTTTGACATCACTGGTGAGGCACAAAAGAAGGCTAGTAAGGAATATATCCATAAGGCCAACATTGAGGATTACTGGGTCAAACTAGTTGATGAATTTTAGGTAAGGAAGAGGAAGTTCTCCAGATTGCCAGTGGATTTGGTAAGGTTATACAGTGTGAGGGTCATCCCTGACTAGGTGGAAGAGGATGGAAACTTAATCCAGGGTCATGTCTATGAGGCGGTGAAGGATAGGCCAGTTGGACATGTTGACTGGTTAGAAGAAAAGAAAACAGAGTTGGATCAAATCATCACTCCAGTGATTAGGTACACCAAAATGTGGTTGAAGGATAAGATCTTGGAATTGGAGAATGAGGGTGTCCAATGTTCTTATGATCTGATGGGGGACTTGGAGACTCATTTTTCTTCTGAGGAGTCACATGAGCAAGATCCTAAAGGTAAGGAAAAGGTGGATTCCCCTTTCAAAATCTAGGATAGGTATGTTAAAGTTGAGAAAGGGATAGAATTTAGTAAACAAAGGAAGCTTGTCACCAAGAAGAGGATACATGCCTTGAGGAAAGAATTTGAAAAGGATAAATAAGAGGAAGAGGGGGTTGAGGTAGTTCCTCCATTGATAAAGAGAATAAGACTCACGAAGTTATAACAGAAACAAGAGGAGGCTCCCAAAACTGACAAGGAGGTTGTGCCACCAGTGATAGACATGGAGAGCTCAAGGGAAAGAACCCAAGTGTACATGAGGAGGTCAAGGACTCCTTTTCCAATGGATGCTTCTATAAAGGAAAATGTTCCAGTGAATGTTCCTATTGTTGAACAAGTAAATGTCTCCATTTGTCAAGATGCCAGTAGCACACAAGAAGAACCAAAGAAGGAAAAAATTCCTAATGACTTGGGTGAGGAGGAATTATGGGAAGGAGACCTCTATAGGGTGGAGGTAGAAATTGATAAAGTGATTCAATCTCCCTTGGTGGCATCTACAGATTCAGCTATGAAAGAGCAATTGAATAAATCTCCTCAACAGGAGGAGATACTAGCTAAGGTCCCTTCACCGGTGCAGGTTGTTTTGGAGGAACAGTTGTAGGATAAGGAGAATCCAATCATGGATATCCCTAATGTGCCAAATGTTGAAAAGGATGCAACTAATGACTAGCAGGACAAGCAGGATACAATTCCAACTGAGTCTATTGTTCTAGGTTGGCTAGATAAGGAATTGAAAAGAAAAATGGTAATAGTAGAGGATGCTCCTCCCAATTGGGATGTATTGATGGCTAATGTTGAACAAGTGAAGGCTAAGAAGAAGGTTGGGGTTGTGTCCTGGATTGAGAGAGATGGGCCAAGTAGCAAAGTGGCCCATATTATTACCCCTGCTTTGGATAAGGATAGAGACAATGTGACTACTAGGGATTATCATGTACAAACTATTGACCTAGGGCATGCTTCTATGGAGCAAGATATTGAGGAATATGAAGGTTCCAATGCTGTAATTGTGGGTATGTTGAAAAAGGTTGTGCAAACCAGGCATGATTTGGAGAGAGAGAATGAGAAACTAAAGAAATATTTATAGGAGTTGATGAAACCTTCGTAGGCTATTGGATCTTCCTCCTCTACTTTAGGTTTCTTGCCTCAAGAAACAATCTTTGAGCTGGAAAAGATGAAAGGTACCACACATGCTATAGTTGCTTTGTTTCAGGGCATCCAAACCAAGGGAGATGCTACCATTAAGGGTATCTTTTCAATTGGAGGAGATGCCATGAGATCGATGGACTGGTTGAAGACTGCATTGGCTCAAGACAAGGAGGATACTAATCTTTTACTCCAGAAAACCAAAAAAATTATGGATTTTGATGAGTGCAGAATATGGTAATAATTTTGATATCATGTTATAAGTTTTAAAAAACCCTTGCTCTCTTTTTATGAATGTTTTAAACTCTATGGTTATGAACTTTTCATGTTAATGGGTAGTATTCAATGACAAATCACTCCCAAATTCTTGCAGCATAAATATCTTAGTATGTCTATGATCATTACCCTATTTTGACATCCCAATTGACTGATACGATATATGTAGTTTTTGGATAAGTAAGATGAATTGGATGCCTGTGATTAATGAGGAATCTCATGCTATTATGAGTGCATGCCTTCTTTTTCCTCTGTTGCCATGTGTTCTACAAGTTGTTAAAGTTGGTATGAACGATTCAATACACAACAAAACACGGCCTTGCGGAAAAAGTTGTTTCCAACGCACCATCAAAGGATTCATTTCAAGCAAGGATTCTTTATCTGGGTCTTTGGGAAGAAACTGAATGGATCATCAATCTAGAAAGAGTGGAGTTCTATATTTCCTCTAAATCTGTTGAGCAGATAGACTTGCATTTATGAAGTTTGTTCCTCAATCGCATGCGACATTTACCGCATCTTTCTCTGTTAGTTAGTTAGTTAGCTGTTTGTCTTTAAATAAAGGTTCCTCCTGCGCGAGTGAACGGGATGATAGAGAAGAGATTAGACTAGAGAGTAGAGATAGAATAGAGTGTAATGAGTTTACAGTTATAATGAAAAATAGAGCTTTGTATTAAGTTTTCTTCCAAGCAAACATCCATGTATGTGATTCTGAGTTATGAATAAAAAATTGGTGATGTTTTGAGTTCCATTCTTGCATAGTTGGTCAATGCTTGCTAAGGGGGCCCACTTAGTAAGTATCTGTAGTTAGCTATTTGCTTTCTATTATTTATCTGTTAGAATTTCATTCTAGTAAGTTCTGATGCAAACTCAATCTTAAACTGTTCCTGCAGCATAAGGCCTGTTCATGGTTTGTTTTCCCAATAATTGTTATTGTGATTCTTGCTTTAGTTAAGTGATGCTTAAGTTAGCAAGACTTTATTTCATGTCCCTGCATCAGAGTTAGATTCCTTTTCAAGCATTTATTTCGAGTAGGTTGTGGCTAAAATCGGTTCTTAGTGCACATACAGTGCTGCTCCATTTCAAGTATACATTCCCTGGTTTGACAAGTAAATGAACGACCATGAGAAGATGTTAGTCACCTACTGGAATGTCCAATTCCTAGGTTAGGATTTACCATGACTTCTATATCCTTTTGTGGGTGCAAGCATTTTTGGTGTCATTGTCGGGGATGGTGTCAAGCTAAGAACCTATCATAGTCATTGTTAGCAGTAGTTTAGTGTATTTACTCAAAAAATTTCAAAACCTTCAATTTTCAGTTGAGTCTGTTACATGCATAGAAGAAGAGACGATCTAGGGAGATTCTTTCCAAATCCTTCCTTCACTGATAACGATTTTGAACCAGCTTACAATCTATTTGAGGAAGAAGGAAACCAAGATATCAATCCATTTGTTGAAGACCCACTTGTTGAATTTCCCTTTGACCTTGCTGACGAAGAACCCCAGGAAAATCCATTTGCTCTAATACTTCATCAAGCAGATATGGCACAAAATCCACCTAATCGACCTCCTACTTTTGAATTCCCTATCATTTCCCAGCAAGTAATGATAACCTCAAAAATATTCCTTCTTCATTACTTCCCAAGTTCTATGGACTAGTTACTGAGGACCCAGACACTTTCTTGTTTGAGTTTGACATCCTCTGTCGAAGTTATGATTATACCACAGATACTCATAAGCTTAAGCTATTTCCTGCCACTTTGAAAGAGGGTGATTTAAGATGGTTAATGAGTTTGGGGAGGGATGTTATTGATAGTTGGGCACTCATGCAAACCAAGTTTCTTGAGAAATATAAGGAATATTGCAAGAGTGGTAATAAAGGTGATGATATATTCCAAATTCAGCAGAAGGAGGATGAAAACTTGGAAGACTATGTCTCAAGGTTTTTGTTTTCCTTGAAAAAGAATTCAGACCATACTCTCAATGAAGAATCTTAGAAATTAATTTTTCTGAGGGGAATCAATGATTCTTTTATTGATGCTCTGGATCTAATGGGAGGAGGAGATATAACCCAAGTGCCTTGGGATGATATTAAGGGCATATGCCACAATTACTCTTGAGAAAGTGTCAAGAAAGGAAGAGGTCATCAGGCCACAATGGGAAAATCTTCTAATAATGGAGTTTCACGAATGGAGATTTCAAATTTGCTATCTGATTTCAAGCATGATATCATAAATAATATGGCTACACAGTTGGATACTATGCAAGCTCAAAAGAAGCATGAGGAAGTTGAAGCAATCTTGGCCGATTTCTATCCACATTGTTGACAAAAGAAGCATGACTGCAGATGTAAGATGGAGGCTAATATGGAGGCTAAGCAGTTACCTACTGAATTTAAGGTAGTAGAAGGTGATGATGACCAAGTATTCTATATTGCATAAAGGTATCCATAGGCTCCAAGACAAGGTATGCCTCAAGACCCTCTAACTTTTGGTAATCCTTACTCTAATTATAGTAACCAATGGCAACCTACATATGGCCCATCACCATCATGGAATACCTCTCAGCCGCCATGGCCTAGCTATCCAAATTCACAATGGCAATCTCCTCAAGGAGGTTGGAAATACCAATAAGGACAATGGGCTCTACCCCAAGGTAACTGGTAGTAGAATCCTCAGTGGAGAAGTTCTTAGCAATGGCAGAATCAATCCCCCGGATTCTTGCAGCCATAGCAGCCGCAACCTCCGGATCTTATGCCACCTCCTACAACATCTCCTACAAATACTGGCCCTCTAAAACCAATGCCTATGCCTGCTCAGCCATTACCAAATCCTAATAATAAGCAGCAGCAACAGCAGCCTATGTATTTTGCAGAAGCTAATCAGTAGCTAGCCTATGCCCTGAATATTAATGATATCCATCTCAGGTCTGGAACCACCTTACCTGCTCCACAACCACCAATAATTACTGAAATACAAGATCCTCCCTTTGTTGAAAAATTGACTGGTCCTGCAGAATAGATACCTATATCAAAAAATTCCTCTAAGGAGTCTGTCATACAGTATCCAGTAAAACCACCTTTTCCTCAAAGATTGCAAGATACTACACCCAAGTCCATGGAAGAGCTTACCTTTGATATTTTGGATCAACTAAAGAATGTACATATCCAAATTCCCCTCTTTCAAGCCATAAAAGATGTCCCAATCTATGGAAAAGCCATTAAAGAGGCCTGCTTGAAGAAACCTGGAAGAAAGAAAAAAGATCCTCAAACTATCCATGTTCTTGGAAAATTGGTAGATATTATGTTAGGGAAGGTAGTCATGCCAAAATATGCTGATCCTAGAAGTCCTATGGTACAAGTCAATATTAATGGTCAGATGATAAAGAATGTCTTGATTGATCTAGGTGCAGCTGTTAATGTAATGACCAAGCATACTACGGAGTATTTGAATATCCTAACCATTAGGTCTACACCCATTGTCTTGCAGCTTGCTGACAGTTCCACTGTAACACTTGATGGACTGGTGGAAGATATAATTGTCAATCTTGAATCATGGGAATACTTCGTTGATTTCACCATATTGTCCACTAAGGAAACTTTAGGGGGATATCCTATCATCCTAGGTAGACCATGGTTAGCCAGAATTGATGCCTTTATAAGATGTCGTTCTGGAGACATGACAATCTCTGATGGTCAGTCAACAAAGAAATTGGCTTTATACCCACCTGCCCAGCCTCAGACAGACTTATCTAAACCAATTTGGCTAGACTTAGGAGAAGAAACAGAAGATGTCAAATCATTGGCCCAATTAATGATGCTGCAAACTAATCCATTTTCCCAACTTCAGAGTGAAGATGACTTGCTTTTCCAAATTTTGTAGTCAAATTTTGATATGAGTAACCCATCAGAATCCAATAATTGTCTTCAGCAATCTTTCCTGTAGTAACTGAGTCCTGAGAGTCTGCCATTTAAAATCCCTACAGTTTATAAACATTTGCTTCCACAAGAAATATAGACACCACCTTTGCCAGTTGATTCCATGAATGATCTCACCAAACAAATTGAGTTGTCTCCAGGCCATTATCTGAATATCAACAATCAGCTACCTAAAGCTCAACAAACTTCCTTGATCACAATGCTTTTGCATGGGACTATGGGGATATGAATGGAATAGATCCTCAACTTTGTACTCATAGGATATATATTAAGGAAGATTGTTCACCTATTAGGCAGCCTCAAAGAAGGATAAATCCAGCACTTAGGGAAATAGTTAAAAATGAGCTACAAAAATTATTTGATGTTGGTTTCATCTACCCTATTTCAGACAATCAATGGGTATCTCCATTAGTGATTGTTCCTAAAAAAGGTGGGAAGTGGCAAGTTTGTGTAGATTACAGGGAGCTGAATACTGCAACTAAAAAGGATCATTTTCCACAGCCATTTGTTGATCAAGTATTAGACTCATTGTCTGGTAAAAAGTATTTCTCATTCTTAGATGGCTATAGTGGGTATAATCAAATTAAAATTGCCCCTGGGGATCAAGATAAAACAACTTTTACTTGTCCATGGGGGACTTTTGCTTACTCTGTCCTACCTTTTGGCCTATGTAATGCTCCCGCCATATTTCAAAGAGCAGTAATTAGTATTTTTGCTAACATTTCTCATGATTCTATGGAGATCTACATGGATGACTTCACCACTTATGGATAACTTATGAAGAAGCATTATCAAATTTAGAGAAAGTTTTGAAAATATGTAAGGAGCATAATTTGTCTTTGAATAGTAAGAAGTGTTTTATGATGATGCAAGAGGGAATTGTTTTAGGCCATCATATCTCACCAGCTGGAATTCAGGTTGATCCTACAAAAATAGAAGTTATTACAACCTTGTCATCACCTATGAAACAAAAGGATGTTAGAAGCTTCTTAGGACATGCTGGATATTATGGAAGGTTCATCAATGATTTCAGCAAAATAGTCAATCCATTGTATGCCTTATTAACTAAGGATTCAGAATTTCATTAGACTGAGGCCTGTGACAAGTCCTTCCTGCAACTTAAGGACTTACTTACTAAAGCACCTATTCTTCAAGGACCAAAGTGGAGTCTGCCCTTTCACATACACACAAATGCATCTAATTATGCCATAGGGACCGTGTTAGGACAGAAAGAGAATTCCATTAAGCACGCCATCTTTTCATCAACAAAAATATTCAAGGTCCAGAGTTAAATTATACTATCATAGAATAAGAATTACTAGCAGTTGTATATGCTCTTAATAAGTTTCAGCATTATGTCACTAGCTATGAAATATTTGTTCACACTGACCATGTAGCAATAAGGTACCTTATGAATAAGCCTGCCATATCTAGAAGATTAGCAAGGTGGCTACTATTGTTGCAGGAATTCGATATCACAGTCATTGACAAGCCAGGCAGGGCAAATGTGGTGGCCGACTTCCTGTCCAGACTCCAAACAGCTACACCTACCACATCTAAGGTAATTGATGATACCTTTCCTGATGAGCATCTATTTTATATTGCTGCTAGCACTCCATGGTATGCAGATATTGCAAACTACTTAGCAGCCAGCAAAATATCAGCTCACTTCTCCCCAAAGGACGGAAAGTTGCTGATTGAGAAGAGTTTTAACTTTTCCTGGATAGCAAACTGTTTGTTCTACACAGAACCAGATCAAGTTATGCATAGGTGTGTGAGGGAAGATGAGACATATGACATTCTGCATGCTTTTCATGATGAGCCATGTGGTGGGTACTTTGCATCTAAAAGAACATCCATGAAAGTGCTTAACACAGGGTATTATTGGCCCACTCTACACAAAGATGTTGTAGCCTACATGAGGAAATGTGACAGATGTCAAAGAATGGGGAAACCAATGAAGTCAAATGAAATGCCTATGCATCCTCAAGTGGTGGTTACTCCCTTTGATAAGTGGGGAATGGATTTTGTTGGGCCTATTGACCCTCCATCCAATGGGAAGTCATACATTTTAGTTTGCACTGATTATGTGACAAAATGGGTGAAAGTAAAGGCAATAACACATGCAAGAGACAGCAAGGTTGCTAAGTTTCTTTATGACCAAATCTTTACCAGATTTGGAGTACCAAGAGAAATAGTAATAGATCAAGGAGCTCAATTCACTTCAAACCTGATCACTACATTAATGAATGATTATAAGATCAGGCACAGGAAATCAAGCCCATATCACCCTCACGCCAATGGCTAGGTGGAGGTTACTAATAAAGCGTTGGAGGCAATCCTTACAAAAATAGTGTAGTTATACAAGAAGGATTGGAGCAACCATCTTCCGGAAGCAGTCTAGGCCTACAAGACAACCTAGAAAACAACTATAGGGTTCACACCTTTTGAGCTACTTTATGGCAAGACTGCTATGTTGCCTATAGAATTTGAACATAAAACCTTAAGGACTGCTCTGTAGCTACAGATTGATCTTTCTGAAGTGCAAAAGGAATGCCTCCTCCAGTTGAATGCATTGGATGAGATGTGGGAAGCTGCCCTGCAACATACTGAAGCAGTATAGCAACAAAGGAAGAAATGGCATGATCACCATATCCGCACAAAGCATTTCTCTGTTGGTGATTGGGCCCTACTCTACGACTCCAGGTATAAAGAGAATCAAGGTAAACTTACAACAAGGTGGCTTGGTTCGTATGAAATTGAGAATGTATTTGATAATGGTTCGGTACATGTGGCAACAATCAATCCTGTTCACTTCAAACTGTTGGTTAATGGACACTATATTCAGTTGTACCATAAACCGTCTTCAAAAGAAGAATTCATGCAGCAGTTTGTTTCCCCTACGGCCAATGATCTTCATGCAGCAAAGGGCTTCGGTCCTCTTCCTGTAGCATCTCTTTGAATTATGTTAAACGTCCATAATAAAGGTTTTCTTTTTACGAAAGCCACTTTCTCCATCACCATCCATCACCATCATTCACTCATTCCATTTGTCTTTTCTACATCACCCATCCACATCATCCATCTGCCATACCACATTCATTTATGGTTTCTTTTCGAGCCATCATTTCTGGTTGTGCTGTGAGATCTACCAACATCTGCAGGCATTAATTACAAGGTGCGCGATATTCTTTTTATTCATCACATGATTCCTTAATTTTATTTATTCATTTATTGCATTATGTCTATCAGTCGTTACTACCAATTCCTCACCTATCCTTTCCCACATGTGTGGAAACATGTCAAATCTTAAGTAGGGGGCGGGGATAATTTGATAATTTGTTTCAAATTCTTTCCTTTTGCTATTTGCCACGTCTAGTAAACACAATTTTTATCGTGCATGCCATCAAATGAATGCATGTTTTTCCTAGATCAGCAAGTTAACTACTTAATTAAGTAGTTCCTAGAATCATTGCATGCAATTGTCTTTTATATTATTTCTAGTAAAGTAAAAGGTAAAGAAGCCGAAAAGAAAGAAGCAGAGCAGAGAAAAGAGTTTTTCAAATATTCAGAAGAGGTTGAGATTCAGGGTTTTTAGCAGAAACAGTTGAGAATATGGGTGGTCAGCTTGTACGACATTAACTAGTGGCTCATGAAGCCTTAACACAAGACCCTCAGATAGTTCAGGCATTTAGTATGTGCAGATGGCTGAATTACTTCTTGAGCATCAATTCCTTTGATGACGAAGTTGCTGGTGAATTCTTAAGAACTCTTTCTGAGGGAGAGGCTACAGTATGGGGCTTAGCAGTAGTAGTCACTGAGGAATGAATTGTTGAGATGATAGGGCTTCCTATAGCTGGAGAAAACTTTCCTTTAAGAAGGGATGACGTCTCTACTAGGGCATAATTCACATTGCCAACTGACGGACCCTTGGAGGTTTCAAAGCAAGGGTGCAAAAGGGTGTCACTACCTTATCCCTATTCAGAATATGCCTTCTTTATAATCAGGTACTTAACTTGTGAAGGACGTTTTTCTTATTTGCACTCCTACCATTTTAAGTTGTTAAGTCATATAAGGCACGGGTTAGCTATCAATGTCTTGAATTTCTTGTTAAATCTTTTAGAGCGCAGTGCTTGTGAAACTTAGAAGGTAAAAGACAATTCAATCTCCCATCATGCCCTTATTAAACTACTAACCAAGTGTTCCCTGAGGGATGTATCACCCCTTTCCTAGCAAGAATTCGTTGCCCAGAAAGGGCTGTAGCCTCCTGAACCTCCTAGAACATTGCCTACATGACCAAAAAAAGAGAGAAAAATAGTAGAGTCTTCAAGTAGAGAAG
Source organism: Sequoiadendron giganteum (assembly GCA_007115665.2). Lineage (NCBI taxonomy): Eukaryota > Viridiplantae > Streptophyta > Pinopsida > Cupressales > Cupressaceae > Sequoiadendron > Sequoiadendron giganteum. The sequence goes on along the minus strand of CM021101.1, from coordinate 645,010,412 downwards.
TTGGGCAAGAATCCCTTACTTTTCCTACAGCACCTAGTCCTATAGCCGCTATAACTAAGCCCTCTACCCAAATTAAAACTAGGTCTGCTACAAGGAATGAAAAAGGGAAAACAAAGATAGGCGAACCATCTAGCGTTGGGCATACCTTAGGAGAAAACCCTCAAACGAAGAAGCAAAAACGAGCTACCCAGCTTTCTCATACAGCAACATCTAATGTCACCGCAGTTTCATCATCCTCTCCTACTGATTCTCAAACCCCCAAGCAAGCTGGAAAGAGAAAAGTTGCCAATGAATCTCCTTCATCAACTACATTACCTAGGAGAACTTCAACAAGAAAATGAAGTCAAAATACCCCACCCTCTTCTGCCCAACCTGAAATAATTGTCATTTCTGAGGAATTTGAGGAACTCATTCATGAAAATTCTTAGAGTATATCTGAGGATTTTCCACTCAGCCCCTCAGAAATTCCTGATGATATATAAGAAGAAACAAGGGAAATTGGGGAAGGATAGCAAAGTTGTAATAATGAGGGGAGAATGCCGAGACTTGATGACTTGGTTGAGATAGTTGAAAAAATTTATGAGGAAACACAGTCCCCTGTTGATGTGCAATAAGAGTTTGTTATGCAGAAAGAACATGAGCAATTTGAGTAGCCTGAGGCATCCAATGCAATTCCATTACCTTCTGAAACATGCCAGGCATTAGTTGTGTATAAGAGAACGCTGCTAATCGAATACTTAGAATACCTTCAGAAAACCTAGAGTCATGTGACACTTTAGACCTTGAGTTTCCGCCTTCTGGCTAAAACTCAAATGCAGCAAAGTCTGTGGGAGGAAGAAAAGAAGAAGTTAAAGAAACAGATTAAAAATCAGAAACAAGAAATCCAGGAGGTGAAGGAAAAGATGAAGGTGGCAGGGCAGATCATGGAATGTAGGCCACCACCTAGAATATATGCAATGTGCCTCAAAGAGCAGTTTCTGTGGTTTCAATTAATGAAGATTTCTAAAAACCTTGACCCTGCTCCTAATTCTACTAAAGAATTCTATGATGCTTATCAAATAGCACCTAACTGGCTAAAGAATTCTATGTGTGAGTTTTATTTGCATGGTTTATTAATTCCTTGAGAAACTGAGTGGAATCCACTTCTGTTTATAGGTGACATACATTTGAGATCACTTATGTCCTAGGCAGCAAATGAAATTAATTATGGAAAACAATTTGAGGACTATGAGGAGGCTGAGCGGAGAGAACCTATTCCCCTGAGATCAGAAAGCTCAAACCCCCAAACATTTCTGAGGGCCTGGTTTTTTGTTGCATATGGTTTTTATGATCCTGCAGCAAGGATAAGGATATTTGATCTTAGGAAATAGGTTTATGATGAGTTTAAAAGCCAACCATATTCATTCTGGAAGCTTTCAACTTCCAAAAGCAAAACAAGATGGGAAAAGCTAATAGTTGGTTTAAAGAAGTATGAGCCCCATAGTCCCTTGAATTTAAGAGTAGTTGTCAGGAGGTCAAAAAGATATATGCAGTTAGGTCTTCAGAAAAGATTTGAATTATGGTTGCCACTGACATTTAGACCTCATGCTTTAATGTGGCCACTGTATCCTTATCAGGCCACAGATATCAATGAAGACACAGAAGCCCAAAGATATGAAAGATGGTAGAATTGTGGGGGTTTCTACTACAGGTTTGGGACTGCACTACAAGGCCATGTGATTCCTACAAATTTTAGGGACACAAGCAGGAAGATTAATGTTGGAGGACCAGCATTAGATAAAGTAGGGGGCAAATGATGAGCCCAGAATATGGTTATAATCTGGATATCATGTTATAAGTTTTAAAAAACCCTTGCTCTCTTTTTATGAATGTTTTAAACTCTATGGTTATGAACTTTTCATGTTAATGGGTAGTATTCAATGACAAAGCACTCCTAAATTCTTGCAGCATCAATATCTTAGTATGTTTATGATCATTACCCTGTTTTGACTTCCCAATTGACTGATACGATATATGTAGTTTTTGGATAAGTAAGATGAATTGGATGTGTGTGATTAATGAGGAATGTCGTGCTATTATGAGTGCATGCCTTCTTTTTCCTCTATTGCCATGTGTTCTACAGGTTGTTAAAGCTAGTTTGAATGAGTCAATGTACAACAAAACACGGCCTTGCGAAAAAAGTCGTTTCCAATGCACCATCGAAGGAGTCATTTCAAGCAAGGATTCTTTGTCCGGGTCTTTAGGAAGAAACTGAATGGACCGTCAATCTAGGAAGAGTGGAGTTCTAGATTTCCTCTAAATCTGTTGAGCAGATAGACTTGCATTTATGAAGTATGTTCCTCAGTCTCAGGCGACATTTAACGCGTCTTTCTCTGTTAGTTAGTTAGTTAGTTGTTTCTCTTTAAATAAAGGTTCCTCCTACGCAAGTGAACGGGATGATAGAGAAGAGATTAGACTAGAGAGTAGAGATAGAACAGAGTGTAATGAGTTTACTGTTATAATGAAAAATAGAGCTTTGTATTAAGTTTTCTTCCAAGCAAATAGCCATGTATGTGATTCTGAGTTATGAATAAAAAGCTAGTGAAGTTTTGAGTTCCATTCTTGCATAGTTGGTTGATGCTTGCTAAGGGGGCCCACTTAGTAAGTATTTGTAGTTAGCTATTTGCTTTCTATTATTTATCTGTTAGAATTTCATTCCAGTAAGTTTTGATGCAAAATCAGTCTTAAATTGTTCCTACAGCATAAGGAATCCATCCCTGTGTCTATTCCTATAGCATAAGGCTCGTTCATGGTTTGTTTTCCCAATAATTGCTATTGTGATTCTTGCTTTAGTTAAGTGATGCTTAAGTTAGCAAGACTTTATTTCATGTCCCTGCATCAGAGTTAGAATCCTTTTCAAGCATTTATTTCGAGTAGGTTGTGGCTAAAATTGGTTCTTAGTGCACATACAGTGCCGCTCCATTTCAAGTATACGTTCCCTGGTTTGACAAGTAAATGAATGACCATGAGAAGATGTTAGTCACCTGCTGGAATGTCCAATTCTCAGGTTAGGATTTACCGTGACTTCTATATCCTTTTGTGGGTGCAAGAAGATTTCACTAAAGATAAGCTGGTAAAAACTGGGATCCTTCCTTTTTCAAGGGTTTCTAAATCTTGGGAATGGTTTGAAATCCTGCAAATGAGGCAAAACACCTTAAGAAAAATTCATAAATAGGAAAAGAAGATTGAGGACACTTTGACTGGTATCCATGATAGGTGTATCTCATTCTTTGAGGTCATGACTAGAAGGAAGAAGTTTGCTCCCAAACATCTTAATCTGGAGCAACTTAGGAAATGGTGGAGAGATGTTTAATCTCCAATCAATGAAGGTCCAGTCAATGAACATTAGCTAGATGATGCTACAACCTATTTTGCAGCTATTGATAGATTCGTAACTAATAGAGTTGATTGGGATGTTACGGTAAAGCGTGCAAGAGATGACATCAAGTCTCTTGAGAGAAGAATTAGGGTTTTTCCTGTGCCACATGTTGCTAAACTAGATAGAGTCTTGTTGGTCGTGCATGGTGAAGAGGATCGAGTTAAAGACAAGGATGGGAAATAGTTATAAGGACTACATTGAGATTTGTGCTTCCCATTACTTGCATGCATTGGGTCGACCCTTTTGCATTTTGTGGCCGACTAGGATGAAATTGGTGTTAATTGCACATTTCACGTGATGTTCGAGTATCTTTAAGGCCGACCTCTTGTAGGTCTTGTTTTTATTTTAAATTCTTATTTTTGTGCCGACCTATCTTAGGGATTCTCTATAAAATAGGCATGTTTCCTCATTTGGATATAGATAGATAGGGGGAGATATATATAAGTGATACCCAAAATAGAATAGAGATTTGATATTAGAGTGAATTAGGGTTATATTCAAGCAAGTGTTGTAATAGAAAACTGAAGTCATTGCTAATTTGGATGAATTAATATAAGAGAGATATTGTGATTTGTTATCTATCTTGTGGAGTTTCATCTGGCATGGTTCTTGTTGTTCTATCTTTAAAATTGCTTATAATTTTATAGTTAAATTGTTTGGTGATGCATAGGGTTTCATGTTTGAAATGTTTGGAGTGATCTCTAGTCCATACTTTTTGCAGTTAGCTGATTGTTAGCTGCTTTGCAAAGTTAGCCTGGACTTAAAATTGTGCTTAGTTCAGTTATAAGGATTTGTTCATCTCAATTGCAATAGGATTGGTTGAATGAATGTTTATGATTTGAAAATCTTTAAATACCTTAGAAGATTGCACTATTTCTCTAAAATTGCAGATTCATCTGGGTTAAACAGAAAGTAGTTTATGAGAGATCGGTCCATTTTGAGAATTTTATCCTTTGGCATTTTCAATCCTAGGGTTAAGAGTAGTCTTAGAATTATTTCTGAAACTTTTATCTTTTGCTATTTCTTTATTATCAAGGTTCAATCGAAGATTCCAAGTATCAACCCATTGTTTAGATCTGATAAGTTTAAATTCCAGTATTTTCTTGTAGTAAGGTCCCTTTGTGATTACCAGCATTTTCACATTTATCACTAAGTTGTTTTATTTCATTGTCAAGACCTGAGATTAGATACCTTGGGGTTATCTCTTTATCCATAGAGATTTACCTTTCAAGAGAGATAGGATATCATATTTTGTCTAAGTTGGTGTTGTGTAGAAAACACCATCAACATATGTCTCGAGACAAATTTTCACAGTACTAGTGCTTAGCTTATAGACAACAATCAAAGAAAAATCATATTCCTTCCTTGTGATTCTAGTTTAGTACATCATTGAACCACTCCAGAGATATGATGTCATCAAATGTCAAAACAATAATTCAAACTATTCTTTAAGTTTCTCATTCATTTTATTCAGATTAAGATAATCCAGTTTGTTTAAGTTTCTTGTCTCAGTTGTTTTTTACAAGGTTTGATTGGATATTTAATTGTTGTTCTGATATTCCAATATTTGACACATGTTGTCGTTTGTCTGCCAAAAGGTTTGAAAGTTGATTACCCCCAGTGATTTTGTACTCCACCTCCCGATAAGACAACCTACTATTAAAAATAACAATGATCATCAAGCCATGATGAAATCCTTGTTGTTTGAAGGAAATTTTGGGCCATGATGTGGTTATGATGGCCAAGAATGGATTTAATGCCGATGAAAAATGGATATGAACAATGCAGAATGTATCCTAATAGATGGGAGAGCCGACTAAATCACAAACAATGCCTGTTTGCTTGGTTTTCACCATTTTTTTTATTGCACTTTTTTTAGATTTTATGATTGTTTTGTTGTTACCAAGATGACTGTTTGCCAGGTTTTCATCAAGGCAACGATTTTTTTTATTTTTCAATTTTTTTGTATTTTTTTGTATTTTTTCTCTTTTTAATTTTTTTGAATTTTTTATCTTTTTGATTTTTTTGTATGTCAAAAGGATGCCTGTTTACCAGGTTTTCACCCTTATGACAATTTTTTCAGGACATTTTCAGATTTTAATAGATTTTTCATGAATTGTTGATGTTGTTTTTGTGTTCTTCAAATATAGAACTTCTTCAGATGGATGTTGTTGGTTGGATCTTCAAATAGGTCCCCTTCTGTCATTGATAATTGATATGCCCCCAATCCATATGTTGCAATAATGATGAACAAACCTAGCCAATTGGGCTCGTACTTGCCTTTCTTTTCCCGATATTGTTGATTGCGAGGATTTTCTTTGAGGACTAACTCACCTACTTGAAATTTTTGTGGTTTGACTCTATGATTTTAATTGTGGGACATAACTTGTTGATAACCCTTCAAGTGATTGGTTTCACTTTGTCGCAACTCATCAAGTAGCTCTAGCTCATGTAGTCTTGATACTTTTTAATCCTCATCAGTTATGATTCCCTTCAGTGAGACTCAAAGCAAGGGAATCTCAACTTCTAGTGGAAAATTTTCCTTTTCCCCATAAACCAAGGCATCTAGGGTGGCACCTCTTGGTGTGTGAATGCTAGTTTTGTATGCGCATATGCCAATCACGATCGGCATCATTTACTGTTTTCTTTGGGATCTTCAGAATTGTCTTGTTTGAAGCCTCTGCTTGGCCATTTCCCTGTAGATAACAAGGCGTAGAGAACCTGTGTTGGATGTGAAATATTTCACAGAGTTATCAACATCTTGATTTTTAAAAGGTATTCCATTATCTGCGATAATGGAGCTGGGAATGCCATACTGACAAATGATATAGTTTAAAATGAATTATTTTTTTTTCGGTAATTGTTGGTAAGGGAGCAGCTTCAATCCACTTAGTAAAGTACTCAGGGGCCATGATAATTAACTTGTGTCCCTTTGATGATCATAGATGTATCTTGCCAACTATATCCAGTACCCACTAAGCAAAAGGACATGTTGTAGTGAAGGGTTGTAGTTACTGATCAGGAGCGTGGATGATATTTCCATGAATCTAACATTTCGGGCATTTCTTCACAAAGATGAATGATTCCTTTTCCATGTTTGGCCAATAGTAACCCATTCTAACAAGCTTCTTAGCCAAGGTTAGTCCACTTGAATGAGTCCCACAAATACCACCATGAACCTCTTGTAAGGCCTTTTTTCATTCATCACGTTGAAGACATCTAAGGAGGCTACCATCAAGACCTTGTCGATATAAGGTATCAACAATTAGGGTATAGCGAGAAGATTGGTGTATGAAATTAATTTTCTGATTTTGGGACAAATCTGGGGGTAAGATAGTATCTTTCATATAGGAATAGATTTTTCTATATAAGGGGAATTAGAACCAATCAGGTGACAAATGATTTGGGTTTCTGGATTGTCATAAGTAGGGGAAAACAGTTGTTCCACCAAGAATTCGTATTGATATTGGTTCTCTGATAATTGCAGGAGTGATGCAATTGTAGCCATAGCATCTATAGCTTTTTTGTTGATCCATGGAATTTGCATGAACTTAATCTCAACAAATTACTTCTTTAAATCATCCACCATGTTCTTGTAAGGCATTAACCTCTCATCTTTATTTTGATAGTCATCATTTATTTGATTTATGACAAGTTGTGAATCACCAAAAACTTGCATCTTTATGATTCTCCAGTCTAATTCAATTATCATTCCAATTAGCAATGCTTCATACTCGGCTATGTTATTTGTACAAGCAAACATCAACCGATAAGACTTTGGGATGGTGTGTCCTTGAGGCGTGACAAAAATAATTCCTACCCCTGATCCATGTTGTGTGTAGGAACCATCAAAATAATGTTTCCATGATTGCTTAGTAGTAGTTGTGAACACATCTGCATCAAGGAATTCATTGTGCATTGGATGTTCTACTCGTAGTGGTGCTTCTGCCAACTTATCTGCAATGACCTTCCCTTTGATTGCTTTTTGATCCACATAATGAATGTCAAATTTTCTTAGGATCATTATCCATTTAGCCAACCTACCAGTTAAGGTTGCCTTACTCGGAAGATACTTTAAAGGATCAATTTTAGCCATGAGTTTGATTGTATGAGCTAGCATATAGTGTCAAAAAATTTGAGAATCAAACACTACTGCCAAACAATCTTTTTCAATGAAATTGTAATTTAGCTCATGGCTTGTCAAAGTTCTGTTGATATAATATATTGCTCTCTTTTCCCGTTATGTCCTCTTGTACTAGTAATGCCCCCAAGGATACTTTTATGGCATAAATATACAGTATGAGTATCTCGCTTTGTACTGGTGGAGTCATTAGATAATGTTTGATATGATCAAATTTGGCTTCGCACTTGTCTTCCCATTTGAATGGAACATTTTTATGCAAGAGATGTGTGAATGGAAAATTCTTGTCTGCTAACTATGTGATGAATCTCTTGATGGATTGTAGGCATCCTTGTAATGAGAGTAGTTGACTGATTTTCATTGGTGGTGAAATTTCTAGGATTGATTGAACCTTTGTTGGATCCACTTCTATTCCCTTTTCTGATACAATATAGCCTAGGAATTTTTTGGATTTTACCCCAAAGACACATTTCTTGGGATTATGTCTGACCTTATATTTTTCTATTTTGACAAAAATCTTAGATAAGATATCTAGATGTCCTTCTCTTATGTTTTATTTTTCCAAAATATCATCCACATAATCCTCCATGAATGTGTGCATCATGTCATGAAAAATTGTAGTCATTACCCGCTGGTATGTTGCTCCTGCATTTTTTAGTCTGAACGGCATTACATTCCAACAATATGTACCTTGGGGACATGTGTGTGGTTTTATCTTGATCTTCAAGTGCAATCTTGATCCAGTTATATTTGGAAAATCCATCCATCAAATAAATACATAGCATGCCTAGTTGTCAGGTCCACAATTGTGTCTATGTTTGGTAGAGGGTGATCCCACAATAGTGGTTTACAATTTTTGGTCAAACTAGACACTGAAATTATTATTTTTAACTAAATATTCACATTTGGCCACCTATACCAGCTAAACCATGAGGAATTTGAAGATGATGCAAACTAGAGTCTCATCACATTTTGTTTTTAGATTCTTAAAATATTTTTTTCAAAATTTTTAGAATAATATTGCACTTCTTTTTCCATCTCCCACGAAAATCATTTTTGTTTAAAAGACAACATTTTTAAAAAGTGACGCTCATCGTATACAACATAACTCTTTTTGTATGAAGGATAAAATTATATTTTTTTAGAATTTAGATTTATAAATATGATATCTAGAACTTTCATTTGGTCTCATAGTTTTTTATTGAATATTTTTTCCTTAATAGAGTTTCAAAGTCAAACCAATTGCAATTCAGACATAGGCAGACTGTATACAACATAAAAAAAATTGTATGAATGAAAATTCAATTTATTTATTTTTAATGGATCAAGGACATCAATACCCAATATGAAAATATTTTTAAAAAAATTATTTTGATCATTTTCTATTTTTTCACATGTGTAAAGCAGAGAGCTTGATTTTCGGTGAAAAACCTATATTTAATAAAACTAAAAAAACACATACATAATAAAACCAAAACATATTAAAATTATATTCGTGGGATAGCTCATTTCGAGGAATACCATAATAATTTCAAATAAATTTAGAATGAGTTCATTTGATCCCCCAAAAGGTAAATCAAAAGTGATTTTTCATTAGAAAATAGATAGGTGTAAAGGAGACTCGTTTATAGGTATGGTTTAAAACTAACGAGGTTCTATCTAAGGGGGTTTGATCTAAGGTGCTTTGATCAAACCCTCTTTAATTGGAATCCTTAAAATGGAATTTTTAAAGGCTTAAATCATTATATTTTCTAAACATATGTGATTTCAATAAAAATCAGTTCCTCTCAGAAATTGTAAACTAGCTTTGTGGGATCACCCTAGAGGGAAATCATCTTTTGAACATGCTTTATATAAATCCCTAAAATCTATGCAGATTTTGATTTGTCCATCTGGCTTTGACACATGTACAATTTTGGAGATCCATTCTGCATATTCAATGGATCGAATGAATCCTACATCTAACAAATTCTTCAATTCCTCTTTGACTAGTAATGCAATGTGTGGATGCATTTTTCTGAGTTTATGTTTCATGGGTTTTTCCCCTAGCATGATGGACAAATGGTGCATTATAAGATTTGGATCTAATAGGCATATTTGTGTATGACCAGGAAAAAATGACTTGATTATTCTTTAAGAATTCTATGAATCTTGGGATTTCTTCCTATGTCAATGATGGTGCAAGTTGCAAGACTTTGGGTTGTTTCGTAGTACCTATATTGATTGCCTCTGTTAGTTCTATCAAAATAGAAGATCTTTCCTAATAGTGCTTAGGGAGAGTGTCAATTTTCCCACCTTCTAGTGCCTTTGAAAGGTTTTCGCTATTAGATACACTCTTTATTTTTCTCTTTTCATGATCTAATACTGGCTTTGTTAGGTTTTCACCATTAGATCTATCTTTTATATTGTTAATTTTGCAACTGAAAAACTTGGCACTCTCCTGACTAAAACTTTGATCCTGCGATTCACTGGTGGAACCTATTTTTGGGTTGGATGAAAACAGAAAATTTAGAATGGTTTCATCATTAGGGAAGGTTGGGATATCGATTGGTTCAGTTTGTTCCCAATCAAAGAGTTCAGGATGGACCAAGGGAAATGGATCGTCAGGTTGGGTAAGGTCACTGGAGGTTAAGGTCATGATATTGTTATCATTCTCGCTATGGGGAAGATCTATTATGGTATCCTCATGTTGATTATCCATCTTTCTTTGAATCAAATCATCATCACTCAAGTCATGTTCACTTTGAAGTACGTAATCAAGTAGAGGCCTTGAGCTTTCCCCTTGTGTGAGCATGGGTGTATATTTTTGTATAACATCCACTTGCTTGTCTCTCTAGAATTCATCATTATAAATTGTATCCCATTCATATTTATTGGAGTCAGTGTCAGAATTCTCTTGCAATCTCAAAATTGCATTGGCTATCTCTTCATTGGATTTATTTTGAACTACTTCTTTTGCATCCTCACCATATCCAAGTCTGGTTTTATCTTTTGGATGAATTTTTTTTGGTTGGATAGGTTCAACAATTCCTTCTTTTCTCTTGCATATAGAGAAAATTCCTTAATAACCCATTCATTGCATTATTATAACCCTTTCCATATTGTTTAGTAGGTAACTTGGCATGTTGGACATATTCATCTTCATCTTTATAGAGCCAATCTAGGATAGCTCTATCTTCTGCTTCATTTTCTTGAGTATATGCCTTGATAAATCTTCCATCAAACTTGGTGATGGTAACTGAAGCTTGTGTGCCTAATGTTGAAGTTTTTGTAGCTTGTTATATGGATGTTGACAGTTGACCATGTGATCTTAGAGAGATGGGTAGATTAGAGAGACATAGTGAATATTCCCCCACACCATTATCTTTTAATTGCAGTTTTGTACCAAAATCCTTTATCATTTCCCTTGCTTGTTCACCATGTTTAGAGGTAGAAATGGCCAATGCCTCTCTATTATGTGAGATGAATGTGTCCTGAGTTGCTCTAAGGTTAGAACAAATATGACTTTTATTATGGTTAGCTGGTATTGTTACTTCCTGACCATCATATGGAAACTTTAGGCATTGATGATAAGTGGATGAAACTACTTGCATTTCATGGATCCATGGGTGACCCAAGAGTATGTTATAGGATAGATTTCGGTCCAAAACCTAACAAAATATATTCTTCACAATAGGTCCCACTTTGATTGGTAGCATGATGAGGCCCTTGGAAGCTTGTTCCTCATCACCATATGCTTTGATTGTAATTTTCCTTCTTGGATCTATAGACTCTTCTGAATATCCCAAAGAAAGGGCCAATTTTAAATTACAAATTTTTAATCTGGCTCCCCCATCTATTAAAATGCATCTGATGCAAGTTTTATGAACCATCACCTCTAGATAAAGTGATGAATTGTGGGGATGGGTCATGGAGGAAGCATCATTTTCAGAAAAGGATAGACATGTTGGTGAAGACAAGTGTCCCACCATGGCTTTAAATCTATTGATATCTAGATCAGGAGACATGGTTGTATCAACAAGAGCCTTTTCCAGAATGTCCTTGTGTGTCGGCGCTATTTTAAGAAGCTCCAAGATAAAAATTTGAGCTGATGTTTTTCATAGTTGATCAACCAAATTGTACTAACTTGGAAGGGGAACAATTGACTTAGATGAAATTCCTTTCACGATAATTTTGGCCTATCCCCTTGTTGTAGCATTTACTTCTCGATATTCTTTCCTTCATTTGACTCTGATAAAATTGACTTGTTGGTCATCAGTGTAAATATGATCGATAGTGGTTTCATAGAGATGATTCACATTCTTGCCTTTATCACTCGAAGATTCCCCTTTCTGATAATTGGGGAGAGGATCCTTGAATTCCTGATGATCTTCATTGGCATTATGTCCCTCAACCATTATGGTAGGGTAAGTGCACCAATCTGTAACACAATTTTGGCTCTTAAGATGCAACTTTTTTTTTTTAATCAGCAAAATCTGATTTGCATGAGAAAATGAAGATAGTTATGCTCAAAATTTTAAGATGCGGCAACAACAAAAGTTGAAGTGCTCCGAGTCTAGTTTCTAAGCTACTATTTTTTAAAAAATTAATGAAGATTAAGGGTCTCAAAAAGGGGGGGGAAAAATAGGTCATGTTTTTATCAAAAAAAATAGCATAGCGCCTCATGGCTCCCCCCTTTTTGACTAACTTTTTTCTTGGAACTTCAAAAATCCCAATAGTGAGAAATTAGCTAACACCATGTAGTTTATCCTTCTTCTTCTGGATAATTATTTTACTGAATATATAATATTTTATGAATTTTTTAAGTGAACACATCCTAAAAAGCTGAAATTTGTTTTTGCAAACTAATCAAAAATTGATTTATTTATTTTTCATCATGTGTAGAATGGAGTCTAGTTTCAAAAAATTTAATTTGTTTCATGTTCTGATGAACGTTTAAAAATATATCCTAAACCTAGCACATGTTGGTTTTTGACCAAAAACTAAGGCATTTACAATAGAAGCCATTGATCAAAACCTTAACTAAATCAAAATGAAAAAAAATTATATATTTAGATAACTAAGAGAGAGTTTAATGCTATCACAGTTTTTTTATAAACTTGCATTGAAATGTGTGCAAATGAGACAGGGAGCACAGATGAAAATATGAGAAAATTTGGCAAATCCTCTTAATTAACACGTCCAAAGCAAGCCATTTGGCAAGTGCCAAATGGCCTACTTTACATAGAACTAAAATTTCCCCTCTTTGGTGAACAACTTTGATAATGCTTAGAGTGCACAGTTTATGATTGTAGATGGACAGTCAAGGTTTTACCTTTCATACCTTCTCTAACTCATTACCGTAACTGGTTTACTCTTTATCCCTTTGAAGTCTCTATCTCTTAGTTCTCACTCCCTCCCATGCAACCTAGACTACTCTCTCAGTCTAATCCCCTCTCTCAGTTCTCTTTTCCTCCCACATAGGTACCTAAATAAATATATCTCACTCCAACCCCCTTTCTCACTCTCCCTCTCTCTCTCCCTCTTTGGTCTTTTTATCTCTCTCACTCCATCTCCATCTCTTAGGTTTTTATCTTTCTCTCTTTTTCTGTCTCTCTCAAGTCTCTCCCTCCTACCCCCTCTCCCTCTCTTAGGTTTGTCACTCACTCACTCCCTCTATCTCTCTCCCATTCCCTCTCTCTCACTCTCTCTTGGGTATCTGCATCCCCCCCCTCTCTCTCTCTCTCACACACACACTCCCTCTCTCTCTCCCACTCCCTCTCTCTCACTCTCTCCCAATATTTCTCTCCCTCTCTCTCAAGTCTCTCCCTCACACCCCCTCTCCCTCTATCTCTCTCTCTCAAGTATCTTTTTCCTACCCCCTCTCCCACTCTCTCTCTTTTTCTTGAATCTCCCCCTCCTACCCCCTCTCCCTCTCACAGTCACTCCCTCTATTTCTCTTCCACTCCCTCCCTATCTCACTCCCTCTATATTTCTTTGTATACCTCTCCATCTCTCTCAAGTATCTCCCTCCACCACACCTCTCCCTCTCCT
>CM021101.1:644705781-644995237 GCA_007115665.2 Sequoiadendron giganteum | reverse complement strand
GTTAAGGGTTAAGGGTTGAGGGATTAAGATTATAGAGGGGTTGACTGATTAGGGTTTAAGGGTTGAGGGTTCAGGGGTTCAGGGATTAGATTTTAAGGGTTGAGGGTTGAGGGTTGATGGGTTGAGGGATTAAGAGGGTATAGAGGTTGAGGGATTAGGTTTTAAGGGTTGAGGGTTGATGGATTAAGAGGGTATGGGGGTTGATGGATTATAATTTAAGGGCTAAGGGTTAAGGGTTGAGGGGTTGAGGGATTAAGAGGGTATAGGGGTTGAGGGATTAGGGTTTAAGGGTTAAGGGTTAAGGGTTGAGGGTTGAAAGGGTATAGGGGTTGAGGGATTAGGGTTTAAGGGTTGAGGGTTGAGGGTTAAGGGTTAAGGATTGAGGGATTAATATTGTACAGGGGTTGAGGGATTAGGCTTTAAGGGTTGAGGGTTGAGGGGTTGAGGGATTAAGAGGGTATAGGGGTTGAGGGATTAGGGTTAAGGATTGAGGGATTAAGAGGGTATGGGGGTTGAGGGATTAGGGTTTAAGGTTTAAGGGTTGAGGGTTGAGGGACAGAGGGTATAGGGGTTTAGGGATTAGGGTTTAAGGGTTGAGGGTTGAGGGTTGAGGGTTGAGGGCTGAGAGATTAAGAGGGTATGGGGGTTGAGGGATTAGGGTTTAAGGGTTAAGGGTTGAGGTATTAATATTGTAGAGGGGTTGAGGGATTAGGGTTTAAGGGTTAAGTGTTGAGGGTTGAGGGATTAAGAGGGTATGAGGGTTCAGGGATTAGGTTTTAAGGGTTGAGGGATTAAGATGGTATGGGGGTTGAGGGATTAGGTTTTAAAGGTTAAGGGTTGAGGGTTGAGGGATTAAGAGGGTATAGGGGTTGAGGAATTAAGGTTTAAGGGTTGAGGGTTGAGGGTTGAGGTATTAAGAGGGTATAGGGGTTGAGGGATTAGGATTTAAGGGTTGAGGGTTGAGGGATTAATATTGTAGAGGGGTTGAGGGATTAGGGTTTAAGGGTTGAGGGTTGAGGGTTAAGGGTTAAGGGTTAAGGGTTGAGCGATTAATATTATAGAGGGGTTGAGTGATTAAGGTTTAAGGGTTAAGGGTTGAGGGTTGATGGATTAAGAGGGTATAGAGGTTGAGGGATTAGGGTTTAAGGGTTGAGGGTTGAGGGTTGAGGGATGAGGGATTAAGAGGTTATGGGGGTTGAGGGATTAGGGTTTAAGGTTTAAGGGTTGACAATTGAGAGGGTATGGGTTGAGGGATTAGGGTTTAAGGTTTGAGGGTTAAGGGTTGAGGGTTAAGGGTTAAGGGTTGATGGATTAATATTGTAGAGGGGTTGAGGGATTAGGTTTTAAGGGTTAAGGGTTGAGGTTTGAGGGATTAAGAGGGTATGGGGGTTGAGGGATAAGGGTTTAAGGGTTGAGGGTTGAGGGATTAGGGTTTAAGGGTTAAGGGTTAAGGGTTGAGGGATTAATATTGTAAAGGGTTTGAGGGATTAGGGTTTAAGGGTTAAGGGTTGAGGGTTGAGGGATTAAGAGGGTATGGTGGTTGAGGGATTAGGGTTTAAGGGTTAAGGGTTGAGGGTTGAGGGATTAAGAGGGTATGGGGGTTGATGGATTAGGGTTTTAGGGTTGAGGGTTGAGGGTTGATGGATTAAGAGGGTATAGGGGTTGAGGGATTAGGGTTTAAGGGTTGAGGGTTGAGGGTTGAGGTATTAAGAGGGTATAGGGGTTGAGGGTTAAGGGTTGAGGGATTAATATTGTAGATGGGTTGATGGATTAGGGTTTAAGGGTTGAGGGATTAAGAGGGTATGGGGGTTGATGGATTAGGTTTTAAGGGTTAATGGTATAGGGTTCACGGTTTAAGGGTCCCACTCCCTCCCTCTCTCTCAGGTCTTCCCCCCCATCATATAACTAAATAAATTCTTTCCCTCTCAAGTTTGTCTCTCTTGAGTCTCACTCCCTCTCATGCTACCTACACTAATCAGTGTCACTCCAATGCCCTCTCTCACAATCCCTCTCTATGAGGCCTCACTTACCTCCCACTCTACTCCTTCCCACCCCTCCCTCCTACTTTGACTCCCTCTCCTTCTCTCAAGTGTCTCCCTCCCACCCTCTCTCCCTCTCTCTCTCTTAGGTTTCTCCTCCTGGCCCCTCCTCTCTCTCAAGTCTCTCCCTCCTACCCCCTCTCTCTCTCTCTCACTCCCTCTCTCTCACTCCCTCTATCTCTCTTCCACTTTGTCTCTCTCCCTCTCTCAGGTCTCTCCTTTTCAAAACAACATATTTGGCGAGCACCAAATGTGTTTTACCTTGAAACGGTAAAATAAGGCTTGACCCCATTATTCAGGCCCACATTCTTGTGTATTTGTCTAGTTTAGTGGTTTATCCAAGTTAGAAATACCTTTTCTAATGTAGTTGACTTCATATTGTACCAATCTAAGCTTGATCAATCACCTTTTTACCACCAATCTACATGGTAGACAATGTAGAAGAAGACATTTTGAATTTTCTACATCATTTTACATTATCTGAGGTAATATATTCATTTTGGTAAATTGAAATGTTTATATTTAGTATATTTGTTTTTTTTTTTACAATATAAACTAAATTTCCTTAATGATTTTATTAATCATAAAAATTGGACATAGAATTCAACATTGAATTAGATGGGATTTGCATAAAAAATTTCAATTTTTATAAGTTTGAAGAACAAAAAAATTAAAAACATGACATTTACTTAACATAAGTTTACTTATGAATTCTATTTGCATTGCTTATAGTAGTCCATTTCCAGCATGGCTAGTGAAATTCACTGTATTTCATTCTTTTTTCAACTAATTTGGAAAAAAAATATTTTCATCTAATTTGGAAACCTAATAGCTTTCATCAATCTTAATGCAAGTGTCCATTAATTTTTTTGTTCCATAAAAAATTCACCTTCATCACATGTGCTTAGATAAATTCAATTAATTTCACATAGTTTTTAATGCAAATTTTCGTTCATTCATACCATTTACCTTTCTAATAAATTAAAAATTGGGAAATTTTGTGCAATTGAGAATGCTTATTGTCTTTCTAAGTTACCCCACTGCCAAAGAAATAGTGAATAATTATAAGATATAGCATCACAAACACTTCTTTGAATTCATATTCTTCATGACTTCGTTGACAATCAAAAATCTGGTTTTGAGAAAAATAAACACAAGATTCTCTAGTTTTCATTTAGGTGGCAACAACTTATACCCTAGTTCAGTGATGCAGAGCAGGGAGACAAACCTTCAAATATAGTTTAATTAGATCAGTTTCAAACAATATTCAATCTCAAAAACCTCAATTCAATGTTGAACTGACCAATTCACATCTAAACAAAAAGCAAAAATCATCCATAAATAACAAGCTATGGTTTTCAAGATGACTACCATTCTAAACCTCTAGAATATTTTAACAAAACCCACCATATGTAAGTCTATTGCTCGAAATATTGTATTCATACAATAGTCACTCCTAATAGAATGAAATAAACTCAATATTACTAGAAACTCTAATTTGTGAATTGTTCATCAAAACCTTTATAAAGTTCAAGTTCAATAATGCTAGTCAAAAGGTCCACAACTTCAAAATCAATGTTCCAGGCCTCTGGGTGCAAGAGCACCTTGTAAGCTCAATTTTTTCACAAATTTCATCTTTAGTGAGCATGGTCAAATTCTATGATTTTAAATAATGTTGAATCTTTTGTATTTAGTAAGGTCAATTAGACTATTTTATAATGTATTTGGAGCTAAGGGAGTTCAGTTGTGTCATAGCTTGCAATTTGACTAAATGTGGTCAGAAAAGTTGCTAAAAGATGCAAAAGTTGCAGAATTTGAGGGAGTTGGAATGAAATCAAAATATGTTTAATAACCTTCAATTCCTCGAAGGAGAGGTTTTTGGTTGATTTGTACCCCATTTTTTATCAAGAAGAACGTTATTTTCTTGAAATTTACTACTTTCTCTCACTTTTCTTGTTGTTGTATGGCCTATACGGACTCTAAGATGATATGAAATTGGTTGTATGTTGTGGATTAATGAGTTATCTTTCGTTTCATCTATTTAGAGGTTCTAACTCTTTGTATAGCAAAAGTTATATTGTTTTTACTATTTCTACCTACTTTCACAGTGTTCTTGGATTGAGGAGTTTCATTATGTAATTCAAACCATTACACTTTTTCTACCTACTGTAACTTGTGAAATGGGTCCTCTAACATTTAAAATACATGCCTAACCTATCTAGAATGTTTTGGGGTCAAGGTTGGGTGTTTGGGATGATGTTCTAGGATTGTAGTAGTGTCTTTTCAAGGTGAAAATTAGGGCTTCAAGTGGTGTTTTAAAAAAATATGGGAAGGATTTTCCATGTAATGTATTATTCACCATGTGTAGGGTTTGGTAAGTGTGTTTGGTGCTTTGTATAGGTCTGGCAGGTTCAAGAGATAGGAGTTTCATTAAAAACCCCAAGTATTTTGCTTGAAATTGAGGGTTTGGTCTATTAGGGGTCTAGAGATCTTGACTTGGAAAAAAATCAGGAAATTGGAGGTTTTGACACATAAAATACTTTTTTTTGAGGATTGTGAGTGAATATTTAGTGTTTAAAAGGTACTCTCTTTGTAAATTAGGCCAATTGAATAGCCTTTTCCAAGGTGGATCTATTGGAAGTCAATGTTGGTCCAAAGGAGTTGATGTTGGGGTTTACCTATGTTTTATAAATTTCAAATGGGTATCTCAATCATCCTTGATTTTGTCAAGTGTTTTGGAAAATCTTGGTGAAAAGGCCCTTGAACCGAGTTACCTATGCTACAAGGAAAAGCTTGGTAGAAGTTGGGATTTTTAGTTGAACATCTAGTTTTTCTTTGGAATCTGATTGATTCTCATTTATTTTCTGTATTGAATGGTTTCCACCCCTCTCTGCATCAAAAATGGTGTTTTTTGGTAAGGTAAGTGATCAAGTTGTGCGTAATTATATTAAGAGACTTCCTCTAAATCTTTGAAAAAAATTCATTGTGGATCCCTACATGTATTGCATCAGCCTCTAGGTACTTTGCCAACTCTTCAAACACACTCAAAATTCCTACTCTAATATCTAACCCTACAAACATCTAACTCCATCATGTATGAAAAACATTGTGTAGCATAGACATGTTTGATAATTCCAAAAAACTCACTACCTTCTTTCATAAAATTCTTTGGTGCGTTTCATATTTAATGCAATGTAATCAACAATATCAATATTTTTGTAAAATGAATTAATTACTTGTGTTCTATGTTTTGTTGTGAACATGTAGCATTCAAGGTCATGCTGAGGAAATGACCGAAGCCTCTAACACTAGAAGAATGTGTAGCTAAAAATGAAAGGAGAAGAGAATCAAAAAAATTAGCTTGTGAAGCAAAGGAATTGCAGCCCATACAGCCACAAATTCCTGTGCAATATCAGAGAGATGTTGAATTGGAAAAACAAAGGGCACGAATGAGGAAAGTTCATGGAAGGACATGAATGGACACAGAATTTAGGGGCACATCATCAACCATAGGTGAATCTCAATGCACATCTCCAGTTGAAGACACATTGACAACAACATGTGGTTTTCCAGGTACATCAGAAATCACATCTTCAATTGAAGACACACCATCAAAAACATTGCATTTTGAAATTACATCAGAAAACACATCTCTATTTGAAGGCACTCCACAAACAACATCTCAAGTTGGAGGTGCAACATCGTTTACATGTCAATCTCAAGGTATGTCATCAATTGCACCTCCAATTGAAGGTACACGATCTATCCCCGATTTTTTTGACCTTCCCAATATTGACAAAAATTTACATTTGAGAACTCCTCGTAGAGTTTTGCATAGAAAACCTACATTTTTTTATTGATATTGATTCCAATGTTTTGAAATGGATTCCTAATAAGATTCCAAAACATACATGTCAAATATATGCACAAAGAATATGGAGTTTTTTTTTTGTGAAGCTAAGTGAGGGTGGAAGATGCCAACTATTTGTTGAAATGATGAGGCGACTCAAATTTAGGCCCACCATGAAGGCTCTTGTGCTAAGAGTTTTGAGTGACTCAAGTGAAAATTCCATTGTAAAGAACTTGATGAGTGCATACGAGAGTGTGGGTTCCACCTCTCGCACGAAGGATAGTTGTTCCACACGACGTGAGATGACAACAACACTATTAAGTAGTCAAACAAGGAACAAGGTGAACCCTACAAAGGAAAGTAAGTCTTTGAAAATAAGTAGGTCATCTCTAATGAGAGCCAAAGGAAGGCATGAAAGAGTGGAGGAACCAAATAGCAATGAGCTATGGGCATTTTCAGGTAGAGTGCCATGGAAAGACACAAGATTTTCTAAAGGCTTGAGATCTTTAATTGTGAATTATTGGAAGGATAACACAAGGACCTCTCCTAATCAAAGAGATGTTGTAAGAAGGAGAATTGGTAGTAAAAATTGTGAGCCAAATCCAATGCATTATTTGGATACCACTCAAACCCAATTTTTTGTTGATTTTGTATAGAAGTTTCCTAAAATTAAAATATGTCAAGGGAATTTTAAAATTTTAAAGCCTTTTTATGTCAAAATAAATCACACATGCACTACTTGTTGTTTTAGGGTTCATATTGAGTTTTCTAACCATTATGATGTTTATCAACGTATATCTGTAGATATGCATACTGATAATATTTTGCAGGAATGTAACATTATGCCTCCACCTAAATCGTCAAAGAAATTTTTGTCTTCCATTTTATGTGAAAGAGAGGATGGTCAAATATTTTACAAAAAATCATGTTTGGATGGCACATGTGATCATTGTGGTGGCATGCAACATTTTCCAATTTTCCAACACATGGCTAGTACACACACAACTGGAGACAAAATTATGGAATTTGGAAAATATAAGACAGTGGCATACAATCTAAAAGATGGGAAAGAAGAAAAGAAGTGTGAATTGGTCAGTGATAATATTCCAGTGTATCTGTTTATGGGAGTTTTTTTGTCATCGGGTGGTCTATGATTATGCAAGCCATACACACAGAGCACAATGGTTGGACTCATAGTTCAAGTTATGCAAGGACACATTTCCACTTCATCATATCATTTCAGTTGTCGACTTCACTAAGAACTACACACTACAACCACAGAACAAGGTGCAATCACAGTACTACAACTCTGTGAAGGTTGCTATATTTGTGCATATAGCACTCATTCATGCAAATGATAGTACAGAGGAAAATAGGAAAGTATTGAGGGAGTATCAATTTTACATTAGTGATGATCACAGACATTCTATAGAGTTTGTTCAAGGTTCCTTTCATTTTTTCTATGTTGATCTAGCTAGTAGGGGCATATCATTTAGTCAGCATATCATATGGTTAGATAATTTTACATCACAATTCAAGAATGCCAGAATGTTTTACTGGTTGAGTAGGATGCATAGGATTAGTGTTGTTCAGCATATGTGGAACTTCTTAGAGGTTGGGCATGGAAAGAAGGAGCATGATGCAGAAGGTGCATGTATCAAAAGATCCCTAGCATGAGAAGAGTTAAAGTACACAAACAGTGTAAAGTTGATAGATGCAAGATCAATTGTCCAATGGTGCAATGGTGCAATGGGTCCAAGTAGTGAAGGTAATTCTTTAGTTCATAGATTTTTCATTTAGTAGATGATACTAACATTGAAAAATATGAGGATTATTGTACACTAATGGGATCGAGCGAGCTACACTTCTTTAGAATATCCAATACAGGTACATGGACTATCCATAAAAGGAAGATGGCATGCTTTTTTTATGCATGTACACTTCAATCATGGAATTATTGTGTCAAAAAAGTGGGTTGATGAATGGTCTATAAGAATTCTAATCCCACTTGATATTTATCAGCTCCTGACATCTCTACAAATCATGGAGATGCAATCATCCATTGACTTTGATCATGTATCGGACCTACTAGAACCAGGTAATATATCTTACAAGTTTTATTATGTTGCTCAGTAAATCAATCTAACAAGATGAGAATATCAATGCAGGGCACATTTATGTGGTGATTGTAGATGAAGACAATGAAGAGGGTGCAGATTATTACCTATTTCATATCGAGGCCAAAAAGAAATTGGAGTCCCTAGTTATAGATGAAGAAAACATAGAATATCCTACAGGTTCGATGGTTGTTACTGGAACATGACTTTGAAGGTATCTAGTTAAGAATGTTGCAGTTTGGTTGTTTGAGGACTTCGACACGCATTGAAAAATTATTCACTATTCGAACCTTTTCATCACCACTAACTTTCATTTGATCAAATATAAGGGAAGACCTATGAACAAGAACTTGTGGAAAGTGTGTGAATCTGACCATGAGGCAATACTCAACACAATAAAGAGTAGAGCAGACCCAGATGGTTCCTTGGATTGATTTGTTAGTATGCACATTGAATTTTTAAATTCATGTTCTTGATCACTCTTTTTGACCAACACCTTGTAATAAGGCTTTTTCACCATTATTGTTTGATGTCATGCATTTATGACTGTCATTGATCCTTTTCTTATTATTAATGTAGGTAATACTTAATTTTGTCAAAGTATCTAAGAAAAGAACATTGGTTGGTGGTGCAAGTGTTCAGTGGTATGAGAAACATCGGTTGCTAGTGCATTTTCTAGTTGTCAATCTTCTCTTTCTTTTCCATCTCCTAGATTTATCGGATTCTTATATGCTACATGTTTTATGTTAAGCCTCTCAGTGATATATTTTAAATTTATATGTAGGGTCATCGAGAGATGATAAAGTAGTGAAGGGTCACATCACCATTTTAGGACCTTCAGTCGACCTCCTTATCTAGTATGCATGAAGGTGATAGTAGGTCTTGTCAATTGTATGACTAACATTATTTAGTTATTGCTCTTTTAATTATTTTTATGTGAGTCTATGTCTAAGATTGAGAGGCTTTTGCAGGTTTTTTGTGGACCAAATTCCTATGATACTACACAACCACAAAGAGGCTACTACCCATGTGTTTCGTAGGGAGCAGGGGATGTACATGTTTTGAACCATTTTGGAATGCAAATAGTTGGGCCAGCTGAGGTGGAATGGAAAAAAGAAACTTGGAAGCAACTCCTTTTGTTTCTTCTCAAGTACAATATATTTCATGATCTGTGATGGAAATGGGAGGATTATTTCCCTGCATGTATTGCTACAAGTATCGACAAATGGGAATATTTTCAAGATGTTCTTCCATCACTATTGTAATATTTGTCATTGACTTAGTGTATTTTTTGATATACTAAAATTATGAGAAATTAATACATGCAAATGTCTATATTCCTTAATATCTGCCTCAATTAAATGTGTATATTACATTTAAAATTATTTGTAATGATTCATGGTTTAAATTTAAAGTTGTCTTCAAGGAAAAACATGTGGATTTATTAGTAAGAATGAAATAATGTTTAATATAATTATAGAAAGGCATATTTTATTGCCCCTACTAATGCATATTTTTCAAGCCAAGGGATCATCCTTCCACACCTCCTACTCCTAAAATAGCATTCCCTACACTCAACTACATCATCCCACCGAGTTACATCTAATGACAGTAGGTGGGATGATGGTTATGACATTAGAATAACCCCAAACCCTTAAGGTTGTTCAGGAACCTGGTAGGAGCAATTTGATGAATTAAGGCACTAAAAGATTAAACCAAACCTTGCCAAGGCACCAAACACAAATCAAATTTCATGTGCAAGGATGACTGTCATGATATGAAAACCACCTTCATGACTATGATATGTCTTTGTCATTAGTCACTTGACTGCCCACTATCAACTCTCTTCATGACTATACCTCTTATTTTTGAGTTTCTTTGTTCTTTCAGTCATTATCCTAATCTAAGGTAACTAACATCTCCATTTTCCATGATAGTCATGTCACTGTATTGTGCTACATTTTTTAACAATTCTCCCTGACATCGAGTATCTCAAAGGAAAAAATCTTGTAATCTCTCAACTATACAACCTATTTCATGAATTCCATGCCATTCTATCTTGTAATCTTGCTAGTAGGTACTTTCAAAAAACTATTGTTGAAAATGCAATAAGTATCCAGTCCTTTAATACATAAGCCATTCTATAATGACTTCTCCAACTCTCCATTGTTGGTTTCTCTAACAAAAACCAAGGAACAAATAAAAACAAGGAACTTCAAGTGAAAAGGGGATTTCTTGAAAGATCATTTTAAATGCATCAAGCCTAAAGCTTTCCTGAACTCCCACAAACTTGGACCACTCTTTAGCTTATGTGTTTAAGTCTCTAAGATCACTTCCCTTTCTTTATAGTGTTTCCCTCCATACATAGACTTGTTTGTATATCATGTTATGACTTTCATTACCCTAGTTCACTTTGCATACCCAGGTGTCCTTTCAATTGTCCATGTATGGACTGTCCTACCTCTTTCATGCTTTGCCTTCTACCCTGAAACTATGTACTATTCTTATGTCTATTATTCCCATGCCATAAATGGATCATAATGTTGTATGTGAGACCTAATCACTATCTTATTATCATCTATGGTTTAAGAATATTAACTCTCTTTTCTTTCTTTTTTTATGTAGAATTTATGAATTTGAATAAAGAATGTTGAGTGGGGGAAACAAAAAATTCTTGTATCCATTGTGGAAGTATTTTGATCGTGTTAAGGGTCCGAAGGGTTCAAGTGGAATAACCACAATCTCATGCAAATTATGCCCAATGTCATGGAAAGGTACTTACACGAGGGTGATGGATCATTTCCTTCGCATACCTAGAAAAGGTGTTGATCCTTGTATAAATGAGGTGGAACGATACAAGGTTGTGAGAGATCAAGAAAGGGCTGATGGTAAATTTTATAATATGATCTCTCACACTTCAACAATAGGGGAAATAGTTGTAAATCAAACTCAAATTAGAGAGGTAGAGGTGGATGTGTCTTCAAGAGATGTAGCAATAGAAAGTTCTCTGTCTCACAAGAGGCCACACATTGGTAGCTCAAACCCCATTGGCAAATTATTTGATGTGCAAGGCCAAGAAGCAGTTGATGCAACAATTGCACACTTCTTTTATGCCAATGGAATACCATTTAGTTTTGCTCGATCACCTTTCTATATAGAGATGGTCCAAGCAATCAGCAATGCACCAGCTGGATATACACCACCTATGTATGAAAAGCTTCACACTACTCTAATTGATAAAGAAAAAATTCGATTACAGCAAGAAATTGCACCATTTAAAAGAGTTTGGGCTTTAGAAGGATGCAACATTGTGATGAATGGGTGGACGGATACTAGAAACCATCCACTACTTAATATCATGGTAACATGCAGCAACGGGCCTTATTTTTTGAAGGCATTAGATTGTTCGGGGCAAGAAAAAATGTAGAGTATCCTTTTAACCAGCTATGTGAGGGCATTGAGGAGGTAGGGGCATCACATGTAGTCCAAATTGTTAAAGATGTTGCCCCTTTTTATAAAGCAGCATGCATGTTGGTATAAAATAAATACAAGCATATATTTTGGACACCATGTTGTGTGCATTCATTAAATAATGCACTCAAGATATTGGCAAGTTTGAGTGGGTTTCAGCTCTCATAGAAAAGGGCAGAAAAATTCAAATGTTTATATGCAACCATCACCAAACACAAGCTATTTATCAAAAAAATTCCAATGTGGAGCTTCTCAAACTAGTTGATTCAAGTTTTTCTTCTTATTTTATTCTTCTTCATTGTCTTTGTGAAGTGAAAGGTACTTTGTGTTCCATGGTTGTTAGTGATGCATGGGCAGCTTGCAGGCAATTTACATCAAATGATGTAGTTGAGGTGAGAGGTATGATCCTTGATAACCATTTTTGGACTCATGTTAGATTTTTTGTGGACTTTATTCAACCCATATGTGAGGTGATCAAATTTGCAGATTTAGAAAAGCCATGTTTGGGGGAAATTTATGAACAAATAGATTCCATGTGTGAAATAATTAAGAAGATAATAGATGCAAAAGATCCTTCACTTTATCCTTTGATAGAAGAAAAGTTACATGGAAGATGGAACAAACTTAACACACCTCTTCATTGTGTTTCCTATGCCTTAAATCCTAAATGCTATAATATACACGAGACCAATAAGAGGGCTCCATATGAGGATAGAGAGGCAATGAAGGGGTTTTGGACTGCAATAAAAAAGATATATGGCCAAGGTGAGGAAGCATCAGTTATGAGGAGTCAATGGAATAAGTTTTCACATGGGCATGGTGAATTTTCTTTCATGGAAGCTTTATATGATATGAGAGCATAGAAAGACTCTATAGAGTGGTGGTGGAACCATAGAGGTGAAACACCTGAATTGAAATCATTTGCTATAAGATTACTCTCACAAGTGGCTAGCTCTTCATATTGTGAGAGTAAGTGGAGTAGTTATGGTTTATTCATTCACTAAAGAGGAACCGATTGGGGTCAAAGAAAGAAGAGAACTTGGTGTGCATTCATAGCTCACTTCGCCTTCTCTCTCATGTAGATCATGCATACAATGAGGGTTCTTCAGCAAAATGGGACCAAATTTCACCTGATGGAGATGTTGCAGCCATAGTGGATGAAGTGGTTGAGCCAAATGGCCTTATTGATTTACCCCTAGTTCTACTACCAGTAGAGGAACCTGAATTAGAGACTGATGAGCATTTGGAGAGCCTCATAACTGAGGACCTTGACATGGATGATATTGATGTGGTGTAGATGATATGAGATATCAGATAGATTTCTTTTTTTTTTTTTTTTTGCATATCAGTCAATCGAACTATCAATATTTTTTATTTCAATATGTTATCAAATATGTAATGTCAAATATGAACCTAGAAGTTAAAACTATGATTATGGAATTTGAAGTATGAATTATGAACTTTTTGGCTCTTTGACACAATGTGACAATGAAATTTGGATTTCAATTTTCACATTTTGAAATTTTGTGTATTTAAATTTTAAAGTAAATGTTCATTCTTAAACTTTACTACTACTATTGTTTTGAAATTTCAATGTCATTATATTTTTGGATTTTCTATATATTATAAATTTTAATATTAGAAAAAAAAATGGCATCTCCAAGTACCCCCCATCTCCTATTTTCAAAAAAAAAATTGTACCAGTACCCGTACCAATACTATTATCAATCTCTCGGAAACAATGGTAATTTCCAAGCTTTATTCTTTTCCCTCCAATCCAACAACCACAACTTAAGCCTCTCCAAGCTTTACATATAATTTCTCATCCTCCTATAACTGATCAATGCCCCTAACCACCAAGAAACCAACTTTTAAAAACACATAACCCTTGCAATTATAAATTTGTTGCATTGTGCAACTCACAAATTTGCAATTGTATCACTTTTCCTATTAACTAAAGTAATGACTCCATTATGTCATTGAGATACAATCGTTCATGTTGTTGTAACATAGAATTAAAATCTGGATTAGGATATCTGCAAACTACAATAACCAATGTTAATCTTAATCTAACCAATATTAATGTAAATCAAACAACAAAGAATGAGGAAATAAACATAATAAACTAAAAAAATTAATGGAAAGCTCTCATCGAATATGCGTTCACTCCATCGAATTGTCTTGATTTCTCTTCTCCATTTTGTTGTTTTAGTATTCTTGCCCTCAGATTTCTCAGTATTGATGCAAGAATAACTTTGTTGAGTGTCTAAGAAAAATATAGAAGATAAGTTTCTTCTCAAAAGTGTATGATTTCAGGAGGAGGAATAATGATAATGACAAGCCATTTTATAGATTTTGGGTTTTTGAACGTTCGGCTCAAATTGAAAGAGAGATCGACGGATGAGATTGATGAATTCCATACGATGTGAGTTTTGTGTCAAATAGAACATGAGTTAGAACATGAGTCAGAAAAGACAACAAGATAAAGACTAAGTTAGAACATGAGTTAGAACACGAGTTCAAGATTTTAATCTTCAATTAAGAGTCTTCGAAAATAGAACAAGAATTTGAATGTCAAAGACAAAGTTAGAAGTTGAAGAATAATGCATTCAAATGCAAACATGGGTTAATTAATTAAATAAAGATATTTTATTAATAAACACATCATGCATATGAGTTGGAACTAGTTACTTGACTAGTTGTGACAGAGAGTCCTCTCGTAGAGATAATAAGATGTTAAATCTGGAG
The DNA here is from genome assembly GCA_007115665.2 of Sequoiadendron giganteum. Classification (NCBI taxonomy): domain Eukaryota; kingdom Viridiplantae; phylum Streptophyta; class Pinopsida; order Cupressales; family Cupressaceae; genus Sequoiadendron; species Sequoiadendron giganteum. The sequence goes on along the minus strand of CM021101.1, from coordinate 644,981,012 downwards.
ATAACTGGAGAACTAAATATAGATCTTGAGTCAGAAGGTGAGTGAAAGATTAGTCAATTGATTGATAGAAGAATGTGACATAAATAAATAAATATGAATTAAATGTTAATTTAATTCAAAATTCAAAAATAAGAGACTTTAATTAAATAAAGATAATTTATTTAATTTGATTGTTGTAAAGGTGGAATTGAATAATTAAATAATAAATATTTAACTATAGATAAAGGAGGGTTAAATGAATAATTAAATAATAAATATTTAATTATAATTGAAGTATGACAAAGGGGGTAATTAAATAATAAATTATTTAATTAAGAAGGAAGAATTAATTAGTTAGTGACATAATTAAACAAATATGATTTATTTGATTAATCAAGTTGAATTAAGGAGTTAATGAATTAGTGAATTAATTAAAAAGGAGTATTTAATTAATAGAGGAAATATGTGTTAGAAAGGTAACTAAATAATAAACATTATTTAATCATGACCATGGACTATAGAAAATTATGTCGAAAGTGGTGTTTGCAGGCCTAGACCAATTTTCAGTGTCTATAGTTTGCCCCTCTTTGATACAATGTTGTTACAGCATTGTGTCAAAGAAAAATATGCCCCGATCATGCCCTAGCATGAAACAGGTTAAGGTATTCCCCCTCGGGAAAATTGACAATTTTTGAAACATTTCAAAAAAATCAGGAAATCTTCCTGAAAAGTCAATTGGATGGTCAGAAATGCTATGGAGTTGACGGAATTGAAATTGGAGTTGATACGGATGTGTACAGGTCATTTGAAGTTGAAAGGTTCAGTGGCTAGTAGATAAGGGCTGAAGAAATGCCACCCAAATCTGCCTATAAATAGGAATTAGGTTGAAATCAAATTCATTTGCACCCGGAGGAGTTTGGAAAACAAAAGATTTGGTCTAAATAGATGACGAAAATGGAACCCATTCCCTATGTTGCGCATCGAGGATATCGTATCCAAACCTTCACGCAGCTAGCTGACGCAGGACCACCAGTATGTACTCGAAAACAAACTTTTGAAATTTAGTTTTGCACATGTTTTTAGGCGTTGAAAAGTCAATTAGAAAATGTGGTGCGTCATGAACGCACATATGTAATCGTATTCGCCGTATTTGACTGTGAAATGACACGTGTGAAAACACGTCTAGGCTAGGTTAGGCATTTTAGGGATTAAATGCATATGAAAAATAATGCATCATATATGCAGTTATGCAATGCATCTACATTAGGGATAAGCATGTGTAGGGTAGTGAACCGCATGTGCATTAGTGAAACACATATGTAGCAGATAGATAGGTCGTAGAAAATACACCGTATTTGGTAAAATGCATCACATGTGTGGTAGGTAGAAATGGGTATGTGCAATGTGTAATGCATATGTAATATGCACCGAAAATGAGTTTTTGTGCAACACATTTTTAAAAATGCACCGCATCTATTAAAGTGAGCCACATTTGGCTGGTAAAATTTTGAAAAAAAAAATCTAAGAAAAACTTGAAAATTCTTGACATCGTGGTTTAAATGCAGGTTGTATTAGATCCTATATATACGCGGGAGACACATCTTGACACATTCGAACTGAGAGATCATTTGACTATTACAAAGATACGGCTTCAATGGAGACTTGGTCTACGTCACTATTTGTTGATACCCACTATTTGGGTGAATAGGGCGATGCTTACTGCATTATGCAAGCGATGGCACTCTGAGACATCGTCATTCCATTTGCTGACTGGGGAGGCCACTCTCACATTGGAGGATGTGTATAGGATATTGAGACTACCTATTAGAGGAGAGCATGTTATGTATGATACCCAGCATAGATTGACCGAGCTTGCCAGATTCTATCAGGTGGATGATATCAATAGGCTCAGCATCGAGCACTATGAGATCAGATGGCTAGTGTTAGCGGATAGATATGATAGGATTAATTATATATTGTGTACATTTATAGGGGGGATTGTTCTACCTGACCGACGGGGTCACGATTTTCTAGTTGGATTGGGTACGATGTTGGTTGGTATGCTAGAGAGAGAGACTATGTATGCTTGGGGTCAATGCTTACTAGGGATGTTATACTTTCACCTACATGATATTGCATATAGAGATGCTCAATCATTGAGTTGTGGGACCACTTTGTTGATGGTGTGGGGTTGGGAGAGGATAGTTGTGTTTCGTCCTCCAATTACTATAGAGCAATGGGAGAGATTCTTGTATGTGTTTCGGTATACAGGACACATTATGCAAACGCATATGGGAGACATAGGATATTGGCGACATGCACTTGACATTTTGGATCAGTTCACGTGGAGATTGTACATGGATTGTGAGGAGTGGTTAGATGAGGACAGTCACTTGTCATTCTGTAGATAGACACAGTACCTTACTGGGAGGACTGTTTCTAGTGTACATATTATTGAGAGACACTTACCAGACAAGGTTTTGAGACAGTTCGGCGAGGTTCGGGATGAGCCTCGAACTAGAGAAGAGTTTTCTCATTCGTCTAGAGAGGTTTCATATTGGGGACCCATGATTCCAGTAGCTACTGCAGAGGTAGAGATACAGGCATTACAGCCAGTATAGTGGGGATGGAGAGATGAAGCAGTAGACCCAGGTACAATAGCTACATAAGATGCATGGTGGGTAGAGCATCATCCTATTCCATATACCGATCTGGATTTGCTGACACCAATGGAGAGACGAGGCACAAGACCGAGACGACGGTGGAGAGGTGGAGGTGCTAGAGTCGGTAGAGTTGGAGGGAGGGGTGATGATGGTAGAGGTGGTAGGCGAGGACAGAGAGGATGGAGAGGGGGTCAAGTAGGTGGACTTTCACCTATTTGAGAGGCAATACTAGAGGATGTACCGATGTTGGACATTGGAGGTGGAGTTGATGTGTAGGCTGGGGATGAGCATGTTACCGAGGAGGTAGTTGCAGAGGAGCATGTAGAGGTGGATATTGGAGTAGAGGATGTTGCAGAGGATGTGGACATGGATATGGCTATAGACCCTCTGGGTATTCTAGGAGGATATGGGGAGGATGATGTTAAGGATGAGGCACCGATGGAGGAGCAGGAGAGAGAGCTTAGGGATCAGATAGTGGAGGGGAGATGAGAGGATGATGCCACTAGGGATGGAGATAGGGAGGCTTTGGAGGAGAAAATGAGAGTGATGCTATGAGGATAGAGAGAGATAGTTCCTGCGCAAAGAGAGATAGTGTCAGTTTAGAGAGAGATCAGGCCATAGCCCAACAACAAGAGATAGAGCAATAGTTTATAGAGGTCAGACGCCTTTGCAGTGGGTCCTCATCTGATGGTATGGTACAGGAGTTAGTCAAATCACTTGAGAGAGCTATCTATTACATGGATTTATATGAGGCAGTGGTGCCAGCAGAGAGATGAGCTCCTAGCTTTTCAGAGGTTTGCAATTAGAGATCATAGGGTAGGAGTCACACCCGGACACAGAGTACCGAGGGTGTGGTAGGACCACTGAGGTCAAGTCTGTATGAGAGGCCTTCCACCTCACAAAGAGCACCTTTGAGGCTTTTCCCACCACCTTCACCACATGACAGTAGTGGTAGTGGGACACGATGATATTGTACATATGTAGACATTGTATTTTGATCAAAGAGCCTACGAGCTCATGTTTTATTTATTGATACATTATGACATTGTGTGTGTGTATTGACAGTGTATGGCATGAGATGATACCCTAAAGTACTGACCTAAATCTACCTAAAGACATGCATCTAAGTGAATGATATGCAATGTGTGTGAAAGTGAATTGAATGTGAATGAACCCTATTGGACTGACCTAGTGTGGTCTCGGGAGATCATCAATTGATTAGCCTTGCCTACATTGTACACATAGATACCTCCTAGTTTGACACGACCAATGACTTTGAATGTACAAAGAGTCATGATTTTAAATGTCTGTGATACATGAAAAACCTAGAAAAACAGACCTAATGCCTTGGGGGCACATCGATTGATGGCCTTGCCTACATCCCAATCGTAGAGGCAATGTAGTTCGACTATATCTATGACTGACTTAACATGACTGACTTGACATGACTGACGCTGTTTTTGGAATTTTCTTATGGGTTTCGATTTTTTTGTGTTTTTGAAGTTTTCTAATGTTTTTGGATTTTTTCAGGACATTTTCGATGGTGTGACGTTATGTACAAGGTCTCATGGAATAGAACTAGGATTTGCCCCCAGTCAAGAATAAGACCTGTGAGATGGAGTGTGACATAATGGATGTTAGATGCCAATCATTCCAAGCAATGGATAGGACAACCATTTAGTATGAGGGATGGTACAAAATTCTGATTGGAATGATGGTAAACCAAAGAGTGAGTTTGACTACACATGGCGCCTGTTTGCCAGGTTTTCACCATGGTACTTATCCATAGCACCACCGAAGAGGTTTTCACTATTGGATGGATTATTTCTCTTTAATATTTTGATTGGATTTTTTTTTTGGTGTTACAAAGACGCCTATTTGCCATGTTTTCATCAAGGTAACCATTTTTTGTATTTTCTAGATTAAGACACGGATTCTCAGAAGCTAAGCATAGAACCTCTTTAGATGAAGACTGTTGATAGGTGACAAAAGTGGCTCTTCTTTAGGAGTAGAGAGTTGGTATCCTCTTGATCCAAAGTCTTCAATGACAATATAAGGCCCTAACTAGTTAGGTTCAAACATTCCTGGCTTTTCACGTTCAGCTTGATTCTTGGGATTCTCCATTAAAACTAGGTCACCAATGTGAAAGTGTCTATTTAAAACTTTCCTATTATAGCTTCGACAAAGAAGATTCTGATATGCTTGCAAATGGTCTAGTGCTTTATGTCTTCATTCATCCAGTAACTCTAGCTCTTGTAATCTAGATAGATATTATTCTTCATCATCAATGTGACCCTTCAAGGATTCCCGCAAGAAAGGTATCTCAACCTCAATAGGTAAGATGGCTTCGGATCTAAATACTAGGGAATATGGAGTGGTGCCAATGGGAGTACGGATGCTTGTATGGTAAGCCCATAAGGCAATATTTAGCTGTAAGTTCCAGTCATGACCAGTGTCATTGACAGTCTTCTTCAGGATTCTAACAATGGTTTTATTAGATGCCTCGGCTTGGCCATTACCTTGCAGGTAATATGGGGTGTAAAAATGATGCTTGATATGGAACTCTTCATATAGATGACGTACTTCTTGGTTCTTGAATGGGCAGCCATTGTATGTGATTATGGATTGGGGCACACCATACCGACAAATGATATAGTTTAAGATAAACTTGGATATTTGCGTTTTGGTGATGTAGGTCATGGGAATAGCTTCAATCCATTTGGTGAAGTATTCAGTGGCGGTTATGATGAATTTATGGTCGTTGGATGATGGAGGGTATATCTTACCTATGAGGTCAAGTCCCCATTGGCAAAAAGGCCATGGTGATGTAATCGGACGAAGCTCTTGTGTTGGTGCTCTTATCAAATCTCCATGTATCTGACACTGTCTACATGTCTTTACAAAGATATATCAGTCTTTTTCCAATTGTAGGCATATAATAACCTAGTCTCATAATCTTATGGGTTAAAGTAGGACCACTCGAATGGGATCCGCATATACCCTCGTGCATAGCTCACAAATATTTTTGTGCTTATTTAGCATCAATACATCTCATTAGAGTGTTATCTAAGGTACATCTATATAGGGTATCTCCAATGATGGTGTACTTAGTTGACTTACGGATGAAGGTTCGACATTGGTTATTTGATAGGTCTACAGGTAAGATTTGGTCAGTTAGGTAGTCGAATATGTCTTTATACCAAGGGGACATAGGACCAACAATTGTACACACCATCATAGAATCGGGGACATCATAGGCGAGGACCAACAGATGTTCAACCAGAAACTCAAACTTAGGCACGTTACTTGGAATATCCAACAAGGAACCCATGATTACCATTGCATCTGCAGTCCTGTTCTGAATACACAGTATTTATTGAAAGGAAATATGATCAAAGAATTGCTTGAAACTATGAGCCATGTGCTTTTAGGGGGCAATTTTCTCATCCTTAGTCTCATAATCATCATTTACTTGCCGGACTACTAGCTGAGAATTGCCAAAAACATGTAGGCTCTTAATCTTCCATTGTGCTACCAATTTTAATCCTGTCACTAAGGCTTCATACTCTGCTATGTTATTGGTTCAAGGGAAAGAAATCCTAAATGATTTAGGAATGGTGTTGCCTTGAGGTGTCACAAATAGAATACCTGATCCTAAACAACGTTGTGTATGTGACCCATCAAAGTATAATTTCCAATTTGTTCTAGTGTCAATGTTAAAGATAAATTTGTCAAGAAAATCCAACACTCAAGGATGGTCTACCTTTATGGGTGCATCTGCTAACTGATCTGCAATCACTTTTCCTTTTATAGCCTTCCTTTCCACATATTGGATGTCATACTCAATAATTATCATAACCCATTTAGCCAATCGTCCTATTAATGTTGCCTTACATAGGAGATATTTGAGGGGATCAATCTTTGCAACCAACATTGTTTGATGATTGAGCATATATTTTTGTAGCTTTTGAGTAGAAAATACTACCGCAAGACAAGCACGTTCTATGTTGCTATATTTTAATTCATATCCTACCAAGGTACGACTGATGTAGTATACTTCTCTCTCATGACCTTCATCATCGTGTTGTACGAGAAGAGATCCTAATGTTGACTGTGTTGTTGAGATGTATAGTATCAATAGTTTTCCATTTGTAGGTGGCATGAGAATAGGTGGAGCGAGAAAGTAGTCCTTGATTTTTTGGAAAGCTTCCTGACATTTAGTTGTCCACACAAATGGTACTCCTTTCTTGAGCAAATGGTGAAATGGGTGTATTTTGTCAGCCAGTTGTACAATGAAATGTCTGATGGACTGTAATCTTCCTTGTAGTGTTCTTAGTTGACCAATGCTAATAGGAGGAGGCATTTGTATGATAACTCTTACCTTCTCTGGATCTACTTGAATACCTCTTCTTGAAATGATGTACCCTAACAGTTTTCCTGATTTCACTCCAAAGACACACTTCTTCGTATTTAGCCTGATGGTGTAATTCTCTAGCCTCTAGAATATCTTGTCTAGAACCTCCAAATGATTTTCCCTTGTTTTTTATTTTGCTATTATGTCATCTACATAATCTTCCATAAGAGTGTGTACAAAGTCATGTAAAATCATATTCATTGACCATTGATAGGTAGCTCCTGCATTCTTAAGACCAAATGGCATAACATTCCAATAGTATGTGCCCCATGGACATGTGAAAGCTATCTTGTGTTGGTCTTCAGGCACGATTTTAATTTGGTTATACCCAGAAAAACCATCCATGAGGGATAGCATCTCGTATCCTATTGTAAGATCCACAATCATGTCTATGTTTGGCAAGGGGAAGTCATCCTTAGGAAATGCCTTGTTGATGTCTCAAAATTTTGTGCAAATGAGAATGCCCCCAGTTGGTTTAGTCACTGGCACGAGATTTGAAATCCAATCTGCATAGTCTATTGTCCTTATGAATCCTACATCCAAGAGTTTCTTAAGTTTTTCCTTGACCAGTAGAGCAATGTGTGGATGCATTTTCCTTAGCTTCTATTTGACAAGCTTAATACTTGGCTGTAGTGGTAGATGGTGCAATATTAGGTCTGGATCCAACCCAGGCATGTCAACATACAACCATGCAAAGTTTATTTGTCTCTTTTTTAAGAATTCCTTAAACTCATGTTTTTTTGTCTATGTTAAAAAAGCTACAAAATATACTATCTGAGGTTTCTCTTTTGTACCTATGTTTACTACAACAAACTCTTCTACTAGCATCGGTGACTTTTCTTATTCAATGGGGAGAATATTTAAACCTCTATCCTTGGGTTCCTTAGAGAGGTATTCACCCTCGGATACGTCCTTTATTTTGACTATTTCTTCATCCAAAGGTGTCTTTTGGTTTTCACCTAGAGACTCATCATTTTTCTCTTTTTCATCTTTTTTCTTTTTATTCTCATTTTGGCGACTATAGGTGTAAATAGACTCCCCAAAATATGCTTTGTCATCCAAGTCTATGGTAAAATCATCTTTATGATCCCCTCTTGGTATGCCTTCTCTAAGTCCCATGAACTTAGCAATTGCTTCGTCATTCTCGAATGTATCTATGATGGGTGTACCTTGTTGATCCCAGTCGATAAGCTCAGGATATATGAGGGGCATGTCATCATTGGAGTTTTTAAAGGTAGCAAATGACAAGGTGAATAGAGATTGGTTGACATAATCACAGAAGTTTTGGACTAACTCCTTGTTGTTCTTCCTATGGGCAAGTATATTTTGTCGTGGGACTATCGTAAGGGTTGAGTTGTCAAAAGATGGTTCGGTAGGTGCCTAAGATGCACGATCAAGGCTTTTCCAATAATAGTGACAAAGTACTAGGAAACTCAATTCTAAGCGGTTGACACCCTAGCCCTACGTATTTTGGTAGTGGTGAGACAGTGATCGGTTTTGTCCTTCCATTCTAATGTAGTCCTAACCCACTATGCCCATCATATCCTTCATTTTTCATAATCTTAAAACCCTTTCCATATTGGTCCTTAGCTATTTGAATAGACGGTGAGGGGTATTCATTATCTTCTTGATATAACCAAGAGGTAATATCACCATTTTCCACAATTTCTTCACTTCACTCTCCCCATTTGGTCAATGTCATTGTAGGGGGAACATGGAATGTGACTACTGACTGTCTTCTATCTACCATGGGCAAGCCATATGCCTTAGGGGGAATCAATTGACTAACATAGTATGATGCCTTTATGTGATATTCGCCACAACCCTTATCTTTGATCTTGACCTTAGGAGTGTTTGATGGTGGTTTGAATGAAATGGACTTGGTAAGAAGTGATGGGTCAACGTATTGGGACAAAGTGGATAAAGAATCCTCTTGGTTAATAGGTACTTGTCATTGTGGAATTTCCCATAGGCTTGTACAATATTGAAAAGGATCTGGATCACCATCAATCATGGTCTCGGTGCCATTATAAGGGAACTTAAGACATTGGTGTTATGTTGAAGGTACGGATTTCATTGCGTGTATCCAAGGTCTACCTAACAACAAGTTCTATGGAAGGGTGAGATCCAAGACTTGGAAGCTGGTGTTCATAATTGTTGGGCCAATTCTGATAGGGAGTGTGACAACTCCTTTAGATGACCTTTCCTCATTATTATAATCCTTGATGACTATACTCTTAGAGGTGTCTAAGCATTCTTCTGAGAATCCTAATGCCTTAGCCAATTTTAGGGTACACAAGTTCAAACCTTCTCCTCCATCTACCAAGACTCATCTGACTTTGGTTTGATGGACTAGGACTTCAAGATGTAATGGATCATTATGATAATAATTTTCAGTTGAGTAATCTTGTTGGGAAAATGTGGCATGATGCGAGTTGGTCAAATATCCCACCATTTCTTTAAAGCAATTGGCATCTAAGTCTATTGGAATGGTAGTGTTCTGCAATGCTTTGTCAAGTATGGCTTGATGTTCTAGTGACAAAGTCAACAGTTCCAAGATAGATATTTGTGCAGGGGTTTTGCTCAATTGATCTACGAGATTGTATCTAAACTTGGACCTCTATGTAGGTGGCTTAGAAGAATGACCTGGAATAGTTATTTTAGTAATGTGTGTGTTCACATTACATTCTAGATGCTTCTTAATGATGACGGTATCAACATGTTCATCTATAGCTCGGAGGCTATATATGGTCTTTCCTTTTCCATAGTCATACTTGGAGTTTGTGTAATTGGTAGATGGATTGTTCTTGGTTCCTGAACCAGAGGTGTTTCCTTTTGTGTGGTGATGTAATGGGTCTATGAAGACCTTATGATCACTTTTCTTAGTATTTTTCTGCTCGTTTAGCTCTATGGATCCGTTTTCAACAAAATCTTGGATGGTATTCTTTAGTTGGCGATATTGTTGTAGGTTGTGCCCTTTCATTTGATGATAGTCACAAAAAGTGTTATCATCCCACCATGAAGGTTTGAACTATTCAGGATCATACTCTCTTGATTCCAAAGGTTTGATGAGATTATGTTTGACCAATTCTTTGAAAACTACCTCGATCGGTTGTCCTAAAGGTGTAAATTCACACGTAGGAAATCTCCTTTGGGTCTTTGTTGTGAATTTTGGACATAATTAGCCATTTGATCTGGACTGTTAATCATGTCTGCATTTTGGTTGTATCCTCTAAGTGTAACAACTAATCCCCTATGTATGTGTTTAGCATCAACAATGTTGTTATTTGTGACATTCTTGTTTCTAGACCAGAATTTATTTCCATCATTCGACGCGTTTGGATGTTGGACAATTGGGCTCCTTCCTGGCACTTTTATTTTGCCTTTGTCAATAAGGCCTTTTTCAAGGATGATCCCATTTTATACCAAGTCGAGGAATGAAGTGCAACAGTGTACCCATAAGTCACCTCTCAGTTTTGGATTGATGTTTTCGAGGAATATCGTGACCTTTTGTTTTTTCAGGTATTTTGACTAGACATCAGCTAGCTAGACTTCTCCATCTCTAGAAGAAAGTGGTGAATTTCTCGTCATATTCTTGTGTCATGTGGCACAAGGTTGCTATGGTTACTTCATTTTCTATGTTAAAGGAAAAATATTCAACAAACTTCTTAGCTAATTCGCCCCAGGATCGTATACCATATGGAAATTTATAAAACCATTCCAATGCTATCCTTATGAGGGTTTGTGGAAATAGTCGCATCAAGTATATGGGGTCATATGATATGTCCATGCATGTCATTCAGAATTCTCTAATGTGTTCCAAAGGATTCTTCCTCCCATTATACTTTGGAAAATTTGGTATAATGTATCCATGGGGGAAAGGTGTCATATAGAGTGCTTTGTCAAATGGACATGGACGTAGATCTTGCACTGAGATAGTTCATTTTCCAAACATAGACATGTTGTCCATTTGTTGTTGAAGAGTTTGCATTTGGTTTTGAAGGACATCTAATTGTATCAAGGACATGTTGTTAGCATTGTTTGGATTAATGTAGGAATTTTGAAATGCCATCATGTTTTGTGACAAGTTGTGATTTGGCGAGGGAATGTATCCTGTTAGAATGTTTTGATTCTGAGTGGGGATATTTCTTGTTTGAATATTTTGACTTGGTATAGGAATATATCTTGTGTGTATTGTTGATGGTTAAAATGACATAAACAACATTAAAATAGAATATTTCTACTCTATTTCTCCTGAAATAGAAAGACATGTAGTAGCCTAACTCCCAAGGTCTGGTAGTTGGTTCTCAACTGTCTAGTGTCACTCAATTGGTTCATGCAACTGTAATATTCAAGGGGCCTGTGCTGGTAACAAAAGATTCAAGCAATGACTCATTTTGCCAACTGTTTTAGTAAATCAATGGGGTTTCAAATAAAAGAAAAAGATAGAAGAAAGGTGTAAACCAGTAAGTATGAATCAAATTTTATCTAGTATCTGGACATATACCTTCAACAATGAGTTTTTCCTAACAGATCATCAAACCATAAGATGACACAATCTATAGCATAATCTATACCACTGCATACATCTTAGGTGCTTAATTAACTTTGCAATTACTCTTCACAAATATCTCAAGGGTTTTTTCAAAACAACACACATTCATTCATCATCAAGATTATAGATCAACAGACTCTTTAATAACTTCAACTCAATGACAATCTAATAAGATAATCCTTAAATCTAATTCCTTCAAATGACTTTCATCATTCAAGAAACTCTTATGTTCAGCACAATCACTGCATACATATAGATTATAACTTATCAGCCTTATCAAACAAACAATTTAATTCTAAATACCATATTTCAAGAAAACCTGTAATTCTATTAACTGTAAAAGATCAAGTACAATGTATCTCTGTAAAATCACTACAAAATTCTATCTCCTAGCATTAGGTAAGCCAATCTAATTCTCAATTAGCCGACCTTTACAATATGATACCCATCTGGTATTTATAGATATACAAAAAGTCTGAACTTCACTTCTATTTTAGGCTTTCCACCTTTTTAGGAACAACAACTTTCTTGGAAACTCAGATCAATTTGATCTTGACTTCTTACATTAGATGTTCAATTTAACTAAAAATAGAAGATAGAAGAAAAGAAAAGAAGTCATTCGCCCCCATGACTGTCAGTGTTGTATGCATGCAACATGCAAGGAAGATAAAAATCATGCATGCGAAGCTGGATCTACCATTAACTCATCATAGCTGGTGAAGACTTGCTATAAAGTATCCATCTCTGGCCCATCAGTCCAGTCATCTTCAAATTTGATCCGATCCAACTCGGCTGCAGCAAACTCCTTCATACTTTTCACCTTTGTCAATTCTCTTCCTGCAGCTTTTACTTCCTCTTTAACGTCCATTAACCAATCCAAAATTGACTCTTCTCCATCATCCTCTTTTTGCATGAGTCCTTTGAATCTTTCATCCCACTTTTCCTTTATTTGTTTAAAAGGCATGCCCTCTTTTGTAAATGCATTTATATCTACAATAATGGCAATAATTGCTTCTAACTCTTCCAATTGCTCAGTCAAATTATTAACAATTTCTTGAATTTCATCCTTATGCTTACACAAAAAGTCAGTTCTAAGCCAAAGTATATGAGAAGTTTTCTCCACAAAATCTTTGTTGTCTTCCTCAAGTATGGATTGTTCCAAAAGAGTTGTTAGAGGAAATTCACTTACCTTTTCTAGCTTTTGACTATATTCTTTATACTCTTCTACTTGTTTCTCCACTACCTCAATGTATTGATATATTTCTTTTACTAACCTTTCTGTGTCCTTATAGGCTTCAAAACCCTCTACCAAAACTTCACCCACTTCTCGGTTTAACTTGTCTACCCATTGGTCTACCATCTCTACCTTGCCTTTCACCTATACCAAATCATCTACCTCCTTTTTGCTTAATAAAATAGGAGTCTCAATGGTTTTTACCTGTTGTGATCTTGGAGAGGAGACACTCTTCAAGAATGAATGTAGTTGATCCAATTGAGCTTTAAGCTCATCCTTCTTTTGCTTATCCTTGATCATTCTTGACTTGGTCGTTGAAACCACCACATCAATCAAATTCATTTGCTGATTTCTAGTGGCTCTTCCCAAATTGACCGTACTCAATTGATAGTCTGTTAGCTACATATCCCCTACCTCCTTTTCTGTCATAGGCATGGCACATTCAACAACAATTTCTCCTTTGTCTGTGAGTCGGGTAGAATGTAGAACTTTAGCCTTCTTCTTAGGCCTTTCCTGCTCTATCCCCTTCATCATATCCTCCCAATTGAGAGGTTGTGGAGGTGTTCTTTCCCTTTTCTGTAGGTCAAATGACCAAACCATGTAGGAGCACTTGGAGCAGTAGTCATCATAGAGGAAGAGGGAGTAATAACTATAGCAGATAGTTGCATACTCACTTGAGATTGGGATTCAACCCTTGCTTTCTCTTGTTGTTCTTGTAGTATATGCATATGCACGAGTCTTTCAGCCTCTTCTTTATCCTCCTGTTCTTGTATTTTCTTATCTTCTTCTTCTTTCCTCAACCTCTCTTCCTCCAATTGATTTCTCTCTACTCTTTCCTTTTTCTAAGGATTCTAACTTTTCCCTTTCTAACCTTTCTACCTCCAAAGTCTTAAGTTTTTCAGCTTCTGCTTCTTCTTCCTGTTGTTTCCTAATTAGCTCTTCAGCCTCTTTTTCCTTCCTTATCTTTTCTGCCTCTTCCTCTTTTTGTTGAGCTTCCTCTACAAGTTTCAACCTAGCAACCAGGATTTCCTTTTCCCTCCGGTTTCTTGCTTTCTCTTCCTCAAGATCATGGATATTTTGTATCAACTCCAACTTATCATTTTCTGCTTTAACTTTAAGCTCCTATTCTCATTGCCTCCTTTGCTTCTCTACTTCATCATCCACTACCTCAATTTCAACTTGTTTTGACTATAATTGTTGCTGGTGAAGTAGAGCATCAGCTTGTACCTTTGCATCCATTTCTTTTTGTCTCTTCACTGCAGCCCTTGTATTAGAATCTCTTGTGGCATCTTCAAACATATTCCATTGTTCTTCTTGTGTCAGAATCTACTCAATACTCTACTCTAGAGGCATGTTTTCTTGCAAATCCTTCTCTGACAGAGTTTCATCTGAATCTATCTCAACTTCCAAAATTTCCTCCACTTCTTTTCCCTTAGCAGCTTCAGCCATGCTATGAAGTGCTCCTTCCTAAACTTCTTTACTCTTTTTCCTTGTAAGTGGGACTTGTGCATATGACTCACCCAATGTAGGTGTAGAAACAGTAGATCCTACTGGAACATCTCCTTCTAGTGCTCCTTCTGGTGCCCCTTCTTCATCCTCTACCACCTCAAGTTCTATTTCTTCAACGTCCAGAGGAAGGAATTCTAATGGCTCCTTAGGAGGTGTCTTTCTCTTGATTCTCTTATATCCTTTGGCCTTTTTAAGAACTGGTCCTTGGGGAGCTTGAGTTCTCATCATTAACCATTGTATACTCCTATCCAAGACTGTCCTTCCAATTTTCTTGATGTCAATTGTTTCTTCAACATCCCAGTCAATTGGATCCAAGCTCTTGGTGCCAATATTCAAAGCTTCATAGGAGGGATCCAATACAAGTCCATCATCCACCAACATGTCAGGAATTTTTTCTTTAATACCAAGCTCTGACATGAGTGATACTGATAATCTTTCATAATTCTTCTTCCTCAATTCATACTCATCTTGCCGATCGCACCAAAAGTCTTCTAACAAATTAAAATGTCTAGTGAACACTGAAGGTAATAAGGCATACATCTTCTTCAGATCAAAATGCTTACGAGTTGTATACAATCCCAATTTCAATTGTATCAACTCATTACAAACCACCTTTGCTCCCTTCAAGTGTTGACAGCTATATTCACCCAACTTCATGGGAAATTTATGACATCCTATTTTATGCTTAATCTCAAACCGAGCATTAACTCTAATAGCTTGATATACAAATTCCATTAACACCATCCTGTTACTGTAGCACCTTGGAAGTAAATGTGGATGGCCTTCAAAACCAAATAACCTGAAGTATGTAAATTTGGGGTATTGGATGTACCAACTTATGTAAATTTGGGGTATTGGATGTACCAACTTCCCCATTCAGCAATGAATGCCATGGCTTCCTGACTTAACCGGTATCCTGCATCTCCATTCAACTGATTGATGACCACATATAAAAATGCATCATTGACTCTTCTAAAATGAGTCTTAGCAACCTGAAGAGATAATTGATCATAGTGCTCCCATACCTTCTTTTGTCCATCCAAGGCTCCCATTACGCCCACTCTGTTCAAACCTGGGAAAACACCCACTCTTGCTTCTACATAAACAATGTAAGAGGTAATAAAGAAACACTTGGTTTCTCTGATCCTGGTTAACTAATCATGTATGGCATCAGAAACAATCATTGACCAATCAAACTATTGTTCTCCTTTCCAGATAGTCTGAATAAAAGGAAACATCCACTCCTTAAAGTAAAATGCATCCCTCTTTCCAAATACCCTAGACAACATCACAATCAACCTTGCTACCTCTTCATAGAAATATGCCCTCTTTGCCTGATCTGCAAGCTTGGTTAGAGATTTATTTTTTGTCTTCAACCATTTCTTGTTTAAGTGATATTTATTCATTCCATTATACTTCTATATTGCTCCAAGGCCTTTGCCTCATTTAATTGTACCAAGTTCTTTGGATCTAGAACATCAAATATAGTCTGAAATGCTTGAGGAGTGAGATTAATAATCACATTGTCTTGTTAATCCACACATAGTCTTGTAGCAGGATTGTAAGCACTAGCTACTATCATGATTAACTCTAGGCACTAGACAGATATAGGAAATAAAGTGATATGAGCTAACCCAGAGCTGACAATTCTTTTTGTAGTTAATGTAATATCCTTGTCAAATGCCTCTGAATACCATTCCTCAAAATTGTATTGACCTAGATTGGTATCAGTGATATCCGACCAATCTGATTCCACCTTGCTCATCTTCACAACCGGACTCCTGTGATTATACCTTAAGGTATAAGGTAGTTGTTCTAGCTTTAACTTCTTTGATTTTGATGTTACCTTTGATGTTTCTGCAGGCTGGTTTCTCCTAGCAGCTTCCCCTGATGTTCCTGACATCTTTCAACTTTCTTGCAAACAAAAACCTCTAATTAGATCTTTAGATATTATCATCGAAACATGCTCTAAAAACCATACCTTCTTCTTATGCACCGGAGGTGGAACCAAGCAAAAACACAACCTAAAATAGTCCCTTTTTACAACACTGTCGAACTCAGAGCCAAAATCGATACAAAAATTTCTCTAATAATGAATGGGCTTGGAGTCAAAATCAGGGAGGTGATCGAAACTGGGATCGGAATGGAAAACGGATTTGGTTTTCTTTGAATTTTCATTTTTTTCATATTCTATTTTCATTCCTCCTCCGCTTCCGATTTGGTCATCATTATTTTGAAAGAAGGTTTTCTCATTATGCGCGGAGCCGAGCACGGGATAGAAATGGAACTGATAACTTTTATAAAAACATAATTCTCAAGTTTAAAACAGATTCTGATCCCGTCTCCACCTAGATTCACCATGACATCATCAAAGATTTTATCAATTTAACTCCTAACTTGATGACGAAAACCAAGGTCATATTAGATAAAAAAATGCTTTAAAACACTATACTCATATGACCATGAGGAACAACTGAATCCTAAGATATCATATTTTAATCATTTTTTTTAAAAGTGATTACAGAGACCAACGAAACCCTAATCTAATAAACACGATAAAAACAAGGGTATGGATTTTAAACCTTGCCATTTACCAGAATGCAAAAAATCCGATGAAATCCTAAGTAAAAACGATGAATCAATTTACCCTAACTCACTGTAAATCTCTAATCTACCTCACTGTAGATTTCTAATCTAATTAACCACCATTTAAAAACCTAAACTTAATTTAACTCACTGCAAATCCAAAACAGCACGACGCAATCATGACTAAAGCGTGAAAGCGACCATGCCCTAAAATAGAAAGAACTAAAAATAAAACAAACAGAAACGAGGAAACAATCAAATCAACAAAATAAAACAACCATTCAAACAAGCACACCAAGAAACATGAAATCATTTGAAAACAACATGATTCCATACACTGGCAAACATATATACAAACATGCAACAGTAAATAAAACGAAGAACAATAAAAATAAAACCTACCTCGACTACACAAGAATGCAGCTAACCCTCTGAACTGATCCGTTCGCAACAATATTCTCTTCCTTCAACCTTTTCACTCAAATGAACTCTGCCTTTGCTCTTTCATGCTCTTCAATCTCTTAATAATGATAATAATAATAACTCGTTTAACCCTTATATGAATGTAAAACTGAATATTTCTACCTACACGAGCAGCTGTCATTAATGCATTAATGCACAGTTAAGGCGGAGTCGAAACTGAAAGAGAACCAACACTTCACAACAGTGCGACTTCAGTCAAAAAGTCAACGATCCAAAATGGCGGGGGCGGAACTGAAATAGAAACTGATTCAAAACCTTTTGAGAAATTTCCAAACTTTATTCCAATCCGGTTCTGAGTCCACCAACTAAACATAAAACAAAACAAAACACAAAAATTAAAACAAAAGACCGACATAACAAAACCAAACAAAAAGGCAAGACCAAAACCAAAAGTCAAAATAGCGGAGGTGGGGGAGGAGTTGATTATGATTTTGCAATTTTTGGTAAAGACTAAGTTAACACCCATTCCAGCTCCGATTCCGCTGAAGACAAAATAAAAGATATAAACAAAAGACTATTAGGATGGAAACCAAAACAAGTTTCAAAAGAACCTTCAGAACCCAATTCAGTTTCGATTCCATTTCTGACAACTTAAACAAAGATAATCAAAGTATTGGAAACAAAATGAGTCAAAACTTTAATTAAAACAACAACAAAGGATAAAAACAACAAGGGGGGGGGGGGGCATTTTGACAAAGGCAAAAGATGGGGTGGTTATGCAAGCCATAACATGTATGTTCTAATTTGGTATAGGAATGTTCCCAGTTTGCGTGTTCTGATCTGGTATAGGAATATTTCCTATTTGAATATTCTGATTTGGTATAGGAATGTTTCATGTCTATATGGTTTGATTTGGTATAGGTATGTTCATGCCAACTTTGGATCTCTTACCAATCATGTTAGTGCCAAAGGGGTTTGATGAACTTTCTCCCGCAGTAAATTGTAAACCTTGTATGATGTTGAAAGGGGTGGTGTTTGCAATTGACTATGTTTGAGTTGGTATGTTGGTTGGTATTGTTGTGGTGATTTGGGGAATTGAAACACTTGATATCGCAGTTTGTGTTAGTTGAGTAAACTGTGTTTCAAAGTATGAATATCAAATCCTGGTGGGAGTGTGGCACCTTCTAGCAACTTTACTAGGTAGCATTGGGGATCATTTTCCAAACACTCATCCATGAAGCATGCAAACTCAAGATCTTGTACGGCGGCGTCTATGTCTTCAACATAAACTTTTCCATGTGTGTCTCTAGTGACGTGTTTCTAAAGAAAAAATTTATGCAGTCTTTGTTTCCCTGACGGTTGATTTCCAAATGGATTGATGAATTCATTGGTGTCTGACATTCCTTTTTGTTTCTTTTGAGACCTTGTTTCAACCATGAAAACTTTTCTCAAATGGGGGTATGCAGACTATGTCTAAAAACCGATATCTCCTATGTCTATGTTTTTGGATTTTCTGACACTAAAGGATGTTGCTAAAAGTGATTTCTAAAATGACGTATGACAGGATGGACAATATGAAAAATATCGAGTAGACTGTGAAAATAAATGAGTCTAAGATGGTTATAACCTACCACCTACAGAATAAATGCATGCAAGGATTTGTGTTTTACCAAGGAACTTGATTGTAGGACAAGGACAGTTGACAAGGTGAATTTCCCAAACTAGACTGTTGAGTTGGAAAGATTCACAAATAGGACTAAGTGACTAGGTTCAATGACTTGTGACAAAATCGGAACATGAATGTATCCAATGATGAGGAAAGTTATCTCTATTTCTATGATATGCAATTTCCTAAGAAATATCTATATGCATGCAACTTAGGATGACTATGATCAAGACGTTCACTAACACTAAGACGTATATGACACCTAATAATGTAAGGTTTTGAGAAAAAAATTAGTTTTTGTCCAAGGTTGATCTTAAAAACCAGAAGCAAAGTGACAATAATGTTTCAGACTCAATTTGCGGTTTTTGAAGTTTTTTGTTGACAGACAGATGCGGTTCACCTAACAGTTGCGGTTCAAATTTTGATAGATGCAGTTTTCTATGATGCATGCAGTGATTTGACTAAATGCTCATTTCAGATACTGACAGAGTTTAGAATTTTGAAAAATGCAGTTTAGTTTAGGACATATGCGGTTTTGAAAAGTGCATGCGGTTTGTCTGACAAATGAGGTTTTTCCTATGACAACTATGGTTTGCAATACGCATTCGATTCTAAATATGGACTCTGTAAACCTGAATTTTGTGACAGACACTTGCAGCTTGAAAATTGACAGATGCGGCTTGCATGCACACATGCGACTCAAATTATGACAGTTGCAGCTCGTAATATGCAGACTTATGGAAAATGAATGTTTTTGACAGACACATGTGGCTTTTCCCCTAACAAATGTGGCTTGCTAAGACAAATGCGGTGTTTAAACTGACAGTTGCGACTCAATTTTTGATAGGTGAATTTTTCCTGAAATTTGTTTTGACTGACTCCGATTTTGGTCAAGATGTTGAATGAATACAACAAACACAAGCACAAAAATCAATGTATTTTCAGTTTTGTGATGATGGGACTGTTAAGACTCGAAAAACATTTACAATCTAGGCATTTTGGACAATACTTGTTGAGTTCTTACTTGGATTTCTCCAGCTACGCATATTTATGGTGGATGACTAGTAGCTTGACCCCAGTGGCTCCCCTCCATGGCACTCACTTATATGGGGCAGCAAAGCTACTATACCCATGAAACTCCCATGTCATACATCTCATCTCCACACATAAACCGTAAGAATGTAAGATGGCTTCATAGGGCCGACCCTGCTGCGCCAACAAGTAGGTAGGATTTTGGTAACTCTACAACAAGGTATTTAATAAGGGCATTTCATTCATGGGGCACTATCCAACATTGGCGAGAGTCCATTTTTTCCATCTCGTCAAAATAGTGTGCGTGATTCTTGGGTTTCTCCAAGAATCCTCTTTTATATACCGGCTGGAAGTCACTTGGCATCTAGCATGCTACTAGTCTAAGTCATCTTGGGGTGAGTACTTTTTCCCAGCAAGACAGGCTCAAGTTCTAGAGTCGCTAACCGTTTCTCTTGCACCCAATATTGCATGAATGCGCAAGGGGAGAGAATACTTCAATGTACCAAATTGTAAGGGTGACAAATATGTGCTTTCGCACCAAACACAGAAGACAGTGATTATTTTCATTCCAAATGACAGTTATCTATATACCAAACAAAAAAGCATGCTAAATAAATAAAGACAAAGGCATTAGGTCCTGCATGCAAATTGATCAATAGTTCATTGTTCTTGTCTTCGGCTTTTGTCCTGCAAAAAATATTGTCTTCGGTTTTTATTGTATTCTATGCTTCATCTTGCAAACACTACGTTATTCCCCCTTAACACAGCTAAAACAAATATTGGCAAAAAACTAAAATCACACAAAATTGATAAAATAAAACACGAATGTATGGAAGTCAATGACAACGTAAAAAATGTTTACCAGCCAGATGCGGATTTTGGAGCCACAGATGTGGTTCGACGTTCACAGGCAGATGCGGTTCAAGACTTCACGGATGCAGTTCAGGATGACATATGTGTCACTATTTTTATCAGATGTGGCTCGTAATATATATGCATTGGTGTGTTGAACAAATGTGGTGCACCATACGAAAAAACTCAAAAAAAGAAAAACGAAAAAATGCAAAGATGAAAAGATGTGTGAATTTTGAAGCGTGTTCACGTCAGGTTCACCAAATGTAACATAGAATTAAAATCTGCATTAGGATATCTGCAAACTAGAATAACCAATGTTAATATTAATCTAACCAATATTAATCTAAATCAAACAACAAAGAAGGAGGAAATAAACATAATAAACTAAACAAATTAATTAAAAGCTCTCACCGAATATGCGTTCACTCCTTCGAATTATCTTGATTGCTCTTCTTCATTTTGTTGTTTTAGTATTCTTGCCCTTAGATTTCTCAATATTGATGCAAGCATAACTTCATCAAGTGACTAAGAAAAATATTGAAGATAAGTAAAAGTGTATGATTTCGGGAGGAGGAATAATGATAATGACAGGCCATTTTATAGATTTTGGGTTTTCGAATGATCAGCTCAGATTGAAAGAGAGATCAACGGATGAGATTGATGAATGCCATGCTATGTGAGTTCTGTGCTAGATAGAACATGAGTTAGAACATGAGTCAGAAAAGACAGCAAGATAAAGACTAACTTAGAATGTGAATTAGAACACGAGTTCAAGATTTTAATCTTCAGCTAAGAGTCTTCGAAAATAGAAGAACAAGAATTTGAATGTCAAAGAAAAAGTTATAAGTTGAAGAATAATTCATTTGAATGCAAACATGAGTTAATTAATTAATAAACACATCATGCATATGAGTTGGAACTAGTTACCTAACTAGTTGTGACAAAGAGTCCTCTCGCAGAGATAATCAGATGTTAAATCCGGAGATAACTGGACAACTAAATATAGATCTTGAGTTAGAAGGTGAGTGAATGATTAGTCAACTGATTGATAGAAGAATGTGACATAAATAAATAAATATGAATTAAATGTTAATTTAATTCAACATTCAAAAATAAGAGACTTTAATTAAATAAAGATAATTTATTTAATTTGACAGTTGTAAAGGTGGAATTGAATAATTAAATAATAAATATTTAACTATAGATAAAGGAGGGTTAAATGAATAATTAAATAATAAATATTTAATTATAATTGAAGTATGACAAAGGGGGTAATTAAATAATAAATTGTTTAATTAAGAAGGAAGAATTAATTAGTTAGCCACATAATTAAACAAATATGATTTATTCAATTAATCAAGTTGAATAAAGGAATTAATGAATTAGTGAATTAATTAAAAAGGAGTATTTAATTAATAGAGGAAATATGTGTTAGAAAGGTAATTAAATAATAAACATTATTTAATCATGACCATGGACTATAGAAAATTATGTCAAAAGTGGTGTTCGCAGGCCTAGACCAATTTTCGGTGTCTACAGTTTGCCCCTCTTTGATACAATGTTGTTACAGCGTTGTGTCAAAGAAAAATATGCCCCAATCGTGGCCCAGCATGAAACAGGTTAAGGTATGCCCCCTCGGGAAAATTGACAATTTTTGAAAAATTTCAAAAAAATTAGGAAATATTCCCGATAAGTCAATTGGATGGTCAAAAATGCTATGGAGTTAACAGAATTGAAATTGGAGTTGATACGGATGTGTACAGTTCATTTGAAGTTGAAAGGTTAAGCAGCCAATAGAGAAGGGCTGGAGAAATGCCACCAAAATTTTCCTATAAATGGGAATTAGGCTGAAATCAAATTCATTTGCACCCGAAGGAGTTTGGAAAACAAAAATTTGGTCTGACTAGCTGACAAAAATGGCACCCATTCCCTATGTTGCACATTGAGGATATCAGATCCGGACCTTCATGCAGCCACCTGACACAGGACCACTGGTATGTACCCAAAATCAAACTTTTGAAATTCATTTCTGCACATTTTTTTAGGCATTGAAAATTCAATTAGCAAATGTGGTGCATCATGAACGACGCATATGTTGTCGTATGCGCCGCATTTGACTGTGAAACGATGCATGTGTGAAAACACGTCTAGGCTAGGTTAGGAATTTTAGGGATTAAACGCATATGAAAAATAATGCATCACATATGCAGTTATGCAACACATCTGCATTAGGGATAAGTGCATGTAGGGTAGTGAACCACATGTGCATTAGTGAAACGCATATGTAGCAAATAGATAGGCCATAGAAAATGCACCGCATTTGGTCAAATGCACTGCATATGTGGTAGGTAGAAACGGGTATGTGCAATGTGTAACGCATATGTAATATGCACCACAAATGAGGTTTTGTGCAACACATTTTCAAAAATGCATCGCATCTATTAAAGTGTGCTGCATTTGGCTAGTGAAATTTCCGAAAAAAAATTCTAAGAAAAACTTAAAAATTCTTGACATCATGGTTTAAATACAAGTTGTATTAGATCCTATATATACACGGGAGACACATCCTGACACATTCAATCTGAGATATCATTTGACTACTACACAGATACGGCTTCTATGGAGACTCGGTATAGGTCACTATCTATCGATGCCCACTATTCAAGCGAATAGGGGGATGCTTACTACGTTATACCAGTGATGGCACTCTCAGACATCATCATTCCATTTTCCAGCTAGGGAGGCCACTATCACATTGGAGGATGTGTACAGGATATTGAGACTTACTATTAGAGGAGAGTGGGTGATGTACAATACCCAGCACGGATTGACCAAGCTTGCCAGATTCTATCAGGTGGATGATATCAGTAGGCTCGACATCAAGCACTATGAGATCAGATGGCCAATGTTAGCGGATAGATACGATAGGATTCTTTATATATTATGTACATTGATAGGGGGGATTGATCTACCTGACCGACGGGGTCACAGTTTTCCAGTTGGATGGGGTGCGATGTTGGTTGGTATGCTGGAGAGAGAGACTATGTATGCTTGGGTTCCATGCTTACTGGGGATGTTATACTTTCACCTACATGATATTGCATATAGAGATGCTCAGTCATTGAGTTGTGGGACCACTTTGCTGATGGTGTGGGGTTGGGAGAGGATAGTTGTGTTTCATCCTCCAATTACTGTAAAGCGATGGGAGAAATTCCCATATGTGTTCCAGTATACAGGACACATTACTTAGATGCATGTGGGAGACACAAGATATTGGCGACATGCACTTGACATTTTGGATCAGTTCACATGGAGACCGTACATGGATTTTGAGGAGTGGTCGGATGAGGACAGACACTTGTTGTTCTATAGAAAGACACAATACCTTATTGGGAGGATGTTTCTAGTGTACATATTATTAAGAGGCACTTACCAGACAGGGTTTTGAGACAGTTCGGCGAGGTTCAAGATGAGCCTAAAAGTAGCGCAGATTTTGCTCATTTTTCTAGAGAGGTTCCATATTGGGGACCTATGATTCCAGTAGCTACTACAGAGGCAGAGATATAGGTGTTACATCCAGTATAGTGGGGATGGAGAGATGGAGCAGTAGAGTCAGGTACGATAGCTACGTATGATGCATGGTGGGTAGAGCATCATCCTATTCCATACACCGATCCGAATCTTCTGACACCAGTGGAGAGATGAGGCACAGGACCGAGATGACGGCGGAGAGGTGGAGGTGCTAGAGTTGATAGAGTTGGAGGGAGGGGTGATGATGGTAGAGTTGGTAGGTTAGGATGAAGAGGGGGTCGGGTAGGTGGATTTCCACCTATCTGAGAGGCAGTAGTAGAGGATGTACCGATGTTGGACATCGGAGGTGGAGTTGATGTGCAGGCTAGGGATAAGCATGTTTCCAAGGAGGCAATTGTAGAGGTGGATATTTGTGTAGAGGATGTTGTAGAGGATGTGGACATGGATATGGCTATATACCCTCTAGGTATTTTGGCAGGATATGGGGAGGATGATGTTGAGGATGAGGCACCAATGGAGGAGCAGGAGAGAGAGCTCAGGGATCAGATAGTGGAGGGGAGACGAGAGGATGATGCCCCTATGGATGGAGGTAGGGAGGCTTTGGAGGAGATATTGAGAGTGATGAAATTAGATTTTGATGCTATGAGGATAGAGAGAGACAGCACCTATGCAGAGAGAGACAGTGCCTACGCAAAAAGAGACAGTGTTCGTGCAGAGAGAGATAGGGCACTCATGGAGAGAGATCAGGCTATAGCCCGACGACAGGAGATAGAGCAGCAGTTTACAGAGGTCAGGCACCTTTGCAGTGGGTCCTCATCTAATGGTATGGTATGGGATTTAGTCAGATCACTTGAGAGAGCTACCTATTACAGGGATTTATATGATGCAGTGGTGCCAGCAAAGAGATGAGCTCCTAGCTTTTCAGAGGTTCACAGTCAGAGATCATAGGGCAGGAGTCACACTAGGACATAGAGTACTGAGGGTGTGGTAGGACCACCGAGGGCAAGTCCATATGAGAGGCTTTCCACCTCATAGAGAGCACCTTTGAGGCTTTTACCTTGACCTTCACCACATGACAGTAGTGGTAGTGGGACATGATGATAGTATACATATGTAGAAATTGTATTTTGATCAGAGAGCCTACGAGCTCATGTTTTATTTATTGATACATTATGACATTGTACTGTGACACATTATTTTGAGCGATATATATATATATATATATATGTGATTTTGGTAGCTTCGATATGATATGCAGTTCTATTGTATGGTGATGCATTGATTCTATATTATTATGTTTCCTAGATGATGTATGTATATGCGTTATGAATGTTTCTACATGTTATGAGTTTATGCAATTTATGATGTTTATGGATGATTTTATTTACTTATGATAATGGTTGTAATGAATGGATATGATGTTATTTATATGTGATAGTGAGATGTACATGTGTAATGTTTCCATTATGTATGATGATGAAATGCCTATGATGTAATGGTTGTGAAAATATGTATTGAAGATGTTAATGCAATGGTAACTATATGACATGTTTATGAATGTATGCAGATTATCTAATGTTTTTGTTGTGTCACAAGACTTTATCATTATGTTTGGAGAAGAAATGTTAGCACGAATGGATTTAGAATGTTAGTAAGAAATAAAAAAAGTTGATTGATTGAAAAACGCATGATCTTCGATATATTGCCAAAGTATGCTATGCTTTGCTTGTTATCATCATTGGGTGGGACATGACACAAATGGATAGTACACATTATGATATGAGATAGATCATAGTTTACAAAGTCATCCATCTATGAAAAAAAGACAGTCGTAGAAAAGGAGTGTCTTAACTCATACTAAGGACAATATGCCCTAGTCATTTTGTCTTAACAAACCATAGACAGCAGACAAATAAAAGATGGGTCATTAGACATCATTGCCTCTCTAAATCCTTGATAGAACATCCTTGAGGAAACTAGTAACATGACTCAAAAACCAATGTTAAAAAATAGTTGACAGACAGCAACCAAAGAAAAAGAGTCCTGAGACATCCTTGCTTCTCTAAATCCTTCAAGAGACATCCTTGAGAAAGCTAATAACTGAACTAAATTCACAAATCGATAAATAGATAAGACAAAATAAGACATAAAGTCATAAATCCAAATAAATGTATTCGCCAAAACTTGATCTTGTGGGATTGTTTGATTGTTGATGTTTGACATAGCATAATGTGAGGGATGACACATACCGCAATAAGACGTTGAGTCTAGTTTTGACTGGGTGACTATCCGTATAAGGCATGACAAATCCTAGTTTTAGAAAATACATGTCATATAAGATGTTGGAGCCTGATGACATTGATGTGACAAGCCACATGAGACTATGACAATTTGACGACGTCTATTGACAAGAAAGACATATCTTGCTAAGACATAAGTTGATCGCTTTGACAATGTGTTTGATATTGACTTGATGACTATTTGAGATGCTTTTCCTTGTTGGTGCATGACTTATTTTGATTCCTTGACTGATTAAAAGTGTGTGTGTGCATTGACAGTGTATGACATGAGATGATACCCTAAAGTACTGACCTAAAGCTGCTTAAAGATATGCATCTAAGTGAATGATATGCAATGTGTGTGATAGTGAATTGAATGTGAATGAACCCTATTGGACTGACCTATTGTGGTCTCAGTAGCTCATCAATTGATTAGCATTGCCTATGTTGTACACGCAGAGACATCATAGTTTGACATGACAAATGACTTTGAATGTACAAAGAGTCAAGATTTAAAATGTGTGTTATACATGACAAACCTAGACAGACAGACCTAATGCCTCAAGGGCACATCGATTGATGGCCTTGCCTACATCCTAGTCATAGAGGCAACATAGTCCGACTATGTCTACGATTGACTTAACATGATTGACTTGACATGACTGACGTTGTTTTTGGGATTTTCTGACGAGTTTCGATTTTTTTGTGTTTTTGAAGTTTTCTAATGTTTTTGGATTTTTTCAGGACATTTTTGATGGTTTGACGTTATGTACAAGGTTTCATGGAACAGAACTAGGATTTGTCCCCAGTCGGGAATAAGACCTATGAGATGGAGTGTGATGGAATGGATGTTAGATGACAATCATTCCAAGCAATGGATAAGAAAACCATTTATTATGAGGGATGGTGAAAAAGTCTTATTGGAATGATGGTAGATGGAAGAGTGAATTTGACTACACATGGCGCCTGTTTTTCGGGTATTCACCATGGTACTTATCCATAGCACCACCAAAGCGGTTTTCACTATTGGACAAATTATTTCTTTTTACTTTTTTGATTGATTTTTTTTTTGGTGTTACAAAGAGGCCTGTTTTCCAGGTTTTCATCAAGGCAACCATTTTTTTTTTTCCATTTTTTTGTATTTTCTAGATTAAGACATGGATTCTCATAAGCTAAGCATACAACCTCTTTAGATGAAGATTGTTGATAGGTGAAAAAAGTGGCTCTACTTCAGGAGTAGAGAGTTGGTATGCTCCTAATCCAAAGGCTTCGATGACAATATAAGGCCCTAACCAGTTAGGTTCAAACTTTCTTGGCTTTTCACATTTAGCTTGATTCTTGGGATTCTCCATTAAAACTAGGTCACCAATGTCAAAGTGTCTATTTAGAACTTTCCTATTATAGCTTCGACAAAAATGATTATGATATACTTGCAAATATTCTAGTGCTTTCTGTCTTCGTGCATCCAGTAACTCTAGCTCTTGTAATCTAGATACATGGTATTCTTCATCGTCAATGTGACCCTTCAAGGATACCGACAAGGAAGGTATCTCAACCTTAATAGGTAAGATGGTTTTAGATATGAATACTAGCAAATATGGAGTGGCACCAGTGGGAGTATGGATTCTTGTACGGTAAGCCCATAAGGTAGGATTTAGCTGTAAGTGCCAGTCACGACCAGCGTCATTGACAGTCTTCTTTAGGATTCTAACAATGGTTTTATTAGATGCCTCAGCTTGTCCATTACCTTGTGGGTAATATGGGGTGGAAAAACGATGCTTGATATGGAACTCTTCACATAGATGATGTACTTCTTGGTTCTTGAATGGGCGGCCATTGTCTATGATTATGGATTGGGGCACCCCATACCGAAAAATGATATAGTTTAAGATAAACTTGGATATTTGTGTGTCAGTGATGTATGTCATGGGAATAGCTTCACTCCATTTGGTGAAGTATTCGATGACAGTAATGATGAATTTATGGCCGTTCGATGATGGAGGGTGTATCTTACCTATGAGGTCAAGTCCCCATTGGGAAAAAGGCCATGCTGATGTAATCAAATGAAGCTCTTGTGTTGGTTCTCTTATCAAATCTCCATGTATCTGACACTGTCTACATGTCTTTACAAAGATATATGAATCTTTTTCCATTGTAGACCAACAATAACCTAGTCTCATAATATTATGGTTTAAAGTAGGACCACTCAAATGGGATCCACATATACCCTCGTGCATCGCTCGCAAAGTTGTTTGTGCTTCTTCAACATTGAGACATCTCATTAGGGAATTATCTAAGGTACGTCTATACAGGGTATCTCCGATGATGGTGTACATCGTTGAATTACAGATGAAGGTTCGACGTTGGTTATTTGATAGGTCTAGAGGTAAGATTTGGTTTGTTAGGTATTCGAATATTTCTTTATACCAAGGGGACGCAGGGCCAACAATTGTAAACATCATCACAGAATCGGGGACATCATAAGTGGGGACCAAAAGAAGTTCAACTAGAAACTCAAACTTAGGGACGTTACTTGGAATATCCAACAAGGAACCCACGGTTACCATAGCATCTGCAGCCCTGTTCTGAATATGTGGTATTTGTTGAAAGGAAATATGATCAAAGTATTTCTTGAAACTATCAGCCACGCACTTTTAAGGGGCAAGTTTCTCATCCTTAGTCTCATAATCACCATTTACCTGCCAGACTACTAGCTGAGAATTTCCAAAAACATGTAGGCTCTTAATCTTCCATTGTGCTGCCATTTTTAATCCTGTCACTAGGGTTTCATACTCTTCTATGTTGTTGGTGCAAGGGAAAACAATCCTGAATGATTTAGGAGTGGTGTCGCCTTGAGGTGTCACAAATAGAATACCTACTCCTGAACCACGTTGTGTATGTGACCCGTCAAAGTATAGTTTCAAGTTTGTTCTAGTGTCAATGTTAAAGATAAATTCGTTAGGAAAATCCACCACTAAAGGATGGTCTTCCTTTATGGGTGCATCTTCTAACTGATCTGCAATCACTTTTCCTTTTATAGCCTTCCTTTCCACATATTGGATGTCATACTTGCTAAGTATCACACTCCGTTTATCCAATCAGCTTTTTAATGTTGCCTTACTTAGGAGATATTTGAGGGGATCAATCTTTGCAACCAACATTGTTCGACGATTGAGCATATAGTTTCATAGCTTTTGAGTAGAAAATACTACCGCAAGATAGACATGTTCTATGTTGCTATAGTTAAATTCATATCCTACCAAGGTATCACTAATGTAGTAGACTGCTCTCTTATGACCTTGATCATCATGTTGTACGAGAAGAGATCCTAATGTTGATTGTGTTGTTGAGATGTATAGTATCAACAGTTTTCCATTTGTAGGTGGCATGAGAATAGGTGGAGCAAGAAATTAGTTCTTGATTTTATGGAAAGCTTCCTGACATTTAGTTGTCCACACAAATGGTACTCCTTTCTTGAGAAAATGGTGAAATGGGTGTATTTTGTCAGCCAGTTGTACAATGAAATGTCTGATGGACTGTAATCTTCCTTGTAGTGTTCTTAGTTGACCAATGCTAATAGGAGGAGGCATTTGTATGATAGCTCTTACCTTCTCTGGATCTACTTGAATACCTCTTCTTGAAATGATGTACCCTAACAGTTTTCCTAATTTCACTCCAAAGACACACTTCTTCGGATTTAGCCTAATGGTGTAATTCTCTAGCCTCTAGAATATCTTGTCTAGAACCTCCAAATGATTTTCCCTTGTTTTTTATTTTGCTATTATGTCATCTACATAATCTTCCATAAGAGTGTGTACAAAGTCATGTAAAATCATATTCATTGACCATTGATAGGTAGCTCCTGCGTTCTTAAGACAAAATGGCATAACATTCCAATAGTATGTGCCCCATGGACATGTGAAAGCTATCTTGTGTTGGTCTTCAGGCACGATTTTAATTTGGTTATACCCAGAAAAACCATCCATGAGGGATAGCATCTCGTATCCTGTTGTAAGATCCACAATCATGTCTATGTTTGGCAAGGGGAAGTCATCCTTAGGAAATGCCTTGTTGATGTCTCAAAATTTTGTGCAAATGAGAATGCCCCCAGTTGGTTTAGTCACTGGCACGAGATTTGAAATCCAATCTGCATAGTCTATTATCCTTATGAATCCTACATCCAAGAGTTTCTTAAGTTTTGCCTTGACCAGTAGAGCAATGTGTGGATGCATTTTCCTTAGCTTCTATTTGACAAGCTTAATACTTGGCTGTAGTGGTAGATGGTGCAATATTAGGTCTAGATCCAACCCAGGCATGTCAGCATACAACCATGCAAAGTTTATTTGTCTCTTTTTTAAGAAGTCCTTAAACTCATGTTTTTTTGTCTATGTTAAAGAAGCTACAATATACTATCTGAGGTTTCTCTTTTGTACCTATATTTACTACAACAGACTCTTCTACTAGCATTGATGACTCTTCTTGTTCAATAGACTCTTCTACTATCGCTTCCATTCATCCAAACAATTATAGACAAAGTATATAGAAAATCACCATGGTTCTGCTTTTAATTATGTATATTGATATATAGTTTCAGCGTACACGCATATATATACATATTGAAGCTTACCTAAATGTCTAACAGTCTTTCAGATGTAATTGATAAAATAGTTTGGTTGTTAGTGGCTTTTAGCCAACGACCTTTAGAAGATAATCAAAAATAGTTTTAAAGTCTTTTGAAAGTTTTCAGAGAACAGCACAACAACCTAAAACAGAATGACTGATATTTGATGAGTAAAAACAAAAATGACAATATAACTTCATCAATTCAGTTATCCTTCCACCGATATCCTTCATGCGGGCTGTCAACCATTAAACACTTCCTATCACCAGAATCAAAAAGACAGTTAACAACAGTCAGCAAAATTGGTATTTTCACTAGTTTTAACCTTTTCTTCTATTTAATAAAATACCATCTGTTCATTAAAAAAAAGTGACAGGAACAATAGGAGACACTAGGAAAGATGACAAGGTTTGACACAAATGAGAGGTAAAAGGATGACACATTTTTCCCTCATCATTTCCCCCCAGCTGAAGACCTTGCATGTCCTCATGCAAAGAGAGTGTAGAATACAAACCAGAGAGAGAAGGGACAAGTTTTTGTAGGGTATTGGCGACTTCTTTGACACACAATTCATGAAGTTCCTACAACCGTTTTTCATGCTTATGAATGGTTATCATTGATGTCTTGGAGGCCTGTGCCTACTCAAGTGTTACTTTCAATTGATTGATTTCAATTGCTTGTGATGAGTTGAGTGACTCTGCCGCTTGAACTTTATTCTATAGAGTTTCATTCTCCTCATTCAACGTAGTCACCAAGTTCTACAGGCTATGAATTTCATCATTAGTGGGAAAGGGTTGTTTTTCCTCATACTCCTCCTCTGCCACTGGCTCTTGGTCGGCTTGTTGTTCCTGGTGAAGGGTTTCAATATTCCCCTGTTTCTGATTCTACATATCCACTTCAGACCCTACTCTTTCTTCTACTTGAAGCTCTTCTTCTTGGGAAGTGCCATGTGGCATGTGATCATCAGGATTGTCAATATTATTATAACTTTTAGCTGAGGTAGACATTTTCATCAGGAAGATCTTTTAGACTGCATGGCATCTTTTCCGAGATAGGGGAATGCTAGGGCAATACCTCAGATTTTTTCTCAAGTTCTTCAACTGAAATAGTAGAATTCTGAGGTGGCATCTTGGGATTTATTTCAAGCTCCTGGAGGTGTTGTGAGGGATCCTCAAGGTTTGCCATTTTTTGCTTCTTTCTCTTACTTCTTCTCAACTCCCTAGCAGTAACTTTTGTTCTTTTAGTTTTGCAAGAGACTGATGCCACTGTTGTCAAATTCCCAACATCCTCAAGTGTTTGCAAACCTAAACCAATAGCTACATTAGATAGGTTGGCTAGTTTTTCTATGGAATCAGTTGATAATTGTTTTCCTTTTAAAACAGCAGTTGAAGTAGTCCCACTATGTCATTTCTTTTCAATCCCAGGGCCAGGGGTAGAGACTTCAGTAACCTTAGGGTTAGGTTGTTTAGCACTAGAACCCTTAGCCTTTTTTCCATTGGACCCTAAGGTTTGCACCTTTACTTTCTTAGTTCTATCAAGAAGAGTTTCAAGCTCAGGATCTTTGGTGCATTTATCATCTTCTAAGCTTCCCTGACACGACTCTTCCTCCTCTACGGTGTTAGTGGATTTTCCTATACTCTGTGAATCTTCTTTGGAAAAGTGTTTTGAAGTAGGGAGGGTATCTTCAATGGAATTCTCAGGGGTTTCATCTACAATGAAGGATTCCAAATCCCTAGGAGGTGAAATTCTCTTCAATTCTCTTATGATTAACAATTTAATCAACCCATGATGTGCCAATGAATTCTCACTACCCTTCTGAACGGCTTTACGCATTTGCATTAAGGAAGAATATAGAAAGAAAGGAATGTTCATGCGTGCACCCCATCTCAAATGTATCATCAGTCGAAATTTTTTTGCGTAAACATATACATACCTTCTTTCACAAGTCAAATATTCTATAACAAATTTTTCCACTTTGTTCCAGGGAGTGGGGAGTGAAGATAACTTTGTGCCCTGACCTAATACCATTTCAACCGATTCTCCATGCGCCAAGAACTTCTTACGGAAGGATTTGAGGTCTTTCTCACACCCAGAATTGTCAGGAAAATAATGTTCTCCTATTAATGGAAATCCCGTGACATCTGCTATACTTTCAACTAAGATAGGAATTGCTAGCCCTCAGACTCATGCCCACGTATTTTTGCATGTTGTCGTGAACTCACGAGCCAGTTTCTCATCAAACCCCTACAATCTCTTGAAATATGCATCCAATCCTACTTGCTTGAATATCTTGTAGGCTTCGTACATCGTAGGAGCCCTTAAATCACCCATCGTTGTTGGCTCATAGCGGTGTTTGTGTTCTCCTGCCATATCTTTACCAGGAGGTGCAATCCAAATAGTTCACATTTCAAACCCGGTAAAGATTAAAAAAGGTTTTGCAAAGATAGCTATTACTAGAAATAGGACAAATTTTCACTGGCAGTTTGTGTAGATGATAAGAATGGGTTTATGATAAGTGGTTAAAAAAAATGGAGGTTTCTAGTTTATTATTTGTAGCGAACTGTAATGATTACGGGAGTGTGCTATTTATAACGGATCATACCGGATTTCAATGAATGTAGATACGATGGGATGGGGATTTTGTAAAAAGGATGAGACACGACAGCAGATTTGACACTTCCCCCCCAGTTTAGCAAGTTACCCGGCTGTGGGTGACATCACCATTAGTAAATGAACAAGCGGTATTAAATAAAATAAAAAGAAAAGGAAAGAAACGTGTAATACCGATACCAATGACCATTGACGGACATGAGTGCTGATGTGGTGGCACATGTGTTGAAGTCGGTATTGATGCCGATGCCAGCCCACAGCAATGATAGAGCGGAAGAGTGTAGTGCGAGAAGTACAGGTAGGATGAATCCGAATAGAAGCAACCAACTAGAGAATTCCGCGTGGAAAAGAATGGACGAGAACAGTGCCAAGGTGGAATACGGTGACTGACAAGGCGGTGGTCTTCAAACATGAAAAGGGATCTTGGAAAAGAAGAGACTGGAAATTTGGCCAGGAGGTAACCGCATCATTTCGTGGCATGAGAGAGATAGGAACACAAAATCAGCCAAAGCAATGGTTGTTGGCTGAAAGCCACAAACAACCATTGTGACATGGAGGGCACCAACAGATGTGAAGGGTCATAGAACTTGACCAGGCGGAAAGGACAGCGCCAACCAACAAAAACAAAAATGAGCTCCTGACAACTAGGTGATAGGAACAAGGCAAGGTCAATTGTTGGGTGGTAGGAAGAATAGGTGGGGTGCCAACATTGAAGATCTTGCTTGGTCTTGTGTTTTTTTCCTTGTTTCTTATTCTTTTCTTTTCTTTCTGTTTTTTTTTTTTTTTGAAATAGAAATGATCAATCTCGAAGGAGGCCGAAAGGAACAACAGTAAGTTCTTGTGCCACCTCTAAAAAGAGAGCTTATTTGGAGAGAGGCTTCTTGTAAAGTTTGAGGCAGTGACCATTGACGAGAATAGATTGTCTTTCCGAGTCAATTATGTAGGGACAAACAACGCCATTAGCATATACGCTCTGAATCTCATAGGGCCCCAACCAGTGTGTATGAAAATTTTCTTTGAATTCTTGGAAGTGAGAGCCGTATAGGAGTGCCCGATCACCAAGTTGAAATGACCATTGGCAGATGTGGTGGTCATGCCATAGAGCATGCTATTTCTAGATGGTCTCAGTGTGGAAGAGTGCTTCCTGGAACAATTCATCTAAAGAGTGTAGTTGGTTGATGCGTGCCTTTTGTGCATCAGAAAGATCGATACCCATTTGTAGTGTGGTCTGAAGAGTTTTAATCTCAAACTCAATGGGAAGGACTACCTTCTTACCATAGATGATCTCATAAGGGGTCAGACCGGTGGTGGTCTTCCACGTTGTTCGATAGGCCCACATGGCCTCAGGAAGTCATGTAGCCCAATCGCGTTTATGAAGAGAAACCATCTTAGTAAGAATATTCTCAATCTCTTGATTGGTGACTTCTATTTGCCCATTGGCTTGAGGGTGATAAGGTGTGGACTTGTGGTGGCAGATTTCATATTCGTGAACCAGGGCAGAAATGAGTTCTAATGTAAATTATGGTCCTTGATTAGTGGTTATCTCGTGCAGCACACCAAATCTTGTGAAAATCTTGGAGTACAAGAAATCGGTTATTTTTGTATCTCTGACATGCTTTAGGTCTATCACTTCCACCCACTTGGTGACATAATCGGTACATACAAGGATGTATTCCTTGTTTTGTGATGGCGGGTTGATTGGGCCAACAAAATCAAGGCCCCACTTCTCGAATGGCTCTATGGACAACTGTGGATGTAAGGGCATCTCATCCGAGCATGTGGGTTGGACCATGCACTAACACTTGTCACAATGATGAACATAGCATTTAGAGTCCTTATGGAGTGTAGGCCAGTAGTAAGCTACAGTGAGAATCTTCTAGGCAGTCTAATGAGCAACAAAGTGTCCTCTGCATGGTTTTGTATGACATGCATGAATTATATCGAAGACATCATCTTCGGGTACACAATGTTGCATGATATTGTCAATGCCAATGCAAAAGAGCAATCCATGTATACTATCCACTAAGGCCAACCAACTTCCATCATTCCCTTGAAGAGAAATGTGGTGAAAACTTTCATGTAACAAGGTAGTTTGCAATATCAGTGAACCAGGGACTCCTCGTGGATATAGCAAAGAGGTGCTCATCTGGAAAGGCATCATCAACTGGAGTAGGTTCATTGTCTAGCAATTGCAATCGAGACAAAAATTCTACAACCATCTAATAACTCTACCAGTTACCACGAGTTTATTCATTAAAAACCGAATTTTTGAATGATTTGTGTGGACAAATACTTTATAGCCAGTAATGTAATGATGAAATTTATTAATGGCATACACAATAGCTAAAAACTCTTTTTTAGTTACCATGTAATTTACCTCAGCACCCGTGAAGTTCTTGCTCGTGCAGTAGATGGAGTAGAAAAGATTGTCCTCTTTTTGTCCAAGCACAGCTCCCATGGAGCAGTCGGAGGCATCTGTGTGGATTTGGAATGGTAGCTCCCAATTTGGTCCTCTAAGGATGGGTGTGGTGATGAGTTTTGTTTTGATGGAGTCAAAGGCTTCCTGACACTCAGGTGTCCAAGAGAAAGTAACATATTTGGCTAGCAAGGCAAACAAGGGAGATGCAATTTTACTGAAATTTTGGATAAATCTTTAGTAATATCCTGCATGGC
Source organism: Sequoiadendron giganteum (assembly GCA_007115665.2). Taxonomy (NCBI): domain Eukaryota; kingdom Viridiplantae; phylum Streptophyta; class Pinopsida; order Cupressales; family Cupressaceae; genus Sequoiadendron; species Sequoiadendron giganteum. The sequence continues at coordinate 644,944,382 of CM021101.1, read as the reverse complement.
CAAGAAATCTTTGAACATGTTTTTGACTAGAGGGCATAGGCAAGTCTTGGATAATTTGGACCTTTTTAGGCTCTACTTGAATACCTTTGGAGGAAATGTAATGGCCAAGCACTATCCCTTCGGTCATAAGTATGTGGCATTTTTCATGACTCAATGACAGGTTGGCAGGGGCATTACATAAACCAAATGGAAAGACGCGATAAGCAAAGGTGCCCCAAGGGCAGGTGAAAGTGGTCTTGTCCTGATCTTCTAGTGTTATGTGAATTTGGTTATAACTGTTGAACCCGTCCAGAAAGGAGAAGAACTTTTTACCTGCAAGAGTGTCCAATACTTGATCAATAAATGGAAATGAAAAATTATTTTTCTTAGTAGATTTATTTAATTCTCTATAATCAACACAAATTCTCCATTTACTATTTTTCTTAGGAACCAAAACTAAAGGAGAAACCCATTGACTATCAGAAATAGGATATATAAACCCGGCGTTCAATAGTTTTTGTAACTCCTCTTTAACTATGTCGTGCAAAGCGGGGTTAAGTCGACATTGTGGTTGCCTAATTGGATGACTACCTTCCTTAATATAGATATAATGGGTGCAGGTACCAGGATGAATTCCATGCATGTCTTGGTATTCCCAGGCAAAGGATTCTTTATTCATTCTAAGCATGGAAATAAGATCATGGATTTGTTCAGGGGTGAGCTATGGATTAATGTTAAGTGTGCGATTAGGTAGAATTTCCATAGGGACAAATTATGTTGGTGACTCAATGGCTAAGACTTGTGAGGTGGATGGTATATCACTTGATTTTGTAGAAGATAAGAATGAGCCATATAAGAAACTATGAGGTAATAATTGATGCAGTGTGATAAAGTGTTGAATAGAGTGTGAACTCCCCACAAGTGGAAAATCCCTAAAAGGACATTGAGTATTTATACCTGAATGGAGGACCATGCTTTCAAATATTTCATTAAACGTATACCTGTTCTGAAGGAAACTAATAAGAAAATTATGCTTAGTAGACTCTTCCATATCTAAGGCTTTATCAATTGTTAGGATTGGTAATGATTCATCCAAGTCGCTATCAATCCAAATGGGGTCCTCTATCTCCAACAAAGGTTGTGTTAGCGGGTATAGAGTCAGCTGTTTCTTGTGCTCGCCATTGGAAATAAGCATGGTCCCTAATTGGAAATTGATAAATGCATCTATGGCTGCTAACCAAGGGCATCCCAAAATCAGGGGGTATCCCCCCAGCTTAATTTTTGGCTACAAAATCACAAATTCAGTTGGGTATTCCCATGAATCAATAGAAAGGATTACATTCAATCATACCTTCGGGTTTGACCAAAGATCGATCTACCATTTGAATAACTGTAGGTGTAGGCCTAAGTCCTAATGACAATTTTTCTTTTGTTTTTTTTTTCATTACATTAATTGCAGCACCCAAATCAACAAGGGTATTAGGAATACTTACTTTACCAATGGTTACCTTAATGACTGGACTCCCTAGATCAGCATACTTTGGAATGGTAATGTTTCCAAGCATAAGGTCTACCAATTGTCCAATGACTTGAACCATTTTTGGGTCTTACTTCTTCCGCTGCTTTTGGGTACATAGATCACGAATTGTTTTTGTATAGACAGGAATGTCTTTGATGGCCTGTAACAAAGGAATCTTAATGTTAACATTATGCAACTCATTGACAAAATCGAACTCAGGTTGAGAATCCTCCCTTTCTATTGTTGCAGATTGAAATCGTTTGGGAAAATGGGGGTCTTTGGTTGGTTCGATTTCTAACTCCTCATTGATTTCAATAATGGTGGACCCTTGAAGGGCCTTCCCTGACCTTAACTAAACTCCATCTACTTCTAATGTATTTATGGGATAGGTGGAGTAACTTTTTGTCTCATTATTGTATACTGGTTGGGTGGCCTTATTGTTGGGGTTGGGGTTGGGTTGGGATGGCATTGATGTAGGTCTTGGTGGCTGGGTTGGATTAATAGGTGGGGCGGCTGATGATGGAAAATTTGGAAATTGTTGCTATTGGTATGGGTTAATCATATGAGGAGGTGGAAATTGTAATTCTGATGGGAATGGTTTTTTGTATGTAGATGGTTGTGGCGTTTGTGGCCTCCATGCTTGTTGCAATGGCTATGAAGTATATTGGTGTTGAGGCATCCATTGAGGGTATGGGGGTTGTTCCCAACCCCTATACCATCCCATTTGATAAGAATTGGGTTGGCTTAGTCCTGGGGCAAGATAATCGTTCATCATGTTGGGATGCATTGCTCGGGGTGGAAAGGGTCGCCTAGGGGCCATATAATAGACAAGTTCTTCAAAATATTCCATTTCGATTACTCCTACAGGAAGAGGCCTCAAGGTAGAGTTCTTACTAAGTTCTTCTAAAGATGATATTTTTGTCCTATTGTATGGGCAATCCTCACTACCGTGTCTTTTACGACACGTTGGATAAAACACATCTAGGGATTTTTCGGCTTCTTCTTGTTTCCTACGGGTGTAAAGAGTGTCTATTTGTTTCCCCATATGACTCAACGAATTTGTTTTAAGGTCTTCAATTAAATTGCATATTTCCCTTTTTGTGATACCTATTGCATTAGATGTGGCATAAGGATTACTTGGATAGCTCCTTCCCAAACATTGTGACCTCGAATAGTTCCTGCAAATATCACAAATGTCGTCAAATTCTATTTTAGAGATGTTCACTTTTCCTATTAAATTTAATGCTTCCCATAACATCATCTCTTATCCCTCTAAGAAATAACATTTTAATGGTATCATCATTTAGTCCCTCTTGACGAGACCATTGAAGACTAAACATAAAACATTTAAGGTAGTCTTCTATGGACTCATCTTCCTTTTGGTTCATGCGAAATATCTCATCCCAAACCTCCTTTGTCTTGCAGTATTCCTGGTACTTGTTCAAGAATAGCTCCTTCAAGACCATCCATGTTCTAATATTTTGAAGGTTCATAAACCATCATAGGGCGGCATCCTTTAATGTAGTTGGAAACAGTTTGAGTTTCTGTGCATCATTTTGGTAGTCATAGCTATGACACAACACATCAAATTCAAACAAAAACATGTCAGGATCTTCTATTGAAAGACCACAAAAAATGGGCAAAGCAGAATGAGGAATATTTTCCATAGGGGCGTCTCTTCCAGGATCTGTGATTGGGAACTCAAAAGTGGTTGGGTTATTGTTGGCCAATGCCCTATTGTGATTTTTGTCATTGTTGTTGTTTTTGTCATTATTATTGTTGTTATTATTGTTGGGATCCATGACTTCAAATTCCCACAAAGTAAAATAAGTTTTAAATGGCTTGTCTCTTTCTTCGAAAAATGGACCAACGTGATCCCCGTAAGTTTTTGGAAAATTTATTCAATTTTTTTGCATAATATATCGGAACAGCTTGGTTGGGTATTTGTGGGTGTCTGAATAATGGTGGTCTCAATAGAACATTTCTCAAGATTAGGTTCAGGCAATTCTAGTGATGACAACTTACTTTTTGGTTTCTCTTGAGTCAAGTTACTTGTCTCAATGGGTGACTTGGACTTATCTTGCAATTCTTCGTGTTGTGGGCTCTTAATGGATAGTGCTAATTTCTTTTTGGATTTTTCGGGTTGCGAACTACTTCCCTTTTATTTTCTAATGAATCTTCCTCTGATGTCCCTATTATGATTCATGCACCTAAATGAGCTATGACAAAGCAAACCAAGGGTAATTATCCAAACGAGGTTGACTATCTTGTGGATTTTCTCCTTAGCGCAATGCTCCTAACTTGGTTTACTAGAAATGCAGGTCTTTAACATCGTTCCCCGGCAACGGCACCAAAATGATCAGATAAAACTGTGGTTTCTGAATTACTCTTTAAATTGTATTTTGATGTACTTTTTGGAAATAGCTTCCTCAGTTCATCCTAAAGTGTCAATCTGGGAATGTAGGCTTTTGAACTGTGTTGTGGAAATATGCCGAAGAGCTGCAATTAAAAAACCAAGGGCTGATGGATGCAACCTAATAGAATTTACTTATGGGCAAAATTTGGATTAACAGATTTCCTATCACAAGTGTGATAGGAACCTATGAAGAAATAGTTTTGTACATAAACAAATTACTGGCACTTAACAGAAGAGTAGTAAAGTAAAAAAATCAAAATCTATTTGAGAATAACGTTTCACATAGTTGAAATTGAACCACTAAAAAAAACCTCCAATACTACTTAATAAAAATCCAGAACAATCCCATTGACTTATTCAACTGCTCTTATGTTTAATGATCTGCATATACCAGCAAACAACTATTGAATGAATACAGATTGTATGGGTAAGTATTTAACAACTTAATACCGATTAATGCCTTCATGGAAATGAATCACACAACAAAAGATTTAGACAGCAATACAGTAATGAAATAATTAAACAACTTATAAATTCAAAGCATACATTACCACACACACAATCTAATGCAATAATCACCAATCAACTGAGGAAGTGGGCCCTGCCTTCGCCGGTCGTTGGATGATAAAAAATCGCATTCACAGAATTATGCTACTATCACTTCCATTCATCCAAACAATCATAGACAGAGTATATAGAAAATCACCATGGTTCTACTTTTAATTATGTATATTGATATATAGTTTCAGTGTACACGCATATATATACATATTGAAGCTTACCTAAATGTCTAATAGTCTTTCAGATGTAATCGATAAAATGTTTTGGTTGTTAGTGGCTTTCAGCCAACAACCTTTAGAAGATAATCAAAAATAGTTTTAAAGTCTTTTCAAAGTTTTCCAAGAACAGCGTAACAACCTAAAACAGAATGACTAATCTTTGATGAGTAAAAAGGACAATATAACTTCATCAATTTAGTTATCCTTCCACCGATATCCTTCATGCGTGTTGTCAACCATTAAACACTTCTTGTCACCAAAATCAAAAAGACAGTTAACAACAAACAGCAAAATCAGTATTTTCACTAGTTTTAACCTTTTCTTCTATTTCATAAAATACCGTCTATTCATTAATAAAAAGTGACAAAAACAAAAGGAGACACTAGGAAAGATGACAAGGTTTGACACAAATGAGAGGTAAAAGGATGACACATTTTTCCCTCATCAATCCCCTCTTGGTATGCCTTCTCTAAGTCCCGTGAACTCAGTAATTGCTTTGTCGTTCTTGAATGTATCTATGATGGGTTTACCTTGTTGATCCCAGTAGATAAGCTCGGGATATATGAGGGGCATGTCATCAGCGGAGTTTTTAAAGGTAGCATCTAACAAGGTGAATAGAGAGTGGTTGACATAATCACACAAGTTTTGGACTAACTTCTTCTTGTTATTCTTCCTATGGACACGTATATTCTGTTGTGGGACTATTGTAAGGGCTGAGTCATCAGAAGATGGTTCGGAAGGTGCCCAAGATGCACAATCGAGGCTTTTCCAATAATAGTGTTTATTCCATTCTTCTTTAGACATGTGTTTCCTAAGACGGGGACTAGATGATTTTGGTACAGGTTTTACCTTTAGGTCCAATTCTCCAAAGATATCAGCTATGTTCATGGTCCTAGTAGAGGAAAGAGAATCCCATTCACCATCGCTTGAGTCAGGAGATTCATCATAAACTGGGGGAGGTGATTTGTGAGACTCATCAAAGACTAGGGGAAGTGGTTCATGAGACTCCTCGTAGACTGGGGGAAGTGGTTCATGAGATGTCTTGATGCCTATATAAGCATAATCTTCCTCTTGAAATAGTGATGAAGTACTAGGAAACTCAATTCTAAGTGGTTGACACCCTAGCCCTAGGTATTTCGGTCATGGTGAGATAGTGATCGGTTTTGTCCTTCCATTCTAATGTAGTCCTAACCCATTGCGCCTGTCAAAGCCTTTTTTTTGTATAATCTTAAATCCCTTTCCATATTGGTCCTTAGTTATTTGAATAGACAACGGGGGGTATTCATTGTCTTCTTGATATAACTAGGAGGTAATATCACCATTGTCCACAATTTCTTCACTTAACTCTCCCCATTTGGTCAATGTCATTGTAGGGGGAACATGGAATGTGACTATTGATTGTCTTCTATCTTCCATGGGCAAGCCATATGCCTTAGGGGGAATCAATTGACTGACATAGTATGATGCCTTTATGTGATATTCGTCACAACCCTTATCTTTGATCTCGACCTTAGGAGTGTTTGATGGTGGTTTGAATGCAATGGACTTGGTAAGACTTGATGGGTGAATGTATAGGGACAAAGTGGATGAAGAATCCTCTTGGTTAACAAGTACTTTTCATTGTGGAATTTCCCTTAGGCTTGTACAATATTGAAAAGGATTTGGATCACCATCAATTGTGATCTCAATGCCATTATAAGGGAAATTAAGAAATTGGTGGTATGTTGAAGGTATGGCTTTCATTGCGTGTGTCCAAGGTCTACCTAACAACAAGTTTTATGGAAGGGTGAGATCCAAGACTTGGAAGCTGGTGTTCATAATTGTTGGGCCAATTCTGGAGTGTGAAAACTCCTTTGGATGACCTTTCCTCATCACCATAAGCCTTGATGACTATACTCTTAGAAGTGTCAAAGCAGTCTTCTGAGAATCCTATTGCCTTAACCAATTTTAGGGTACATAGGTTCAAACCTGATCCTCCGTCTACCAAGACTTGTCTGACTTTGGTTTGATGGACTAATACTTCAAGATGTATTGCGTCATTATGATCAAACTTTTCAGTTGATTAATCTTGTTGGGAAAATGTGGCATGATGCGAGCTGGTCAAATATCCCACCCTTTCTTTGAAGCGATTGGCATCTAAGTCTGTTGGAACGGTAGTGTTCTGCAATGCTTTGTCAAGTATGGCTCGATGTTCCAGTGACAAAGTCAACAGTTCCAAGATAGATATTTGTGTGGGGGTTTTTCTCAATTGATCAAGGAGATTGTATCTAAACTTGGACCTCTATGTAGGTGGCTCAGAAGAAGGACATGGAATAGTTATTTTAGTTTTGTGTGTGTTCACATTACATTTCGAATGCTTCTTAATGATGAAGGTATCAACATGTCCGTTCGCAGCCCGGAGGCTATATATGGTCTTTCCTTTTCCATAGTCATACTTGGAGTTTGTGTAATTGGTAGATGGATTATTCTTGGTTCCTGAACCGGAGGTGTTTCCTTTTTTGTGGTCATGTAATGGGTCTGTGAAGACCTTATGATCCCTTTTCTTAGTATTTTTTTTCCCATTTACCTCTATGGATCCATTTTCAACAAAGTCTTGTATGATATTCTTTAGTTGGCGACATTGTTGTAGATTGTGCCCTTTCATTTGATGATAGTCACAAAAAGTGTTATCATCCCACCATGAAGGTTTGAACTATTCAGGATCATACTCTCTTGATTCCAAAGGTTTGATGAGATTATGTTTGACCAATTCTTTGAAAACTACCTCGATCGGTTGTCCTAAAGGTGTAAATTCACACGTAGGAAATCTCCTTTGGGTCTTTGTTGTGAATTTTGGACATAATTAGCCATTTGATCTGGACTGTTAATCATGTCTGCATTTTGGTTGTATCCTCTAAGTGTAACAACTAATCCCCTATGTATGTGTTTAGCATCAACAATGTCATTATTTGTGACATTCTTGTTTCTAGACCAAAATTTATTTCCATCATTCGACGCGTTTGGATGTTGGACAATTGGGCTCCTGCCTGGCACTTTTATTTTGCCTTTGTCAATAAGGCCTTTTTCAAGGATGATCCCGTTTTATACCAAGTCGAGGAATGAAGTGCAATAGTGTACCCATAAGTCACCTCTCAGTTTTGGATTGATGTTTTCGAGGAATATCGTGACCTTTTTTTTGGGTATTTCGACTGGACATCGGCTAGCTAGACTTCTCCATCTCTAGAAGAAAGTGGTGAATGTCTCGCCATCTTCTTGTGTTGTGTGGCATAAGGTTTCTATGGTTACTTCATTGTCTATGTTAAAGGAAAAATATTCGACAAACTTCTCAGCTAATTCACCCTAGGATTGTATACCATATGGAAATTTAGAAAACCTTTCCAATGCTATCCCTATGAAGGTTCATGGAAATAGTCGCATCAAGTATGTGGGGTCATACGATATTTCCATGCATGCCATTGAGAATTCTCTAATGTGTTCCAAAGGATTCTTCCTCCCATTATACTTTGGAAAATTTGGTATAATGTATCCATGGGGAAAGGTGTCATATAGAGTGCTTTGTTGAATGGACATGGACATAGATCTTGTGTTGAGATAGTTCATTGGCCATACATAGACATGTTGTCCATCTATTGTTGAAGAGTTTGCATTTGGTTTTGAAGGACATCTACTTGTGTCAAGGACATGTTGTTTCCATCATTTGGATAAATGTAGGTATTTTGAAATGCCATGTTCTGTGATGGGTTGTGATTTGGCGAGGGAATGTATCCTGTTAGAATGTTTTGATTCAAAGTGAGGATAATTCCTGTTTGAATATTCTGACTTGGTATATGAATATATCCCATGTGTATGTTTTGATTTGGTATAGGAATGTTCCGAGTTTGCGTATTCTGATTTGGTATAGGGATATTTCCTGTTTGAATATTCTAATTTGGTATACGAATGTTTTCTGTCTATATGGTCTGATTTGGTATAGGTATGTTCATGCCAACTTTGGATCTCTTACCAGTCGTGTTCGTACCAAAGGGGTTTGATGAACTTTTTTCTGCAGTAAATTGTAAAACTTGTATTATGTTGAAAGGGGTGGTGTTTACAATTGACGATGTTTGAGTTGGTATGACGGTTGGTATTGTTGTGGTGATTTGGGGAATTGAAACACTTGATGTTGTATTTTGTTTTGGTTGAGTAGAATGTGTTTTCAAAGTATGAATATCAAATCCTGGTGGTAGTGTTACACATTCTACTAGAAACTTTGCTAGGTAGCGTTGGGGATCATTTTCCAAACACTCATCCATGAAGCATGCAAACTCAGGATCTTGTACGGTGGTGTCTATGTCTTCAATGTAAATTTTTCCATGTGTGTCTCTAGTGACGTGTTTCTCAAGAAAAGGTTTATGTGGTCTTTGTTTCCCTGATAGTTGATTTCCAAATCGATTGATGAATTCGTTGGGGTCTCACATTGCTTTTTATTTCTTTTGGAACCTTGTTTCAACCATGAAAACTTTTCTCAAATGAGGGTATGTAGACTATGTCTAAAAACTGATATGTCCAATGTCTATGTTTTTGGATTTTCTGACACTAAAGGATGTTCCTAAAAGTGATTTCTAAAATAACGTATGACAGGATGGACAATATGAAAAATATCGAGTAGACTATGACAATAAATGAGTCTAAGATGGGTATAACCTACCACCTACGGAATAAATGCATGCAAGGATTTGTGTTTTACCAAGGAACCTGATTGTAGGACAAGGACAGTTGACAAGGTGAATTTCTCAAACTAGACTGTTGAGCTGGAAAGATTCACAAATAGGACTAAGTGACTAGGTTCAATGACTTGTGACAAAATTGGAACATGAATGTATCCAATGATGAGGAAAGTTATCTCTATTTCTATGATATGCAATTTCCTAAGAAATATCTATATGCATGCAACTTAGGATGACTATGATCAAGACATTGACTAACACTAAGACGTATATGACACCTAATAATGCAAGGTTTTGAGAAAAAAATCAGTTTTTGTCCAAGGTTGATCTTAAAAACTAGAAGCAAAGTCACAGTAATGTTTCAGACTCAATTTGTGGTTTTTGAAGTTTTTTGTTGACAGATAGATGCGGTTCACCTAACAGTTGTGGTTCAAATTTTGATAGATGCGGTTTTCTATGATGCATGCAGTGATTTGACTAAATGCTCATTTCAGATACTGACAGAGTTTGGAATTTTGAAAAATGCGGTTTAGTTTAGCACATATGCGGTTTTGAAAAATGAATGCAGTTTGTCTGACAGATGAGGTTTTTCCTATGACAACTATGGTTTGCAATACGCATTCGATTCTAAATATGGACTCTATAAACCTGAATTTTGTGACAGACACTTGCAGCTTGAAAATTGACAGATGCGGCTTGCATGCACACATGCGACTCAAATTATGACAGTTGCGGCTCGTAATATGCAGACTTATGGAAAATGAATGTTTTTGACAGACACATGTGGCTTTTCCCCTAACAAATGTGGCTTGCTAAGACAAATGCAGTGTTTAAACTGACAGTTGTGACTCAATTTTTGACAGGTGAATTTTTCCCGAAATTTGTTTTGACTGACTCCGGTTTTGGTCAAGATGTTGGATGAATACAACAAACAAAAGCACAAAAATCAATGTATTTTCAGTTTTGTGATGATGGGACTATTAAGACTCGAAAAATATTTACAACCTAGGCATTTTGGACAATACTTGTTGAGCTCTTACTTGGATTTCTCCAGCTACGCATATTTATGGTGGATGACTAGTAGCTTGACCCCACTGGCTCCCCTCCATGGCACTCACTTATACGGGGCAGCCAAGCTACTATACCCATGAAACTCCCATGGCATACATCTCATCTCCACACATAAACCGTAAGAATGTAAGACAGCTTCACAGGGCCGACCCTGCTGCGCCAACAAGTAGGTAGGATTTTGGTAACTCTACAACAAGGTATTTAATAAGGGCATTTCATTTGTGGGGCACTATCCAACGTTGGCGAGAGTCCATTTTTTCCATCTCGTCATAATAGTGTGTGTGATTCTTGGGTTTCTCCAAGAATCCTCTTTTATATACCGGCTGGAAGTCGCTTGGCATCTAGCGTGCTACTAGTCTGAGTCGTCTTGGGGTGAGTACTTTTTCCCAGCAAGACAGGCCCAAGTTCTAGAGTCGATAACCATTTCTCTTGCACCCAATATTGCATGAATGCGCAAGGGGAGAGGATACTTCAATGTACCAAATTGTAAGGGTGACAAATATGTGCTTTCGCACCAAACACAGAAGACAGTGATTGTTTTTATTCCAAATGACAGTTATCTATATAGCAAACAAAAAATCACGCTAAATAAATAAATACAAAGGCATTAGGTCCTACATGCAAATTGATCAGTAGTTCATTGTTCTTGTCTTCGGCTTTCATCCTACAAAAATTATTGTCTTTGGTTTTTATCATCTTCTATGCTTCGTCCTGCAAACACTACGTTATTCCCCCTTAACACGGCTGAAACAAATATTAGCAAAAAATGAAAATCACACAAAATCGATAAAATAAAACGCGGATGTATGAAATTCAATGATAAAATGAAAAATGTTTACCAGCCAGATGTGGCTTTTGGAGCCATAGATGTGGTTGGACGTTGATAGGTGGATGCGGTTCACAAATTTGTTGATAGGCGGATGCAGTTCAAGATGACAGATGTGTTGTTGTTTTTATCAGATGTGGCTCATAATATAGATGCATCAGTGTGTTGAACAGATGTGATGCTCCATACGAAAAACCTCAAAAAAGAAAAATGAAAAGCCGGAAAGACGAAAAGATTTACGAATTTTGAAGCGTGTTCACGTCGGGTTCACCAAATGTAACATAGAATTAAAATCTAGATTAGGATATATGCAAACTAGAATAACCAATGTTAATCTTAATCTAGCCAATATTAATCTAAATCAAACAACAAAGAATGAGCTAATAAACATAATAAACTAAACAAATTAATGGAAAGCTCTCATTGAATATGTGTTCACTCCTTCAAATTATCTTGATTGCTCTTCTCCATTTTATTGTTTCAGTATTCTTGCCCTAAGATTTCTTAGTATTGATTCAAGCATAACTTCATCAAGTGTCTAAGAAAAATATCAAAGATAATTTTCCTCTTTAAAAGTGTATGATTTCGAGAGGAGGAATAATGATAATGACAAGCCATTTTATAGATTTTGGGCTTTCGAATGATCGGCTCAGATTGAAAGAGAGATCGACGGATGAGATTGATAAATTCCATGTGATGTGAGTTCTGTGTCAAATAGAATGTGAGTTAGAACTTGATTCAGAAAAGACTATAGGATAAAGACTAAGTTAGAAGGTGAGTTAGAACATGAGTTCAAGATTTTAATCTTCAGTTAAGAGTCTTCAAAAATAGAAGAACAAGACTTTGAATGTCAAATACAAAGTTAGAAGTTGAAGAATAATGCATTTGAATGCAAACATGAGTTAATTAATTAATTAAATATATTTAATTAATAAACACATCATGCATATGAGTTGGAACTAGTTACCTGAATAGTTGTGACATAGAGTCCTCTCGCAGAGATAATCAGATGTTAAATCCGGAGATAACTGGAGAACTAAATATAGATATTGAGTCAAAAGGTGAGTGAATGATTAGTCAATTGATTCATAGAAGAATGTGACATAAATAAATAAATATGAATTAAATGTTAATTTAATTCAACATTCAAAAATAAGAGACTTTAATTAAATAAAGATAATTTATTTAATTTTATTGTTGTAAAGGTGCAATTGAATAACTAAATAATAAATATTTAATTATAGATAAAGGAGGGTTAAATGAATAATTAAATAATAAATATTTAATTATAATTGAAGTATGACAAAGGGGGTAAGTAAATAATAAATTATTTAATTAAGAAGGAAGAATTAATTAGTTAGCCACATAATTAAACAAATATGATTTATTTAATTAATCAAGTTGAATAAAGGAATTAATGAATTAGTAATATAATTAAAAAGGAGTATTTAATTAATAGAGGAAATATGTGTTAGAAAGGTAATTAAATAATAAACATTATTTAATCATGACCATGGACTATAGAAAATTATGTCGAAAGTGGTGTTCGCAGGCCTAGACCAATTTTTGGTGTCTACAGTTGTCTTTTAGGCTTTCAAACTCACTTGTTGACACATTTTTAATGCAAGGGTGCAATCTGACCATCAAACATGGAGATTTGTGACTAGGTGCCAAGGTGCTCCTACACCACCTACCTTGTCAATCCTACCAAATTGGCAAGCTAGTGAGCTCACTGGCTTGCCAAATCCGTAGGGTTGACAAGGTAGGGGCAGCATATGCCTCATAGAAATCGATGCAACCTATGTCATCTCTAACATACCTTAGGGTATGACATTCAACCAAACAACTACTATGCACCAATCTACAATGCCACAAGGAGACCTAATGAGGTTGTTCCAAGAAAGAACCGTGATGTAGAGTGGATCAAACAAATAGGAGAGATGACACAACTTCTCTCAAATATGCCCACTTGGACATCAATTCACCAAACTCACAATAGGATAACCTTGCCACTCAACATGGGATTTTGGCCAATCAAATTGAGACAGGGGTTTAGACCAGATTTGTTACCCCAGAAAATTTTTCTCTTGACCACTTGTAATCCAACCAAACTATAACTAAAATGGATTTAAGTCTATTTCCCACCTAATTCCATTGAAAAGAGAGCACAATCACTCTGAGATAGATTCAACCGACTTGATCCCTTAAGGGTCCAAAGTGCAAAAGGGAAACAATATTCGACAGGGTATTACTCGTAAACTATGGTGATTAAAAAATCTTTGTCTTAATCTATGAGATCAATTTGGGCACCTCTACAATAACCTCTCTCGATTTTTTCTATCGTGAAGGCATTTTCCTATTGTGGTGAATTTTCACTTGGGAAAAAGTTGTCAAATGCAAATAGTTGAAAATTGTAAAGTGGTGCAACTTTCATTCTACATCTCATGTGACCAAAAGAACCATTCCAATGCATTTGGGTGGGTATTTTTATGCTATTCATGGTCATCTTTCTCACCCAAACACGTGAAATCACTCTGAGCTATTCAACCAAATCGATCTCTTAAGGGTCCAAAGTGCAAAATGGCTTCAAACTTCATAATGCTATTACTCAGACACCGTTATGCTTAGAAACTTCTCATCTAAACCTATGAGATCATGTTGGGCCCCTCTACAATAACCTCTCTTGGTTTTTTCTATCTCAGAGGCATTTTCCTGTGGTGGTGAATTTTCACTCGAGGAAACAGTTGTCAAATGCAAGTAGTTGAAAGTTGCAAAGTGGTGCAACTTTCATTATGCATATTTTCTGACCAAACGAACCATTTCAACGTATTTGGTTGGGTACATTTACGCTAGGTATGGTCCTCTTTTGCACCCAAACACATGAAATCGCTTTGAGCTACGTTCAATCGGATCGATCCTTTAAGGGTCCAAAGTGCAAAATGGCTGCAAACTTCAACATGCTATTACTCAGACACCATGATGCTTATAAAATTCTCATCTGATCCTACAAGATTTTTTTGGGACCATCTACAATAACCTCTCTCATTTTTCTCTATCTTGGAGGCATTTTCCTATGATGGCAAATTTTCACTTGGGGAAAAAGTTGTCAAATGCAAGTAGTTGAAAGTTGCAAAGTGGTGCAACTTTCATTCTGCATCTCGTGTGACCAAATGAACCATTACAACACATCCAAGTCAGTATTTTTACATTATTCATGGTCCTCTTTTGCACCCAAACACGCGGAATCGCTCATAGCTACGTTCAACCGAATCAATCCCTTAAGGGTCCAAAGTGCAAAATGGTTGCAAACTTTAGCATGCTATTACTCAGACACCGTGATGCTTAGAAAATTCTCATCTGATCCTAAAATATTTTGTTTGGCCCATCTACAGTAACCTCTCTCGGCTTTAGCTATCTTGGAGGCATTTTCTTGTGGTGGAAAATTTTCACTTGGGGAAAAAATTGTCAAATGCAAGTAGTTGAAAGTTGCAAAGTGGTGCAACTTTCATTTTGCATCTCGTGTGACCAAACGAACTGTTCCAACACGTCTAGGTGGGTACGTTTATGCTAAGAATGGTCCTCTTTTACACCCAAACACATGGAATCACTCTAAGCTATGTTCAACCAGATCGATCCCTTAAGGGTCCAAAGTGCAAAATGGCTGCAAACTTTAGCATGCTATTACTCGGACACCACGATGATTGGGTATGTTTATGCTATTCATGGTCCTCTTTTGCACCCAAACACATGGAATCGCTCACAGCTACATTCAACTGGATCGATCCCTTAAGGGTCTAAAGTGCAAAATGGCTGAAAACTTTAGCATTCTATCACTTGGACAT
Organism: Sequoiadendron giganteum; assembly: GCA_007115665.2. Taxonomy (NCBI): domain Eukaryota; kingdom Viridiplantae; phylum Streptophyta; class Pinopsida; order Cupressales; family Cupressaceae; genus Sequoiadendron; species Sequoiadendron giganteum. The sequence continues at coordinate 644,929,244 of CM021101.1, read as the reverse complement.
TGTGATGCTTAGAAACTTCTCATCTAATCCTACAAGATTGTGTTGGGCCCATATACAATAACCTCTCTCAGCTTTGGCTATCTCAGAGGCATTTTCTTGTGGTGGAAAATTTTCACTTGGGGAAAAAATTGTCAAATGCAAGTAGTTGAAAGTTGCAAAGTGGTGCAACTTTCATTTTGCATCTTGTGTGACCAAACGAACTGTTCCAATGCATCTGGGTGGGTACTTTTATGCTAGGAATGCTCCTCTTTTGCACCCAAACACATAGAATCACTCTGAGCTACGTCCAACCGGATCGATCCCTTAAGGGTCCAAAGTGCAAAATAGTTGCAAACTTCAGCATGCTATTACTCAAACACCGTGATGCTTAGAAACTTCTCATTGGATCCTACAAGATCATGGTTGGCCCATATACAATAACCTCTCTTAGTTTTTTCTATCTCAAAGGCATTTTGCTGTGGTGGTGAATTTTCATTTGGGGAAAAAGTTGTCAAATGCAAGTAGTTGAAAGCTGCAAAGTGGCGCAACTTTCATTCTGCATCTCATGTGACCAAACAAAACATTCCAATGCATCTGGTTGGGTACGTTTACACTAGGCATGGTCCTCTTTTCCACCCAAACACACGAAATCGCTTTGAGCTACGTTCAACTAGATCGATCCCTTAAGGGTCCAAAGTGCAAAATGGTTGTGAACTTCAGCATGCTAGTATTCAGACACCGAGACGCTTATAAATTTCTCATCTGAGCGTATCAGATCATGTTGGGCCCCTCTACAATAACCTCACTCGGTTTTTTCTATCTTAGAGGCATTTTCTTGTGGTGGTGAATTTTCACTCAGGAAAAAAGTTGACAAACATGATCTCTTTCACAGTTAAAATAATAATGTTCTTTTGATCGTTAAAATAATATCCCAATAGATGAACCAAGGAACCACATCAGGGAACCACATCATCCCAATTTTTTGTTTTCAACTTTCATTCCTAATTCATATCTTGAGATTCAAAACCAACTTGAAAAGGGTAACAATCTAACAATCATTTCAGGCTGCATAGTAGCAAGTCTTCAAATTATGAGATTTATTTGGCATATAGGGACTTGATGAATTATTTGTCAATCGTTTGCCAACATTATTTCAATGTTGTCTACACTTAATGGCCATATATAGGACTCATCATCCTAAGAAATTTTCTATAGAAGCTTATCAACTTGCTTTATTTCTCTAGGCATGGACCTATTTGTATCTTGTATACTAAAATGCATGATGAATGAATTTTTTCACCACTAACGTTTTTGCATTTTACCAACATATGGTATTAGAGTCTTTGTGCTTGTGATATGTTTTGATGCATGTAACATATTGTGCCATCTAAGGTGTGGTGTTTTGATGTGAAAGATCTGCAGTCTGCCACCATTGTTTCCCAAGCTATAAACCATGTACTTACATGGTGAAGTTTGTGAAGAGTGTGGTGTTGCGAAGAATGTTCTGAGAAGAGACTAATGTGCCAAATTCAACTACCTTAGTCGCATGCCACACAAAAGTGGTATTCTCTAGCATGTGAGCAAAGGCATGATCCTTTCTGAATGGATGAAGGATACATAACACACAAGTAATGTGTTGTTTACAAGCATCCACTACCTTTTGGGGCAAGAGAATGAGGTTTATTCTACGACCAGATCAAAGGAGTGGTTGCCTAGCATTTTAGGCATGGATTTTTGAAAGAAGATCAGAGCGTCCTCTTACATTACTTAGGCCAAACAACATGAGTGATATGTGTAGATTTCTTGAAAAATAGAAGTCATCCTCACCTATTTAGAGATGTTGTTGCATAATAGTAGATAAATTTTTTGTTAGAGTGTGCAGAACTAGTGCTCAATCGAAAGGCATGAGAAGAAATCATGATACATAGTAAATTCTTAGTGTTCCACGGGGTTTTGGGGACGGGGATAGGGGGACAACATTGGATGTGTTTCTAAAACATGGGGATGGGGGGCCTAAGTTTGGGAATGGTAGGGGGACGGCGGCGAGGGGGCTAAGGTGTTGAAATACATATAGTACTTGAAAAAAATTATAAAAAGATGTATAATTATAAGAATTATACATCTTGGAGACAACTAGGAGTCCCCTAGACGTCTTAAGGACACCCCAACATCCTCAAAGTCCTATCAGTGTCTTGGAGACAGCAACACTAGTGGCAGGATGGTGGTGTTGGTGGTGGCCTAGTGGGGGGATGTCTCCCCCAAGTCCCCAAGTCTCTGAAACGTCCCCCTCCAGGAAACACAGGGTTTTTTGGGGGGGACGTGTCCTCGTGGAACACTGTCAAATAAAATTCTTGAACCTATGTGTCTAGAGTAGTTAAGTGAGTGACCTTGCAATGGTTGAATATTGTTAAAAATCAGGCCATGCCATACTCTGAGTCATCACTTATCATGATCAATAAGAATTTTTTATCAAAGTGTGATCTCATTTGAATGCAATATTATATTGTTTAATACCACAGGTGGGAGCAAGAAGTACAATTCTCATATTTTTTGATATGATGACCTAATAATGAAAATTTCATTAGCAAGTGTAAGGTATAGTTTTAAAAACATCCAATAGTATATTTCTATAGATGCTTTGGTAGACATGTATGAAAAATGTGGTAACGTAGACAAGGCAGGGAACTATTTGAAAATTTATCTCAAAGAAATTTGGTCTCATAGAATGCCATGATAAGAAAATGCAATTGGTAGTTGCTCCTAGTTATTAGTTAAGCAATGTGAATAAATTGCATAACTTCTTAGGTTGACTTTGTACAAACTATATTGTAATTAAATTTCTAGCATCTATCAGCATCTGCTTATTAGTTATGCAAAGTGAATTAATGCTTTGACTTTGAAAGATGTGCAATGCAATGTAATCAACGACATGAATATAAACTACAAAAATCCATATTTTACAATTCATTAGTTAAAATATTTATTTTATTTTCTCTCTATACCTCTATACGCTATGGAAATACCTCTCAATTTAGAAATAAAAAGTTTTTATCTTTTGTTGTACAAATTTTCTCGGTTTTTTCACAAAGTATTATAAATTTGGTTTTTCAAAATTTTCCCCAAAATATTTTTCTGCTATGCATTGGAAGCATGAAGCATATACATGAATACACACAATATAGGTGAAGTATACATGTGAATAAGTGAATCATACATGTGAATAAGTGAGGCACAAGTAATTGAAGCATTTCAAAGGATACAAACCACCATGAATGGAGCTTATTTATACAATACGCTTTAGATGGGGCTTATTGAGCATTCAACAGTAATTAATTAAGAATTAGATGTGAACAAAATTCATTCCTACAATATTCAAGCATAGAACTTACATGATATGCATGATAACATCATTTAAGAATGGCAGTAGCAAAATAAGAGTTTCTTTGATCAAAAATCTGAAACGCTATACAATGATATATATTGATAAAATTATATACAATATATATCCAAAAAACCCATATAGGCTTAGTACAAAGGAGCCATATGGACATAAAATATCATGTATATATATCAATAGAACAAAACATATGTTCCAAAATTCCACATAGGCATACAACAAACAACACTAATACATAGTCATTTCCCTCTAGGGGAAGGAAATAGATCTCGTGTTGCCTTATAAATTCAGCAAGATGGAGTAAATGTTGCTTCTCTTTTCTTTCAAACACACTCACTAGTCCTCCTCTCTTCACTCTGGACCTTCAACGAATATAATTAAAAGTAAAGATATTAAAACATAGAAATTTAATTGTCGAATGGCATATAACAAAATATATAATCACTTACCGCATACATATAGTCATCATGCACATTTACAGCATCACCACGTCCACGATCTAGATTGACAACCACCTGTAGAAACCATGAAGATATAAATTAAACTACATAAAATTATCGTGAAAATTTTCTATAATAGACCATAAAAGAGAAAATATAATGTCAAATCGACTAATTTATTCCATACCTCTCTCAATGGATCAAAAATGGCTATTGCTGCAGCAACTTCATGGTCCATCATGCCACCAACATCACCAGGGCTATCTCTTGTCAACATCTTCAAATTAAAGAATATCGCAGGTATCATGTTGATATAAAGACCAAGAGGGGATAATGGAACATAAGGTGAAATAAGAGAGGGTAATGGGATGGGAATAGAAGGGTGATGCAGAGAGGGGGCTCAAATTCATTCAAAGTGACAACTTAAATTCAAGAGACATATAACAAGATTAAAATTGCTATCCAAACAATCCTCAAATCTTGACAACAATCAGGAGTCTAACTTCTCACTTTCACCCATGTAACCTAGTTGTAGTGAAAACTCAATTTTTGGCCTTTAACTCCCATGCTTTCCAAAATAGTTGGAAATAAAAATGTGGATTCAAATACCCATTTAAGATTTATACAACATATTTCTTAACTATATATAAGTATTTTGGACCAATCCCTTGAAATTAGACCCTCAACGTTGTCCTAGGCCATGAATTAGGCTAGATTTACAAAGCAACATACCTTTAAACTTTACACAAACCCTTGAAACTTATTGCCAATGCTTCAAACTTAAATCCAACATTAAAAAATGATTTTTCATTCCTTTTTAAAGGCTTCTCCTAATCAAACCAATGCCCCACTTCCTTACAACTACTTTTTAAACCTCTCATGACCCTTGCATTACAAATTTGTTGCATTTATGCAACTCACAAATTTAGCACTTTCAAGTTTTGAATCTTTATATTTTCCTAGACCCTCTTAAACACCTAAACTATTACAAATATTCTAACGATACCTTATTCAACTAATAAATCATGACTTACTCAAGAAAACATCATCCTATCTACCTTGACACCCCTTGTCAACTTTGAGAATTTCTTCCACATGATTTTCAAACCTTACAAGATGAATACAAAAGGCCCTAAAAGTTGATCAATTACAATAGAATGGTCACATTGGACCTTATTAAGACTCAAGAACTCAAATCAAACATCCTAACATACCTTGCCTATCTGATGCAGAGTGGCGGGGTAGGTAAACAAACAACTATAATGGCAAAGACGATTCAATTCAACGCTTCTCTCAAATACTCTTACAAAGAGTCATAAACTCCATTATTCTTTAAATGATCAGCCCCCACACACCTAGGGTTCACAACTCAGACCACCCACAAAACTTGAAAACATTTGGATCATGTCACATTAGGACAAAAAAAGGTTCAACAACCCTCTAGCACTTAGGTTTCAATAAGAAAATATCACTATGGTGATTTAGACCTCATTCCCTCTTAATAGTATAGGCATATACTTTCCATCCCACCAAGATTTATCAACTCTACAATGTGTGGATGGAAGAAACACCCATAATTCACTCAAAGCCCTGATTTTAAGGGTTTTCATACTACCTAGGAGTAAAATTAAGATATCTCCCTTGATACTCAATGGAATCTCATCACTCTAATGCCAAAAGAAATATTATTCAATTACCTATCCAAAAATTATAGGCTTGGAGCATGAAACAACACATACAAACCATACCAAGTATGGGATCAGTAATTTCTTCAAGAAAACACAAAAATCAGCACTCTTTATTGAAAACTTCTTCCAAACTTCAAGAACAGCCTTGCCTCAACCAAGAGAGGCATATATGAAGCCTTCCAACCTCCTCCAACTTCCTCCAACTGAAATTTGAATCAATTGGTCATTGAAAACACAAAAAGATTTCATTTTTGACTCTTTAATGCCTAATTAAGGCAATTTAGCCAATTTTCACCAACCCGACTATAAAGATACCTCCAAATTGTATGAAAGGCATCCAAAACTCCTCAAAATGAAAAATATAGAAACATAGAAAAGAGTGGTGCCCCTGCACCAAAGGGATTAATGGAACAGAGGATGGACTAGTATAGATTGATAGGATGGGCTAGGATGGGATAACAAAATATAGGGTGTAAAATTTGAGGTTAATGGGATGCAATTATTAGGGAATAATGAAACATAGGATGAATTAGGAGGTGTCTAGGGTTTGACTATAGTACACGAAGTGCAAATTTGACCTGTGTGTAGTAATAATAGAGAAGAGTTATCTAGGATGAAATGTGGATAAATATGGTATAACATAGGATGATATAAAGGAACATAGGGTGGAACATAGGGGATCATGGAACATCTAGGGTGATATAATAATGGGTAAAATAAGATGGGAGTAGGACATAATGACACATAGCATGGACTAGAAGATATTACCAGGATGGGCTAAGAGGGGATCATGGAAAATAGGGTGAACTATAAATGTTAATGGTAAGGGATTGGGAACGAATAAAGGAACAAAAAGTAAATTAGGAGAACATAATGCGACATGATCAAGGAATACTTGAATTCAATGTTTGTGTTTCTCATCAATTTTTTAGATTTGTATCTTTGCAAAATTATGAAAAACTAGCTAATATATATTTACAACACCATTAATGAATAAAGGCTACCTGAGTGTATGTTGTTTGACGATATGAATTGTGAGGTGTGGAGGAAGAAGGTGCACCAAGAAACTGTTTGAAATCCAAAGCATGTTATGGGACAAACATTCAAATATAACATTCAACTGTTCAAATGCAATAATAATATCTTTAATACTAGTTGCATACCTGTGGACTTGTCGTCGAGAATGTATAAGGGTATGTAGGAATAGAGCATCCCTCATGAATAGTGTGACTCTGAAATTTCATCATATCAACATTCTATTAATTTAGTTATTCTTAAATTTCAAAATATATTTTAATAAACAACATTAAAATAACTTGCTAAATTTTACCAAAGTGTCAATGTTGAATGTGTCATTCAGAATATCATATGTGAAAGCCATTGCCTCTGCAACTAACGTAGGTTATGTAGTTGCATCACGAGCACCCTGATAATTGTACATGCAAACAACACCACAAGCACCACAATGGTGGGGTAGAGCTCAAGGCCTACACGTCTCCTCCACACCAGGATCTACTAGAGGACTCGCACACTATAAAATGGTCTAGGTGAGTGAGCCAATCAAATTCATCGTGTCCACCTCTACACTATCCTTAATAATGGAAGGAACAATGACATGCTCCACCATGGGTCTGCCAAGGCTCTTGATGCCAACTATGGATTACATCGTTTAGCAGGTCTATCATGTGTGGAGCCCCCACCTCTACCCTGAAATTCTAAGATGTAAAAATAGTTTGGCATTTTATTGAGGACAACCTCTTAATAGAGTTTCTTCAAAAATTATTGCAGCACCTCATGATTATTGCATGGAGTTTGGTCAAATACTATCCACCACCGCTCCCAAAATTTGTTTCTAATTAACTCATGGTGGTACCAATGGATGGGGAACCTCCTGCATGCATGGGACAAAGGTTCATTGGTTTTTGGGTCTATAAATAGGGCACACAACTCGGCTTTGCTAATTTTTAGTTTTTTGACATCTGCATATGACAAACCATTAGCATAAAATTGTCTCATCTCATGCCTCTTAGTTGACCAAAAATTCATTTGCTCGCTCATTTCTCCTCCATGAGTTAAAATTGACTTCAATGATTCAGCAATCCCTCTCCTATAAGGGTGGGTTTCGACATGCTCGGTTAATCTTGCAATTAATTGTTGAATGTCTCTTTTATTGTTTTCAATTTGATTTTGAATATTTTCTTGTGTTCCTTGAGGATGCCTATGAATTGATGGAGGGGTTTTGGGTTTTTCTTGTATAGGAGGCTCTTCATAAGGGGGTGATTGTGAATTCTCAATGTTTTGAGGTGAAGATTCATTCCCTGAGAATTACAACAAAGTTTTATTATAAAAATCTATTTAAATTTGCATTCCAAATCAAATTCAAAATAAATAGAATAAAACTACACACCTCTTTGTAATCTTTGACCTCTTTGACATGTTGGTAGCATCCTCGTGGAAAATGGCAAGCTAAGGATGCAAACAATGGAAGAGATTTGGCGAGCACGAGTTGCAGACCCTAAATCCTCTTCCTCAAGCCATGAGTTGAAGACAAAATGAGGGTTTGAAACCCAATTTTTTCTTTTTATGTCAAATAAGACATTTGGCATGTGCCAAATGTCTTATTTTGGGTTTTTTCAATTTTTTTTCCAATTTTGCACCTAAATTGTGTCACAAATTGGTGCACTTACCTGGTACGGTTATCAATTAAATATTGAACCAAATTCTTTAACCCTTGGCAATTATATGTCTTATGACATTTGCATCTATGATAATCCCAATAATACGATTCATTCCATGATGGTGGTTTAAATCAAGGCTCATAATATCTTTATGGGGGAAATGTGATGTTGTTTTGATTTAATAGCTCTTTGAGGATTGATTCAAGAGACTGGCCCAAGGGAGTAAAACTCCGTCGATTTGAGAAAAATGAGATTTGGGTAGATTTGAATTTTGATTATTTCCAAGATTATTACCATGATTGTTGGTCGTATTTCCTTGGTTGGAATTATTATTGGCTTGGTTATTATAATTTCTAGCATTATTGTTGTTGGGCTAGACACTTGATGCATTGAGAATGGTAGACTTTGTGTTTACTTTGTTAGCATCTACTATCCCATCATTCATAACATTCTTATTTTGAGTCCAAAATTGTGATTTATCATTGTTGTTGTTGTTGCTGCTGCACGGATTTGGACCGTCTTTATCAAGCTTTAAAACTCCTCGCTTGACCAAGGCTCCTTCAATGGTGAGGGTGTTTTCAATCAATTTTTCAAAATATTGAGGACAAAGAAGATTTAGCATGTAGCTCATCTCTTGATTTATATTGTCAATAAATATTTTGGAATATCTTGCAAATAACCTTCTCCATCTTTGTAATAACGTGATAAAGGGTTCCCTAGTCTTTTATTTTTATTTGCATTAATCAAGCATGGTTATTTGATGTTGTATATTGTAGGAGTACTAAGATATGAACTTATTGATTAACTCCTTAAAAATTTTAATGTGGGGAGTGATTTTGGAAAGCCACTCCATGGATTGTCCACCCAGACTTTGTGGAAACAATTGCATTAGGTAGGTATCCTCATGAGAAAACTCTAAGCTCATATTTTGGAAGTCCCTCACATGATCAATGGGATATGTTTTCCCATTATACCTATCAAACTTTGGGATCTCATAATGTTTTGGAAAAGGAATCATGTTGAGACTCCTGTCAAAGGGATATGGGCAGATATCTTCCAAAACATATTTCTTTGTTGTACCCCCTTTTATCTCTTTAAATTTCCCTTGTAATGATTTTATCTGTTGAGTAAGAGCACTAAAATCATTAAGGGGCTTCAGGATCCTCTCTAATATTTTTCGTGTCAAAATCAGAGGGTATTTTAGCTCCTTGGTTTGTTAACAAAATAAAGTATCTTTCTTTGTTTCATTCTAAAATTTTATCCAAGAGAGTATGGAATTGGGGATCTTCTTCAGCTTCCTAAAGTAACTCTTTAGTTATTTCATCATTATTTGAATTATTTCCTATGTGAAACTTGTGAAAGGGTTTTCTTCTCTATCACCCATATTGCAAAGTAGATTTTCCCTTTTGTCCTCTTCTATGTGCTTTCGAGATCTATTAATAACAAGCATAAGCTTACACCAAATTTCAACTAACTTTGATCACAAAATGAAAGAGTGCAATTTTTTGGATATCCTTGTCAGAATAGAATGAGAATTCTATTGATATGACTAAATAAATTTCTAATTTTTAGTTCATGATTCCCTGGTTGGAAGGATGATGATCCTATTGTGGGAATTAAACTAGAAATCAAAAATAAAGGTGATTTTGCACATTGTGATGTTTTGATCGTAGTTTGCAAAATAAGGATTTTTGTAGATGCCTAATGCTTCTAAGTTTTCTATTGTAACACTTGATTAGGATGATTAGAATATTGAATTGTGGATTGTGGGATGAAAGAGGGACAAATGGGCTGACTGTGATTATGCCTTTGAGAGAGAGCTCTTCTTTGAAAGAAAACTCGTGAATATAATGGTTCTAAACAAAAGTCATCAATGAAACCCCAAGAAAAGTTGTGGCATCAATGAATGAAAGTTTTATCTTCAAGAAAAACTTTTTGACTTTGATATAAAAAAATTATCCTTTTCAATAGCTTCTTATAACTAGGAGACTTTATTGGCTTCTTAATCTTTTTCTCTAGGGATTTCTTAGCAAAAGTTGCAAACTTTTAGACCCTAAGCATAGAAAAATACTAGACTAGATGGAAGATTTTTAGTGTCAGAAAATTACTTATGTTTGGAACATAGATGTGCTAAAATTTTCAGCAGATTCACTAAAAAATTTAGGAGATGTGCTAAAAGATCCAACTTATGTGCTAGATTGTTGCAGGTATGCGCTAAAATAGAGCTTAGATGCATTATAATAGAGCATAAATGTGTTGAAAAAAAGTATGTATGCACCGAAACAAAACACATATGTGCTAAAATAGACCAAGGATGTGCTAAAATATCCAATCAACACACTGAAACAAACATTTTTTAAAAGTTTGATGATTTGGATGATCTTTATCTTATTTAATGTTGGAAAAACATGGCATATGGTAGAAACAGTTGTTTGCAAGTCCTTAAATATAAACAAAGAGTGTATGCTCTTGATATTTTCACGAGTATTGAACAAAATAAGCACTTCAAACAGACTCACTCTTATTTGTCAGAAAGGTCATCATAGAAACCACACCCCACATCTTAGAATTGCATCGATTCACACACCCATGTCACCCCCTAAAGGGTGCCCATATTCTTTCCTTTTCCAGGTGCGTACTCAAGGTTATATTTCTTGATCCCCTGAGCAAACAATACATGGAAATTATATGGTGAGTGTCTTAAGGGTAGATTCTTCCCTCCCTTTGCATTGTGCTTATTATAATGTTTAGAAACTAACACGGTTGGCCTCTACATTAAGGTTCATAGTAAGGTTTTACATTCAGTGTGGAAAATGATATACTCCCTCAAGAGACCTTCCAACCTTTAGAACAAAGGTTTTGGGGATGGTTATCTTTGCACACTACTGTCGAGTTGGACTTTCATCAACAACTCACTTTTTTATAGAGTGGGTTGGAAACCTTGGCTTTAGGTGTTCCCACTTAGGTTGTTTCTCTTGGGTGAGTACTTTTTCCCACAAGAGAAGGCCTTCTAAAGGATGTAATAAAACATAAAATTCATAAAATGAAAAGGTAAGTCTGGTGTTTTGATCACCTAGTTAAGGGGAGAGCATAAACCTATTACCCAACAATCAGGACAAATAATTTATTTAGTTTTAAATACTAAATGACAATTTTCTACACTAAGTGAAGATGTTGCTTCATGACAAGCATGGGATTCATTTTACCTAAGATAAAATAAAGTTTTGTGATTATCCTAGGATTGGTTAATTCCAGATTTAAGTGTCTACCCTAGGATTGCCTCATTTAAAGCTTATGCAAAAAATAAAAATCTTTGTTCGCAGATGGTGTCGGAATCAGGATTTATTTTTACAACTCCATGTATGCACTAAAAGAACTCACCAATGCGCTAAAGCAAAAGGTGAATGTGTTAAATGAATAGACAGGGATGCACTAAAACATAAGGTAAATGTGCTAAAGGAACAAGTAAATGCACTAAAACAAAAGGTAAATACGCTGAAAAAGTCCTTGCATGTGCTAAACTTCACTAGGGATGCGCTAAAATGCAACTCCAATCCGTCACCTATCAGAAAATCTGCAATAAAAAGATTTAAAATGGGGCAAGGTCCAATGGTAGGCACCAAAAATGTGTGTACTAACTAGAAAGATAAACCAACACACCAATGCGACATTAAATCAAAGGAAACTAATTAAAATGTAAAACAAACTCTAAAACAGAAAGCTCCTTCAAAAGCGTCTCATTGTCCTCTATCTCCAAAGATTTGATGCAAGTTACTGGCTCTCAGTTTTGTAAGCAACAGCTTGGTAAAATGACAACTTCAGAGAACAAGCTTATGTAAAATGCATGTCTATTTGCTAAATGATTTAAGCTATGAAATTGAAAACTAAGATGTTATGAACTTGAAATTCTATGCTTGAAAATATTGCTAAAATGTTGATTCGAATGCAACTATATTAAATGCGCTAAATTCAAAAAATCTAGGATCCTTTTCAACTCACAAGAGGGTTGTATTTATAGATTTTTGGAGGCAAGAATCTAGTTGGAAAACATTTACGGTTGAAATCAAACCTGTCAAGATGAACAGTGAGATATTTTGGAAGTTGAGAGAAAGATGGAAGGTTGAGAGAATAATGGGAAATGTTTCCTCCTACACAACCTTCTCCATTCAAAAATGAAGGAAAAGTTTCCATTTGGGCATTTTAGTTATGAGGAATTAGTTGGTAGTTGAGGATAAATCCATAATTAAATAAATAAGTTTATTTAGCTACATGTGACAATGAATTTAGAAGTTTCCATAATTAAATAATTAATATTTAATTATGTGTGAGCAGATGATAAAAGGTGTTTAATTAAATGTGGAGTGAAGAAAGTTTCTAATTAAATGTTTAGAATATTTAATTAAATGTAGAGTGAAGAATTAGAAAGTGTTTAATTAAATATTCAAAAATATTTAATTAAATGTGGAAAAGGAATTTAGAGGAATATTATTTGAATTTAAAATTTGAACTTATGATAATTAATATAAATAAATCATAAAATCTATTTAATTAATTAAGAGGAAGATGGAAGATGATAATAATTAAATAAACTTATTTATTTAATTAAATTAGAAGAATTAGAGAGTGAACGATATAAATAAATAATTAAATTTATATATGTAGATGACTTTAGAAAATTAATTAAATAATTCATATTTATACCATTTTTAGATGTATATAGTTATTCTTGCAATAAATTTGGGCATAAGGTTGTTGATTGTAGATCTAGGCAAAGAAGGAATGATTACATGGGTAGAATATCGTTTGTGCCTCAAATATATTCAATTTTGTTTCATTTCAAGGATATTGCTATGTGTGCAACAATTTTGGTCATAAGGCTATGTAGTGTAGAACTAAAGTTAAGAGGAACAAATTTGTTTCAAAGCACAACATTGTGTGCTACAATTTTAATATTGTTGGGAACAAAGAAAAAATTTGGATTTTGTGAAGCCACCTATTCAAAACTGGAAGAAGGATGAAACCCTATTTGAGAAAAAGAAGGGAGATACAAAATTATGGAAAGAGAAGCAAGGTCAAGAGAATGAGAAGATACTATTCTTGTGCATTATGCACACGATCTTGTTACAAATTGAGATAGAGAATTATCTCATGGTAGCTATCATTTTCAAATCCTTTAGCCCCCTAAAAAGGATAAAGTGCTAAGCATTTCAGCATGGAAGATGAATTGGATCAATTCCTCTAGTGTGCAGATATGTTGAACAAGATTGAACCTTTTGATCAAGGTTCTAGAGCAAGTGAATTATTTGTGGAGGTGTGTTGAGCATCTTTGTATCCTTGTGATGACATAGAGAATTTTGGTAGAAGATTCACCTAACAAGTGTGAATGCATTTAAGACAGAAATTTAGGGTAGATGAAAAGATTTTTATGTTTCATTTGAACATGTTCTCATTTGCAATCAAGAGAATTTATGTTTGGAGCAAAGAAGTGTGTTTAGTTTTTTGAGCTATCTGTGTGAAACCATAGTGATGGTGTTTGAAATTTATTGAAGAAATATCAATGGCAAACCCTCAGGTAATTGATGTTGTGGAGAAACCTAGGCCAAAATACAAAAAATTCCCATTCAAGGTGATGGAAGTTGACAAAGATGGTGCATTTCCTAAGGTTCCTATGAATGTGGTATACTTTGAAGATGTGATACTTTACATTCATGCCTCATTGACTGAAATTGATCATACTTCATCTTTTGAAGTGGTCCAACATGAATTGTTGAATGAGAATGGTGTGTACAAGCTAAAATATGCAAATGTGGCAGATAAAGGGTTAAACATCTGGAAAGAGAATTATGTGAGAATTTACATCCATGCCTCACTAAGTGAAATTGATCATAATTCATCTTTTGAAGTGGTCCAACATGAATTGTTGAATGAGAATGGTGTGTACAAGCTAAAGTATGCAAATGTGGTAGTTAATTGGTATGTCACAAGTATTCATCCATAGATCCTCCTCGTTACTATACCAATTGGATACCTCAAAATAATTGTCAATATTCTGTTGTTCCAATTAATCAAGCCCTTTTTTACTTGTGGAACTCATGTGATCAGCTGATAAAGGGGTACAATCACCAGCAACCTTTTGTTGTGAATCGTCCTCTTGAACTAGTTGATTTTCTAAAAATTTATCATCCTCTACAACACAAGGAAGCTCTTTAGTGCAAACATTGATAGGTTTATTATTTTCTTGTTCGATCTTCTATTGCTCTAACCGGTATTCATCTATAGCTATATGCAATATATTTACATTTCTAGCTCCTTCCATGGTGAATGAGTCATTTTGTAAGATAATAGGTATATCCTTATAAAGGCAAATAGTAGCAAGATAATCAAATTCATCTGATAGGGAAACTCGGGGAGCCTCTTGGGTTTCTTGTGAGGAAGAATATTGCTCAAGGAGTTGTTTTGTAATGATACTAGGCTAAACCTGATTACTTTTTTCAACATGCAAGGGATGGGGATTCCTGAAACTTGGGATTTCAAGCTTAAGAGACTAATTTGGGGAGTTAAAGACCTTTTCCTGCCTAAAACTCAGAATCTTAATTTTAGGAATAATAGGAGGTTCACTTTTTCTAAATCTTGGGAGTTCATAGTCACAAACCTCTCCTTGAACGAGCCGATTTGGAACTACGGGAGCCGCTTTGGCTTCGTACCTTTTCTCTTCCAACTCCTACCCATAAAGATAGGCTTGATAAGCCATCTCCTCCTACTGTCGATTATACTCATGTTGCTTCTTGATCTCCTCCAGCTACCTCATGAAGTCAAGTAGTGTGCACTTTATGCTTGCAATTTCCCCTGGTGTGCGTTGTAATGCTTTCATTTTTCTATTTCACTCATCTACCCCTCATAGCTCAACCTTATATCTCTGAATCTCAACAGCTGAATATATTGGGGTTGATTTAGAACATATGAGGGCTGAGATGAAAGATGGGTAGGGGTGGGTGGGTGGTAATTATATTGAGCATGTTGATTTTGAAAGGCCATGAGATTGAAACTAGCAGCATGATCGTGGTATGGTGGATGATATGACATATCATCATTGAATATTGACATATTTATTCATTTATAAGTTGTAAAATAGCAAAAGTTAGGCTTTTAAAACAAACCAACACTTGATCTGCATGCAAAAATCCGAGAACGGAGTTGCCAGGTATATGTAAAAAAAACCTCCAAAAGGTTGAATAAACTGCTGCATACACCAAACAGCAATTAAAATCTTGAAAACTTCCCTAAAAATTAACTTTCAGGGTCCCACCGGGCGTGCCAAAAACTATTATCAATCAGATATGCACCCTATGTTAAATTTGCAGAAATTTAACTATTTTTTGACACATGGAAACCTTCTTCAGATGTGGGTGATATGAACGAAGAAGGAATCTCCAGAGTGATTTGGTTCTTCAAATGATAGTTTCTATTCTAAATTATTTGAGGTAAAGATTTAGAAAGATAACTGGAATGAAACTCTAACTTAAAGTGATCTTTTTTAGAAACTTAACGATGACTTTGATTATCTACTCACAAACAGCTCTCAGAAAATAACAGTGACTTCACAACCTCTCATGAACACTCAATACATAACTGATTTGCATGAAGATACAGATTTAAACACAACATGCAACCTGTATCATATAAAATTTCTACATCAAGATCTACAATAATAGGACATAATAGGATTATGTATGTAGAATCACAATGGAAAAGGAGACAGAAATTGATAAATAGGAATGTTTCTTTATTCAATTGAAGGAGTATCCAAAGTCTGAGTACAATTTTTTGCTTACAAAACTCTTTGTTTCATCATGAGATGAAGAAACAATGATCTGAACTGAGAAAACCCTAAGTCTTTCTCCTAAAATAAAAGCTCCAAAACCCTAATCCGAGCTCAGGAAGAAATCTCACAAAAAAGATTTTAAATTTGCTCCATAATGAGTAACAAAAGTGGAAAACTCACACTTCTTGCATGTCCATCCCACAAGGCTTCTAAAAATAGGTGAAATTTTATTTTAAAGAAAAAATAACACCTCATCTTCTCTCCATGCAACTCAAATCCACCCCAAGAAAAGTCAAACTTCTTTGTCTTCACAAACTACTAAAAATAGCAAGAAAGAATAAAACAATTTATAGAATATTGTTTTATTTTCTGCTTTAAAAGATATGCGGTTTTTATTCTTCTCAATTTGACTTAATTTTTGCAATAAATATTTTTAAATAATATTTTCAAAAATATCATAACCTTATCACTCCATTACAACTTTATTTTTCTCAATAAAAATCATAAAAAACATAAGGCAATCACCTATCAATGACTTAACTGATTTCTATAAAATCAATTAAAAACTCAAAGCCTAAGACATAAATGTTTATTTCAGTATTCACTAAGCCATAGGCATAAAATAAATACCACAAGGTATTTGGATTTTGAAAATAAAATAAAACCTAGCCTAAAGACTTAGAAATATGATGCATTGTTCAGTGAAACTCCACGAGGCTCAACCTAGGGCATGAATAAATTCGGCCAAGACAAAGTACTAAGTTAAGTTTAATATTTCAAAAGATATGCAATATTCTCCCTACGTAAAATTAGGGCATGAGAATAACCCTAAAAAAAAACTCCTCCAAACCTAACCTTAAAACATCATTTTGACTTCTCAAATTTTTGGGAGAAAGCTCTGCAAAATGGTCTTGCCACCGTGACTAGGGTTGCAGCTGCTAGCTCATCATTTGCACTCTATTTTGGTCGATTATTCGGTTGAAAACAATGGTAAGTTTCTTCTTTGACATTTCATGGCTCCTCCTTTTCATATGAAAGAAAAAATGCCCTTCAAGGTCACGGCTAGTATGTGTATTTTTTTTATTTTTTGCTCCATTTTCTTTGTGCTTTATCTACTCTATCTTAGCCACCATTCGAGCCTCCAGTTTGAGAAAAATCCTTATGAATCAAACTCCATTAATGATAGAATAATGAAGACAATTTTTGGAGGAGATGAGTTTGAAACTTCTGTGTTTTCTCCATCATGATAGGTCACACCATACAAATTCCTTAATATGGACTTCATAAAGAAAACTCTGCATTTTACATTCTTTGTTTTTTAGGTTTTGAGGTTTAGATAGCAAACTCAAAATGGGTATTTTAACTTAGAGAATATTGATGATTCAAAAACCTCTAGGTCTTGGCCCCTCTATGCTCGATCTAGCTATCTTAGAATCACTGTATTTTATTCCAAATTATGAACTTGAAAGAGAATGCTTTGAAGAAAACTCTCATTACATTTTTTTACAATTTCTTGTATATCTCTCCATTCACTAGGCTCAACCTATGATAGTATTATATGCATTTTGTATTTTTTGAAAAAAATTCCCAAATGGGTAAACTAAAATAAGAAGAAATTGTATCCACCATTTTTAAGAGCTTAAAAGCTCGAAACTATGCATTTTATTGTATTCGGTTGAGGGTTTCATTGTTTCACATATGGAAGATTCTTCTAAAAATCGAGCTTCCTCATACCCACATGTTGGTGCCTTGATTTGTCTTGGTCAACTTCATAACAGAGCTCTCCAATCTAGTTTTAACAGTGCCATATTTCTTTTACAATCTGCACTTGTATATATATAATAATATATAACCTGAAGAAACAAAAAGATATTTTCCTCTTTTCCTTTTAGGCATCGAGTGCCTTTTCCATCTCCTTTATTTACTTTAAGTATTACCCTATATTTATGCTTCACAAGTGACAGGTTTGGCATTATTCTTGTGGCTAAAACTTCCATATAGAAACACTTTTGGAACTTTGCATAGGCTCACTTTCATTTTCCCTTTACTGTTGTGATCAAAATAGTCTTCCTCTCCACTGTTTTCTTATTTCATTTGCAACTACATGATTTACATTTCAATCTTTGACAGAGATTAAAGTATTTTTTACTCTCTATTCCTTTATCTCCTATTGAGAGCAACCACATCTTGACATAAGTATGCTTAATTTTATGAAATAGTACTTCCCCAAAAAATGCATAGTGCTATTAAAAGCTCAAACAAGAATACAAAACATTTAAAATTCTTGAGTGTATGTTATTCCACAGAAGTTCTGAATAATTTTTCTTACATGACACACATTGATTATAGCCTATGATGCACATTTTCATGATGTTCCAATTTTGTCAGTAGAAAAATGTGATGCACAATTGGATATATTTCCCCATCTAAAAAGAAGCTTATGTAACTTAACTCTGAATCTAATTTTGCCATTTCATAAAAATGAGAAAGATAATGCTTTGATACTCAGTTATTTGTACAATCTTGTTTACTGATTTGTGATGGATATCCTCATTGGATTATTGATTATGGATGAGTAAGCAAGCCTAGAATATGCATGTTGAGCTTGACCCTTGTGGGAGCCCATTTTACTCCAAATGCTTTTATGTCTGCATGAAATGATCAACTACATGACTTTTCCTATACCTACACATGGAAACAACAATGTTAGATTAAAAAACATATTAAAAGGTTCCATGATATGGCATTTAATTGCAGGCTCTCATTGTATTCTCCTTATTCTTAGTTGATTCCATGAATTTCAAGGAATGAATTGTATTTTTGTTGCTAGAGCATGTAGTGTAACTCATATCTGAAGCCCTAACAGGACTTTCCCAAACTTTTGTAGGTACACTTGGAATCAGAAGCGGGATGGAGCAAGCTACAAGCATATCAAATGAAGATCAAATAGGGAATGATGGATATGTCTTATGTTACTTGCTTCTTAATTTTGAACCTTTAGTTGTAAAATTCATTTCTTGCAATGATTTATTTTAGCTATCTCCACAGCTTGTCTAGATCCTTTAATTTCTCTTTTCATTTCTATCATTCTAGAAAGAAGTGCATCAAAATGAAAAATTGTAAAATCATTTGTTCTTGCAAACAAATGAAATATTGTAATGTGAATAAGCATCATGAAATAAATGAAACCAATTTTTATTATTAATCATTTATACATTTTATTATGTACTTCAATTGTACTATAAAGCATTGGGTAATAACTCTGAAACTCTATTTACCAAAAAAATGCATAACACTTGATAAATATAGTGCAAAAAACACTTAAAGCACATGCACAAAATAATTGAGCTTCCACTTTAAGATAAAACAAACTAATCAGCTCTACCAATTCAGCTCTAGTGAAAATTGGTAGCAATCACATCATGATTAGTCAAACACAAGGATCACACCAAAAATTTCATCATGCTTGATGCTTATGCACTTGCATAGTTAGTCATATAGGTTGCATTCCAATTCATCTTTAACATTGATTGGTCCATCATTTCTTAAAAATAACAAGGTAAATATTTGCAAGTACAAGTATCCTATAATGATAACATGTCTATATGTATGCATATCTTTCAAAAATATTTTCATAAGTGTATATCAAGAAATGTAGTGAATCTAATATAAGAACATACAAGTAATAGCATGGAAGCAAATAAAATACAATATTAAATTAAGGTGTATCACATGTATGTATTTTAAGGTACATATAATTATACATAAATATTATTATAAAATCTAGCACAACATCGTATATTTAAGAATGTAACCAAGCATACATACCCAGTTCAAGTATTAAGAAAAGTTACATCATTTTAGGTCCTACCATTTAGATCTTCCTAGAATATGCTAACATGTAATTTGTGCTTAAAGGATATAATTATTCTTACCCAAATCCAGCCATATAATATCTAGGCTATGCCACCTAGCAACAAGGACTATAACCAATTTCTTTAAAGGTGACAATGTTCACCGAGTTTCTTATTAAGTCATTATCTTCTCAATTCAACTTTCATCCATTCATTAATTACAACTCTAATCAATAAATATTTAGGGATCTTCTATTTAACTTCTATCAACACTACGATCTTTCAAATCCATGACTATACCGAGCTTGGGAATACCAAAAGATATCCTTTTGACACTAAGAATATCTTATGACACCTAGAGTATACAAACTTATGTCAATCTTCTATTATGTCAATTTAATATTACTGAATACAAATGATCAATTAAATGCATGTATGTGAATTTTAATTCACATACTACAATTTATTTAGTATTAATGAATTATTTCATCACTAATCATCACAATAAGATTAATTTCATAATGACTTGAATGGAATAGATTCTTTTGCAACTCAACACAAGATTTTACAATCTTAGCTCATTCTTATCTCACCATAGGCTCTATAAAAGAATAAGAAAATTCATAGAAAGAGTAAGGAGAGTTTCAACAACATAATTTCAAAAGCATAAACCATAGATAAATGGTGTGTCAGACAACATGTGATAATAAGATACTTCAATATTTCCTTTGATAATGACCAAGGTTCAATCATATTAATGATTATTGATAACTTTACATCAAGTTTCTTTCAAATAGATAGTGATTTTGATGGTATTACTATCCTCATATATGATAGCACACTCCAAATAGATACATGTTATAGTGGTTTTCAGTCTTGACCATATAGCATGGAAAATAGAGATTACTTATGATGATTTTGTCCATAAATATGCCAATCATAGATCCATTCTAGATATCCTACCAATGCACTATACAACATACCAACTATAGATTATCTAGAATGTTTCTAACATTACAATATGCTAGGTAGAGTTTTACTATACATGTAGATTCCCCTCCATCTATGGTAGTAAATGCCAAAGGGAAGTGAGATCTAGCAAATTTGACAATGTACTAATCCAAACCGTGATTAACTACAAAGATTTTGATGGTTTAGTATGCCAAATAAATATGAGCAATAGCAATCTATTAAAATGGTTAGCTATTAGAATGCATGGTTCTTCTTTTAAGCTTCAAAATTCATTCACTATTGTTTCAAATTATGGGTCTTACTATTAAGAAACAAGATCTTTACTCGATCTCTCATGCATGCAAGAGATGGGATGCTATAAATTTGCATACGATAATGCTAAATATTTGTCTTTTCCTTTTCATAATTTACCAATGAAATTAAAAACCAAATCAAGTTCCAATAAAGGGAGCACCCTACATACCTGAGGTCTTTCACTACTCTTAATTGATCCAATCTTCTCATCTCACTCCACTTCTCAATTCCACACTGATACTCCCCTCTATTTTATGCCACGTTTGTGTCACAGTTGAAACTCTTCATCTTAGAGTTAATGTCGACCAAGGATAGGTGGTTAGACTAAATCTCAAGGCAACTTTCCAACCCTAGAAGACTCAAGAATGGAGGTTAGTTGTTCCTCTTTCTCATTGTTCTTAGTGAGCGGTAAAGGGATAATCAGAATAGCATTCTATAATGAAAACACAATCCAAATAGCTGGTGAAGCACATGACACAAAACTTAATTGATACCCTTAAGAGATGGTGGAGGAGGCAGTGAAATGAATGTAGAAGAAAGGTAAGATGGAGCATTTTATCTACATGTCATTTAATACCCTGAGGGCGATGCAAGAGAAAAAAAAAATTGAGGTCTTCTAATGGCCAGACGTATATTATCAAGATAAGGAAGCCAAGTCTTTGATGCAATGCTAATTGTTTTATACAAGAAATATTTAAGGTAACAATTTGTATAACCATGATGAATATGATGGTTCGATTGAGCATACCATGCCTTGACTAACTAGAGATAAACATTTCCATCGCGTGACTCAAATTTTTCACTAATCTACAATAAGAACTCTATATAAAGGATCAGGTGACCTATATGTACATAGACTGTGTCAGAATTTCAAAAGCTCAAAAGCTCTGATACCATGTCAAAATTTTATAAATCAGAAAATGCACAAAATGCAAACATAAAACTGTTGTTTTGTTTCCCAATCAATTGTTAATACACAAACTCAAAACATGGAAGCATGAGGAGACATGCAACATTCATTTTCTATTCAATGAATGGAAATGACAAATACAAAAAGGAAAGAACTTTAAAACTCAGAAAATAAAAACTAAGCTACGAATTACAAACTTGTTGGGAGCATTGCTCAACCAGACTGACAAACTTCAAGAGATCTTGGGAGCTCATTGTCAAGAGCTACATAGAGCACAACCTGGAGAAATAATTCTCACTTACAAAAAAATACAATTGATGTTGTTCAGGAGCATTTGGGAGCTCACACAAAAAATATTCTTCACACAGTTTGTTGTTGTTGGAACCTTCTTCTTCCAAATTTTCTGACTAACAGAACTTGCTACCTTCATTCCTTTTGTCTTCACACAAAATTTCCTCTCAAAATTAGAAATTACCTACCACCATAAATTCCAAATTCAAAATCAGCTACCACATTTAATTTTTGAGTTGTCAGGAACTGCAGGGATGATCCCTAAAAACTTTTGTTGAAGATTTCCTCCTGACGAGTAGGTTAGGGTTGTAGGGGGTCTGACGGATGAGCAGGAGGCTAGAGGAGCAATAAATTTCCAACACTCCCCCTTGGTCCTAAGCTAACTAAACAAGATCAATCCTGATCTAAATCAACAATGCCCAACTTGTTCCTTAGGCGCTCAAAACTATCCTTGCTCAATGGCTTGGTGAATATGTTTGCTAGCTACTGCTCAAACCTGCAAAACTTCATTTTTATTTCACCATTTTTAACCAATTTATGAATAAAATGATACCTTATTTCAATGTGATTGCTTCTTCCATGAAACACGGGATTTTCATCAAGGCTATCGATGAAACATTGTCACAAAAGATAGTTGTTACATTGTCTTGTTCTTCTCTCAAATTTGTTAAGATTCTTCTCAGCCAAATAGTCTGACATGCTACTGCATTTTTTGTTATATACTCAGCCTCGATTTTTGATAGGGAAACTATAGGTTGTTTCTTGGAATCCCATGAGATAACACCTAAACCCAAATGAAATACATAGCTTGATGTGCTCTTCCTATCATCCAAACTTCTTGCCCAATCACTGTCTGTGTATCCAACCAGCCTAAAATATTTTTTTGTTGTGTACAAAATGCCATATCCTTTGGTGCCATTCACATACCTCAAGATTATTATAATCACTTTCCAATGGGTGTCTCTTGGAGTCTCCTTAAATCTGGAAATAAGAATCACTCCATGCATTATATCCGACCTAGTTGCAATCAAGTACATCAAACTTCCAACCAAAATTTTATACATGATTGGATCCACATTGTTGTTGCAATCTTCCTTGCTTAAATTAAGATCTATGGCTATTGGTGTTGGTGCAATATTGCTCTCAAGAATTCTAAATCTCTTCAAGATCTCATTTTCATACTTTTCTTGAGAGATAAAATTATACCATCATGCATTTTTTTTACGTCTATGCCTAGAAAATATCTCATGAGACCTAAATCTATCATTTCAAACTCTCTTTTCATGGCCTCTTTAAAATCAGTAATGAGGAGATCATCATCCCCAATGTAAAAAATATCATCAACATACAAGACAACAATCAAAATATTACCATTTGTTGCCTTGATGTAAAGAGTGGGCTCACCATCACTTTTGCTAAAGCCATTGCTCACCAAATATGAGTTAATCCTATTGTACCATGCCCATGGAGCTTTCTTCAGCCCATAAAGAGCTTTCAGGAGACTATACATCTTGTGTTCTTCACCTGGAACTTCATATCCGAAAGTTTTCTCCACATAAACTTCCTCTTTCAACACTCCATTTAGAAAGGCGAACTTCACGTCCATTTGAAACACCTTCCATTTGTGTTGGGCTGCAATATCTATGACTACCTGCATGGTCTCCATCCTTGCAATAGGGGCATATGTCTCATCATAATCTCTCCCCAATTTTTGTTTGTATCCCTTGACCACCAAACGTGCTTTTTGCCTCTCTATCCTTCCTTTGGTATTGCACTTGGTCTTGTAGAGCCATTTCACCCCAATAACTTTCTTGTTGGGAGGAAGATAAGTTAAATCCCATGTGTTGTTCCTCTCTATGTCATATATCTCCTCATTCATGGCCTCACACCATTTATCCTCTTTCACAGCATCCTCAAAACAAATCGGATCACTATGAGAAAACAATGCAACATTCATGTTCTCATCAAATTCTTCATCATACCTTCCATCTTGGTAGATCTCCCTTAGACTCTTGGTCTTCTTTCACATTAGGGAGGTGAGAGTGGGGTTTGAACTCTCACTACTATTGTTGCTCTGTTGAATAGGCTGGTTCAGGAGCTCTCTAGAGCTCTCAGGAGCTGATCTTCCGGTTGCTTGCCTTTTTGTCTGCTCACTTTAGGATCTCTCAAGAGTTGTCATGAACTCTCTATTTCCAATTCTTTGGCTGAATATGACTATCTTCCTAACTATCTTCCAGATTTAGGAGCTATCAAGAATTGACTGGAACTTTGTCCAACGAAGTTCTTTGATAGTCTGTTTAATTGTTTATTTTCTTCAGGAGTTGTCGAGAACTGACTATTTATGCTGCTACAATATCTTGTTGATCATCCTGTTCATTTTCTTCATCATCCTAAACCCTCGAGAGCTATTAGGAGTTGTTATGATTTTTTGATCCATCCCATGACTCGTCCTCTAAGAACTCCACGTCTCTACTAATGATGATTTTCTTGGTGACCAAGTTGTATAGCCTATAGGCTTTGGACTCTTCACTGTAGCCTGTGAAAATGCACTTCTCACCCTTTTCATCCAGTTTTTGCCTCTTTTCTTTTGGCACAAGTTCATATGTCACACACCTGAACACTCTTAAGTTATCAACCATCCACTTCTATTTCATCCATGCCTCTTATGGTATTTTATCACGGACCACCTTTGTTGGACTTCTATTTATCAAATATAAAGTTGTTGCTACAACTTCTCCCCAATATTCAGTCAAAAGTCCCTTTTCTTTCATTATTCTACTTGCCATCTCCATGATGGTCCTATTCTTTATCTCATCCACTCCATTTTGTTGTGGATTATAACTGGCTATAAGCTCCTTCTTGATGTCATTTTTCCTACAAAAATTCACAAAAAAAATGGAGGTATACTCTCCTCCTTGATCTAACCTTAGGACTTTGATGAAATTTCCACTCTCCTTTTCAACCTGGGCCTTAAACAATAAAAACTTATCAAATGCATCAAACTTATGCTACA
Organism: Sequoiadendron giganteum; assembly: GCA_007115665.2. NCBI lineage: Eukaryota > Viridiplantae > Streptophyta > Pinopsida > Cupressales > Cupressaceae > Sequoiadendron > Sequoiadendron giganteum. Next base: position 644,903,906 of record CM021101.1, on the reverse strand, counting down.
AAAAATAGACCCATGTCTTACAGCTGAAATCATCAATGAAGGTCATAAAAAATATACTATTACCAATAGATGTGATTTGTATAGGGCTTACTAAATTTGTATGCACCAGCTCTAATGGTGCTCTTGCCCTTGTAGAGTTGCCTAATCGAAAGGGTTGCCTATGTTGCTTGCCCAAAATTCAATCCTCGCATCTAAAATTAGGCTCTACTATTCTTGGCAAACCATCAACCATATTGTTCTTGGACAAAGGACTTAAACCAAAAAAGCCTAAGTGTCCATACCTAAGATTCCATAGCTTGGAGGGGTCTTGAATGGTGCTCTTGAGGGTTGCTTTTTGTATTGTTGTACATTTTCCATTCATAAGAGATGAAGCAACAGACTGAGATGAGAAGCATGTCTCAATCTTCAACAAAAAAATCTAATTCTTTATCATTTGGACTGCTGCAAATACCTTCATCCTCTCACTCTTGTCATAAATGATGCATTGACTCTTCTCCATCGGCACTTTGTATCCATTTTGGATCAGCTATCCAACAGTCATGAGGTTATGCTTTAACCTAGGAGAAAAAAGCACATTTTGAACCTCCTTCTCACTTTGCTTGGTGTGGATCATGATAGATCATTTTCCCTTGAGTGGAACTATTCCATTGTTCCCCATTCTAATTTCAAACTTAACATTTTTATCAATGAAATAAAATAGACTTTCATTACCACTCATGTGGTTACTACAACTGATGTCCAAATACCAAACTTTGGGGGTGCCTTCTTCACCAATGTTGCACATGAAATTTGTGGACTAATTGCCTCCAGCCACATTTGCATTTTTTCTTTGCTGATTACCATGTTTTTCTAGCACTCACTAGCATAATGCCCAAACTTATGACAGTAGTAGCACTCAACGTTTCTCTTGTCATTTCTCCCACTCGACTATTGTTCTTCATGCCTCTTCAAGAGTTTTTTTGAGATTTTCTTGCTCCCTCTTGGTTGCTTGCTCATCCTGAGATTTCTCCACTAGCATTTCCTTATCTGGATCTGCCTCTACCTCTTCAGGATCCATTTTTACCTATCACCCTACCTCTTGCATTCGACTGAGCTTTAAAGGCTTGCTCTTGGGAAGAATTAGCAGACCTTTTTAGGTGTTGATCATGGGTATAAAGATAACCCATCAACTCATCCATCATCAAAGTAGAGAGATCATTTTCCTCTTCAATAGTAATGACGAGTGCATCATACCTTGTGGGTAGACATTTGAGGATTTTTTCAACAATATTTTTCTCCTCCATCATTTCTACATTCTCTCTCAACTGGTTTAACAAACCCAAGAATCTTGTGTGAAAGTATGAAACAGACTCACTTTCCTTCATTTCAATAACTTCAAACTCTCTTTGAAGTAACTAGAGCTTCACCAATCTAACTTTATTAGTCCCTTTGTAACTAGTTTGGAGCATTTCCCAAGCTTCCTTTGCATATTCAGTTCCTACTATTCTAGAAAAAATGGCCTCTATCAAGGTTGCTTCTATAAAACTCAATGTCTTAGCATCCTTCTTTCTTTGTTCTTTCAATTGGTTCTTTTGGTTATTTGTGAGAGTTGCATACTGAGTTGGGTCAGTGACATCCACAAACCCATTTATTAAAAAATCACAAATCATTAGCAACCATTATGGTCTTCATCTTATTTTCCCAGAAATCATAGTTTTGTCCTTTAAAGGATGGTGGTTGCGTCCAACTCCTCCCTTCATCTCTAGCCATGTCTCCTATAGAAAAACTAAATACCCAAAAGAAAAAAATGCCCTAACTCACAAAGAAATGGGGCCTATGGCTCGGATAGCATGTCAGAATTTCATAAGCTCAAAATCTTTGATACCATGTCAGAATTGTATAAATCAAAAAATGCACAAAATCCAAACACATAACTATTGTTTTGTTTCCCAATCAACTTTGAATACACAAACTCAAAATGCGGAAACACGAGGAGACATGCAACATTCATTTTCTATTCAATGACTAGAAATGACAAATACATAAAGGAAAGAACTTTAAAACTCCAAAAATAAAAACTAAGCTACGAATTACAAACTTGTTGGGATAACTACTCAACCAGACTGAAAAAATTTAGGAGCTCTTGGGAGCTCAATGTCAAGAGCTACACAGAGCTCAACCTGGAGAAATCACTACTCACTTACAAACAAATACAGTTGTTGTTGTTCAAGAGCTTCTAGGAGCTCACACAAAAAATATTCTTCACATAGTCTACTATTGTTGAAACCTTCTTCTTCAAAATTTTCTGGTTGATATAACTTGTTACCTTCATTCATTTAGTCTTCACAAAACATTCCCTCTCAAAATTCAAAATTACCTACCACCATAAATTCAAAATAAGCTACCACATTTAATTCTGAAGTTGTCAGGAGTTGCAAGGATGATTCCCAAAAACTATCATTATAGATCTCCTCCTGATGTGTAGGTGAGGGTTGTAGGGGGTCTAATAGATGAGCAGAATGTTGTAGGAGCAATAAATTTCCAACATACTACAACAAAGGGGTATCAAGTGGGAATTTAATATATGGAAAGTAATCAATATAGATTATTTTATATCATATAGTGAGAATCTATCAAAATTCAAATAGTAACTACCCAAAGTAACTTACTCCAACATACAACAAGTTCAGTACTGTATGATATTTAGAGAGGGTTTCATTGACCTTCTTCAATCCTACCCTGTGGTTGGCATGACTGCTCTCCATGTGGAAATCACATAGCCCATGGATATTTTTTCCCTCTGCTATAAAATCCTTCCTTCCCAAAAAGGAATAGTGAGATTAGCAGACTAGAGGTTGTTGGAAGTTTCAAAGTCTATCATTTTTTATGCAGCTTGGCAACATGAGCATGATGTGTGCATACATTGGTTGATTTTTTGACCCAGTGTTGTCATTTATTTCAACATTGTGGGGAAGCATTTTTAGTATCATTTGAACAAACACTTTCTATATCAGAAAGTTGATCAATCAGTAATTTGGCTAAGTGTTCTTTGTTGAAGGTGTTGTGGTTTAGTGTGTCAATTTTTTGGCCCATGCATCATTGCAAGAATATGTATAACTATGTTTTTAACTGTATCATTATGATTGGATCATATAGCTATATTCAAGATCTTGATCATTTTTGTAAAGAGTACTAGAAGATATCAACATGATAAAGTTCAACTTTGTATATCATTGTCATCTCTCTAATCAGTATACCAGCATGGGAGATTTCGCATTTTCTTATGAAGAATATTTTGATGTTTCAATTCTAAAGTTAGTTTCACTGGTGTCAGTGAAATGAGAAACTGAAGAAATATTGAATCTGGAAGGTGTGTATATTGGGAAGCATGTGTATGATTTAAATTTTTGATGATTAGGCCCCATTCCTGGCCAACCTAATACATGATATGCATTGAGAAGATTAAATAAACATTACAGATGTCCATTGGATCTATCTTGGATCCATGTCGACCTAAAACTAAGAATTGCACATTTTTTCTTGGGCATGAAGATGATTTTTAATCTTGTGTGGTGCCAATAGAAGTTATTTTGGATTATTTCATTTAGACCTAATTAGGACGACCTAATTAATGTGTGCAGATGTATTTGGGTATATATAAGAGATATTTTGGACTTTAATGGAGTGAGAATATATGTGAATGTGTGACCATAAATGACATATTAGATACGAGTGGTGTTGTATGATGCGAACATGAAAATTCAATGGTAGAAGTTCAAAATCGGAGCAGAGTTGTTGTGTGACTACTATGTAGAGAAGTTCTTCATATTCAAAGCTTCAAATCAATTGAAATACAACACAAGAAAGGTGCACTTTGAATTAGTTCATACTTTGGCGGTAAGCCACATTTTTGTGTTGTACTTAACTCTGGTTGTGAGACTTATAAGGACAAAATTTCCTAGCAGTGAGCCCCTTATATTATATCCGGATATAATATATTATGAGCTAATCCTTATCGTGGTTTTTCCCTTTTTGGGTTTTCCACATAAAAAAAATTGGTCTTCATGTTTTTTATTGATTTGTGGATGATTCATACTTTCATTTCTTATTTCAATTAATATGGTTTGGTGATTGAATTTTATATGCTTAAAAAGTTATAGAATACTGATTCACCCCCACGCTCTCAATTTTTGAATATTCAACAATTGGTATCAGAGCCTTGTTCCTTCAGAAAATCCTAATAGCTTGAGGAAGATCTTGGAAGTTTGAACACGTGGTAGACAAGAAGTGTCTTGTTCCTCCGAAATATTTTTTTGCAAATGAATATGTAGAAGATGGCTGCATGTTTGACAAAGAAGAACATAAGGCTTTTCTTGAAGATCTTGATAGATTTGAAACTGAGAACAAAATATTGAAGTAAATCCTAAGAGAAGCAAATGAATGCATCAGAAAATTGAGAGAACAAATCAAAAAATTCAGAGAAAGACATAGGGAAGTCAATATATAGGTGAAGCAAGCAAATGAAGAGATCATCGGATTGAAAGTGCAAATGGAATAAAATAATAGGATTAAGGAATGTTTGAATACAGTGGTACAAAACAAGATTGAATAATGTTCTAGACTTGAACAAGAAGTGGTGAATCTTATATTTGATTAGAAAAGGCAAGGATACATGAGGATAAATTCAAAATAATTACTACAATGCTTGATGAATTACTTGCAATATAGAAACCCTCCAAGGAAAAAAGTGGTTTGGGACTTAAAGAAGGACAAAGTTCAAAGGAAAATTTGACAATCAAAAGGAAATTCAAGGCAATAGGAGACAATTCAGAAATCAAAGAAGCAATATTGGAAGACCTCCTGTCAGACAACCTAATGGTCAAAGGTACCCATATTTCAATGGTATTTGTTTTTCTTGTAATAAATATGGATATAAATCAATAGAATGTAGGATTAGAATGAATTATAATGTTGGATTCTTCTCTGAACAATACTTTGCATGCAAGAAATTTGGACATATAAGTACTGAGTGCAAAATTTAGATGATGAATAGATATAATATAGGGATAATGTTTCAATATTTCCATGGCTATTGTTATACGTGCAATGTGTTTGGACATAAGGCTAACCAGTGCAAATCAAGAATGAATAAAAGTTAGTTTGGATAGAAAAATTTTGTATGTTACTTTGCAATAAACCCAAACACATTTCAAAATTTTGTAGAAGAAAAAATAGAAGACAATCTAATCCGGTAAAGAGAAATGAATTTGTGAATAAATTTGATCCTACTAAGGTTAAGAAGGAAATGGAAAAGATATTGAGAAATAAAGATGAGTCTAAGAACAAAGATGATTCAAGAACTACAAATGCATCTATACCTACCTTCAGTATAGATAATTCTTTTGGAAACTAAGCCCATGCCAAGGCTTAGGGGAGAATAATATAAAATTCTAATAACCCCCTAAAATACGAGATGCCATGACTTGGAACGAAGATATGTTTTGAAAAAATAATTTTTCAAGCTATAGAAGAAAGTTTTGGAAGGAAATATTGTAATGCGAAATTTTCAAGAGCATTTGTAGATTAACTATGGATACAAGGGTTTGAAGTTTGATATCTTTTTTTGAAGCATTTATTTCTAACAAATTTATTGATATGGATCAAATCATGGATTTAAAAACATATTTCAGAAGATAAATTCATTTAATATGAAGAAAATACAAATTGAAGAAGAGGAAGTGGACTTGAGGCGTATTCTAGTAGAAGAACATCAAAACCCTAATCTTCACTAAAGAAAATTCAAGAGGTATTTTAATTACACAATTCTTCTCTAGAATTTTTATTTTCAACTCAATGCATGGTTCAAAGGTAGTAGATTTCTTAGATAGACCGCAAATTAAATTGAAGAGGCATTCTTGCAAAAATCTTTTGAAAGACTCAACTGGTGCATTTTTTGGAACTCCCCTTAGAGTGTTGTCGATAAAGGATATTTATGCATACATATATGGGAAAATAGAAGAAATTGCCTCTATTGGATTGAGTATATTGTGGAAAAGTGAATTGGAAGAAAGTTATAATACCATCAAATCAGAATTCAAAACCCTGGTAACTGAAAAGAAATTGGATGTATGGTAGAAATCTCCAATGTTTGAATTCGACGAGAAGTACATTAGGATTGTTTAGAGCAGGATTCATGATGAATCTACTTGTATTGATGGTGTGCACTCGATAAATAGGGAATCAATAAGGGATTTTATTGGTTTGTGGTCCTCTGGACCAGTTCCAAGGAAAAAATTTGTCGATGACCAAGAATTAATTGAAAAGACTAGTGCAAGTCTTCAAGGAAAAAGAACTCATCTTGAGTACATTTAGAAATTAGGCTATCTGGTATGTTGCAATGCTTGTTGGACATAAAAATTTCTTACCTAATGATGGCTATACAATCTCTACTACTAATTCTCACATTGCACTTGACATGATTGAGAATGGTGTGAATTATGATCTTTGTGAGCTACTTCAACAACACTTGATGAAAAACTTGAAATAAATCAAAAAGAACAAAAAGAATAAATTTAGGTATGATACTTTGATAGTTTTCTCACTTTTCTAATTCATGAAGGAGATACCGGTAATTGGAAAAGTGGAATAGTCAAATACAGAACCAATAGTGCATCAAATAATAAATCTTATGATGAATTGTGGTGGATCAAATGCTCAAGAAGATACTCTTGAAACATTATTTGGAATTTTTTAGATGAGTATGAATAAGAGAATAAGAATAATAGAGATTTTGGTGGAAAAATATTTCGAATACATCAATTTCCTTGTCTCTACTATTTTTTGCTACATGAAAGCAGTTGAGCCTAGACTTGTGTGGATTTCAAAGTTATATTATGAAGTGATTGTGGTGGAAGTTGATCATTATGCAGTGCTTCTAGGAAGCCCAAAGGACCTCAATATATTAATTTGAGAGGATAGGTCTATGATTGAATCCTCTGGTAGTTCAAGAAGAATAGGTAAGAAAAGACAAAGTTTTGCTACCAAGAAAGAGGTCGCAGAACAAGAAGGAATATAGATAGATGTAACCCAACATGAGCATGAAAGTGTAGGTACAAAAGACTTGGACGAATCAATAAAATATTTTCAAGAGGTAATTCCTGGTGCAAGCATTAATACATCAGTTTCCACTTTGGAAAATCTCAAGAGTATGGTTGATTCATTGAAATCATACATCTTCAGACTAAAATAACAAACCAGAAATGAGTCAGAAGAAAGGTCTATAGAAGAGGATCTAGAGGATATCAAAAATAAATGTGCATATGCACATCATAGAGTCTTAAAGGGATTGAAGGATGTTTAGGATTGTGAAGAAGAAGCACAAGAATTACTATCTTACTACCTAAATTGGTCTAACTGAACACAAACTACAAATAATGAAATGATTCATAATGAAATTCGAATAAGCAATCAAGAAGATGTTTACAATTTAGCAAGTGAAAAAAAAAAAAAAGTGGTCTTACATCATGCAACTACATGATAATTTATTTAGCTTATAGAATCATAGAATAGAGATAATCAATTAGTATGTGGCACTAAGAGATTTAGTAAAAATAAGTTTCTCTTATATCCAATTCCCTTGCTAGTGTTGACAAGCTATCAAAAATAAATCTTAGTCCCAACACTATGGAATAAATTATAGAGTCTCTAACAAAGCTTGAGTTACTATACAAGACTCGTGTACATGCAAAAGGTTCTTAGGAAGAAGGAAAATCTACTTGGCAGGATACTCTAAAGAATCTCAAGGGATCTTTATCTTTAGGTTGATTTTTCTTAGCCTTTTTTATCAAAAATATCTTTTTTTTAAATGACATTTACATACATATATCCAAGAAAAATATGCTAGACCCCTACATGACCTTTTCCATTGATGTCAAAGGGGGGGAGATAATGTGAGAGATAGTGGGAAGAAAAAAAAAATTGTTGTTGATAAATTTTGGACGATTGGAAAACTCCTTTTGGAAAGTCAAGGTTAATTTTGAAAGGGGGAGTTGTCCATGTTGAAAGGGAGATTTAAGCTTAGGAAGAGATAATTTTTTATTCCTGGTATGAAAAAAAAAATTGTTATGCATCTTGTCATCAATGACAAAGGGGGAGATTGTTCGAAGTTTAGAAGTTTGTCATTTTTTATTCGACTTGAAAACATGAGCATGATGTGTACATACATTGGTTGATTTGTATGACCCAACGTTTTCATTAATTTCAACATTATGGGCAAGAATTTTTGGTGCCATTTGAGAAAACACTATCTATATCGAACAACTAATCAATCAAAAATCTAGCTAAGTGTTCTTTATTAATGGTGCTTTAGTTTAGTGAGTCAATTTTTGGATCTGCACTTCACCACAAGAAGAGGTATAACTCTGCACTTTTAACCATATCATTATGACTAGATCATACAGCTATATTCAATATCTTGAGAATATTTGTGAAGAGTATTGGAAGATATCAATAATAGAGTTCAACTTTGTATGTCACTGTCATCTCTAATCAGTATACTAGCATGGGAGATTCCACATTTTCTTATGAATAATGTTTTGATGCTATGATTCTAAAGTTAGTCTCACTAATATTGGTGAAATGAGAAACTGAAGAAATATCGAATCTAGAAAGTGTGTATATTGGGAAGCCTATGTATGATTGGAAGTTTTGATGATTAGGTCCCATTTTTGGCCGACCTAATACATGATATGAAGATTAAATATACATTATAGATGTTAGTTGGATATATATTAGTTCCATGTTGAACTAAAAATAAGAACTAATCATTTTTTGGGGGTGTGAAGATGATTTTTAATCTTGTGCGGTGACAACATAAGCTATTTTGGATTTTTTTGTTTACATCTAATTAGGCTGACCTAATTAATGTGTACAGATGTATTTGGGTATATATATGATATATTTGGTACTTTAAGGGAGTGAGAAAATAGGTGAATGTGTGATAATAAATGACATATCATATGTGAGTGGTGTTGTATGATGCAAGCATGTGAATTTAGTGGTAAAAGTTTAGAATTGAAGAAGAGTTGTTGTGTGACTGTTATGTAGAGTAGTACTTCATATTCAAAGCTTCAAATGAACTAAAATATAGCATAATAAAGTTTCACTTTGAATTAATTCATACTTTGACAATGAGCCACATTTTTTTATTGTACTTAACTCTAGTTTTGAGACTTATCAGGACAATGTGTCCTAGCAGTGAGCCCCTGTAATATACTATATTTGGATATAATATATTGTGAGCTAATCCTCACTATGGTTTTTCCCTTTTTTGGTTTTCCACCTAAAAATCTTGGTGTTCATGTGTTTTGTGGATTTTTGGATGATTCATGCTTTCATTTCTTATTTCAGTTAATATAGTTTGGTGATTGAATTTTTTGTGTTCAAAAAGTTATAGAATACCGATTCACCCCCCTCTCATTATTCTAAATTTTCAATAGATGTAAATGAATCCTTATTTTCATACATTTAATCCTATTCAATCACCTCTACATTTATTACCTCCACTCGCCCAAAATGTTGACTTTAATAGCCATTCTTTTATTTTCTAACTCCTTATTAATGATTTGTTAGAGAATCTCTTTCATAATGAAGATGGTCATGCATTGATGGAGTTACAATAATTAATTATTATTTTAATATTTAAATCGGTTTACTTTATCAAGTTTAAAAAATAATTTATTCAAATCTAAAAATATTATTATTAACTAGAATTTTCTTTAAACATTTTTTTCTATTAATTTCTCTTTTAATTGATATCTAAATTAAATTAATTAAAAGGGAACATTACACAATTATCTTTCTCAATTTAATATTTTTTATGCAAGGAGAATGGGATGTGACATCCTTCCCCTCTAAGGAGATACATCATCCTGATGTCTTACTTAGTAGTCTCTGAAGTAATCAAGGCATCAAACTATGCCAAACAAGTACTTTCAATTTCATGTATCATTGTGCCCAAAACATAGTCATCGAAGCTTACACAAGACATGGTAAGCATTTTCATCCATTAAATGCACTCAAGTTTTCATTTCACAAACACTTATAATAACACAACATGTACATTCAGAATAAGAGAAGCACACTCATTTGATGGTACAATCATACAAAAAAATTGTGAGTGTGTGTATTCCATTATGGACTTTCAATTTCACAAAGCTAGGTCGCATCTTTCCAATAATATTCTCACCCTCACGATGGTGATGATTTCTTCTATAGCACTCATGGAAACAACACAACCCTTTATTCCATGTTAGTACCCATAGTAAATTTTGAATTCAAAAATTCTTCAAAACATTTCTTCTTATCTTCATAATATTTAATCATCTCAATGCTTAGGTAATGGAAACTATTTTGCACATTTTTACAAGCTTCAATTTTTGTATTCACATACATGCATACATGTGCTTACCATACCCTTGTAGTTTGATTGCTTGGTCAAGTTGCTTGTGTTTCCTCTTCAATGTTTATGTCTTTCCTTTTACACACTTGTGCTATTTTTAGCTCATTCAAATATCAGCACCTCACAGGAAAGTCAATATTATCAGGCAATGATTGAAATTCCAAAATATGATTATGGTGATCCCATAAAGCTAGTTTACAATTTCTGAGAGGAACTATTTTTTGTTGAAATCACATATTTTTAAAAAATATAATGATTTAAGCCTTTAAAACATCCATTTTAAGGATTCCAATTGAAGAGGGTTTTATCAAACCACCTTATATAAAACCCCCTTGGATAGAACCTCGTTAGTTTTAAACCATACCTATAAATGAGTCTCCTTTACACCTATCAAAATGCTGATAAAAAATCACTGCTGATTTACCTTTTGGGGGATCAAATGAATTCATTTAAAATTTATTTCAAATGATTATGGTAGTCCTCGGAATGAGTTATCCAACGAATATAATTTTAATATGTTTTGGTTTTATTATGTAAACAAAAAAAATTGAATTTCGATATATACAAAAAAAGTTACATATTATACGGTCGCACTATGTCTGAATTGTAATTGGTTTGACTTCGAAACTTGATTAAAAAAAAAATATTCAATAAAAATCTATCTAACCAAGTGGAATCACTAGATATCAGAGTTAAAAATCTGAATACAAAAGAATTAGAATTTTATTCTTCATGAAAAAAAGGGTATGGGTTATACGGTGTGCATCAATTTTTTAAAATATTATTTTCTGAAAAGAAAAAAAAGAAAAAAATCATGAGAGATGGAAAAAGAAATGCAATTTGATTCAAAAAAAATAGAAAAAAATTTATGAGACTCTAGTTTGCATCATCTTCAAATTCCTTATGGTTTAGCCGCTATAGGTTCTCGAATGTAAATATTTAGTTAAAAATAATAATTTCAATGTCCAGTTTGGCCAAAAATTGTAAACCACTATTGTGGGATCACCCATTAACATTGACTAAATCATAACTTGATCATATACAAGTGGATATATATAAAATTCATTCACATACCTTCTTTCATGAATGGTACTCTTGTGCATATATAGATCATCTACGCACATTCTCCCAATTGTCAAAGGTGTATTTTCCTTACAAAATTATTTTCATATAAAGACTCATTTACGATCCAAGATCGTCAATGTACATGAGTAAAAAGTAACAATAATAAATCTAGTAGATTTAATCACAAGATGAGAAATAACTCCATACATTTTATGTATTTTCATGTGCAAGTACATCATTCCTATATTAGCATGTTTATAAAGCACAACACTCCTACTAAGGATAGTGCATCATGCAAGTAGTAAACAAGTAATGATATGAAAAACATAATATATGAATTATTTGACTATAAATCCACACATTTCTAGTCACTAACTATCAATCCACTTATGGCTAGTCACTAACTATCAATCCACTTATGGCTAGTCGCTAACTATCAATCCAGTCATGGCTAGTCATTCACTATCATTCGTCTTTGACTATCATTCCTCACATGGCTAGTCACTCACTATCAATCCTCGCATGGCTATTCATTAACTATCAATCATCACTAACTATCAATCCACTCATGACTATTCAAAGTCAAAATCATGATTTGGGTGCTTTTCCACCCAATTCATGAGGTTTATACTTACATGGAGATCTTCCTATCTAGAGATCTATCGACCCTGCAATCACCTAGCTATCTCAAAGTAATTTGAGGTAGGGGGATCTGGTGCATGCCTAACTACATTTATTTCTATCTACTGCTAGAACATTCAAGTTCCATGTTAGGTAAAGGAAGAGAGGGTAAATAAAATTAGTCCATCCCACATAATGACTATAAATCTTGGCTAAGCTCTTTCTGCATAAAATGCAACTTAACTAGATTTTAGAACATAAAAATCTACACTCTTTGGTACCTATCCTAGAAATCATAAATGAGAGGCATTTTCCCCTTCTATACCATCTACTAGAATCATACATCTGTGTTCTACAATCTATCTAGTCTTTCATATCATTTCAAGCATATACAAGAAGGAAATATTTAGTACATCTTGCATGAATGGAGAGAATACATTAATTTAAATCACTTAATTAAATTTAAGTCTTCTCAATGCATACCATACAATTCATTTCATTTCATTTATCATACATAGCAACATACATGTCATTCTTCACAATTTGTAAGACAAAATTCAATCATGATACAGATTCCAGATCAGTATGTTTTCCTCAATTTACTCCCTTGACATTATATCATTTTACATGGTGAACTCGATAGGTTACATCACTTAACACAATATAGGACCATCAATGTCAAATATTTGGATTAGTCACCAAGAGATTTGAAAATAAAACTCAAAGAGAGAAGAATCATGAAATTTAACATTAAGTCAAAAAATATTGATAATTACAACAATAAATAAATTATGACCAAAGGTCACGAATTCAACCATCAAAGATTTGGTACTAGTCCAATCATAATAAAAAATAAAATATAAATATTGGTCCTTACAAATCAAGAAACATAAATGTATTAATGAAATAAAATAAACCGTCAATTTGAAACACTTCACATAACTAAGTGTCCACACTAGTCACACTGGGGGACAAAATAGCTTCACAACACCTTCCATCCAAGGTGCGCTAGAGAACATGCCTAATCACATTCACAAGTTGAATCATTTCTACTTGCACGTTCATGCAATGGTTTAGATATCAATACATGCTTCCATATATTTTTCCATACTCAAATATTTTCATTCAATGTAATGCAAGAAGACATATGAAGGAGGAATTCTCATATAATACGCAAAAATTAGATTCACTCCATACATTAATTCACTTGGAATCTTAAAGACTTATTGCATATGATCACTTGAAGTACATGTTCAAAATACATGTCATGCAATGGTGCTAATATTTTAGAAAAAAAAAATTACGTTATGCAAAAGATGGCATTTCATTTAGTCATACAGGAACTACCCACTTATGGGTCTATGCAATCTACATCTCAAGTCATTATTATAGTCTAGATAAAATGATATCCAGATGCTTATGATGGTCAACGTATCAAAGTCATTAGACTTGATGATCTTTAATTTAAATTATAACTTAGTTACCCCCACTTTGCAAGGTAGGGTCATTTAATCATCACAGTCCACATTAGAAGACCTTCAACATAGGTTTTTAACATCCACTCCGGTTCCAGCTCCGATAAAGACAAAAAGGTCAACAAAGAAATACTGTCAGGATGGGACTCGGAATGAGTTTTTTTTGGTTTCGGTTCCGATTCCGATAGACTAAAACAAAAATAAACAAAGTTTTGCAAGAAAAAGACTCCAGACTTTGTTTGAAAAACAACAAGAGATAAAATTAACAAAGGAGGGCCCATTTTGACCAAGGGGTGGTTATGCAAGGCATAATAGATATGTATGCTTGGTTACATTCTTAAATCTATGATGTGTTATATTTTATAAGAATTTGTACGCATAATTTCCTATCATTATATGTACAGGTTAAAATACATACATGTGATACACTTTCTTAATTTAATATTGAATTTTATTTACTTCCATGCTATTACTTACATGTTCTTATATTGGATTCACTACATTTCTTGATATACACTTATGAAAAGATTATTGAAAGGTATGCATGCATATAGGCATGCTATCATTATAGCATACTTTTACATGCAAATATTTACCTTGTTATTTTAAAGAAATGATGGACCAATCAATATTTAAGATGAATTGGAATGTATCCTACATGACTAACTTTTAAGTGCAAAAGCGTCAAGCATGATGACGTTTTTGGAGTAATCCTTGTGTTTGAATAATCATGATGTCATTAAATATTGATATGATTTGCTTCACACATTCCATTACTCCCATTCAAAATTTAATTTCTATTTTTCCTCATGTTGGGTCAAGAATTATCCTTATAGGAAGAATTTTGGGGAAGTGATTCACTTTATGGTAGGGCGGAAATGCACTCCAACAATGTTCTCACCCTTGAAGTGGCCGAAGGAGTTTAAAATTTTAAAAGGATCCTATCAGGAAGGCTCAAGTTTTTTATATTGTATAAAATTTCTATCGACCATGAGGTCTAATGTAAGGGAATTGTTCCCATATGATTTTCCATGTAATTTGTACATGTACTCCAACTTTATTTATTCAATATAGTTCCTTATATTTCCTTATACATTGGACATGTGTTATTTTACTTCTGCATGGTGATGTGTAATTTGTGTATTTAATTTAGCTTTAATTTATGGAGGTTATAATACTTGGTATCCAAGCTTAAGGTTCAGTACTAGGGCCTTGAGTTTTCCTTGCTTAGTTGTGACACTTGATCACATGAACCTCCTAAAGTGCTTAATGCATAATGCGTAAGCAAGTCAAAAGTGTATTCATGTAAAGAGAGTATTTTAGAATTTTTCCACCTAACAGGAGAGGGATGATGTCCCTTGTCTTAGAGTTCTTAGAATAAAAGTTAGTTGCTCTTAGGGTAGTGACTTTGACACATAGATTTGTCATTAGAAAGATCGATTTTGATCAATATTTCAGTATGCAACATCCTAAGTTTCATGTGCATGAACTAAGCTCTTGCATATCTTAGAAGGCATCGCTTGACAACTCTAATAATTGATTGAATAAACCATCCATACGTTTAACCTACATGTTTGATGCTTTGTCCTTTTACATGTTTGATATTATTTGCCTCGTATATATTGAGGTCTCTAGATAAGCTATGTTAGCTACAAGTTTTGATCCTTTCTGGATGCGAGGACTCCCCTAGCCATATTATGTGTACTCATGAAGACCCTATAAGAGAAGGTATCAATAATGATGTCTTGAAATATTTCTAAGATGTTCCTTATTATAGAACTTCAGCACACTATAAGAGATGTTAATAGATTCTTGCATTGTGAAATTTTCCCTTAAGGTAGAGGGTGATCCCACAATATTGGTTTACAATTTTTGGCCAAACTAGACATTGAACTGATTTTTTCTAACTAAATCTTCACTTTCGAGAACCTATAGCAACTAAATCACGAGGAATTTGAATATGATGAAAACTAGTAATTTGTGAAATTTTATCTGTAGATTCTAAATAATTTTTTCTTTTTTTTTGGAATCAAATTGCACTTTTTTTCCATCTCCTTCAAAAACTAGTTTTTATCAGTAAACACCATTTTTAAGGAGTGATGCTCACCATATACAACATTTTTTTTTTTCTATGAAGGATAAAATTATAATTTTTTTGAATTTAGATTTGTAACTATGTTATCTAACCCTTTAATTTGGTTTCATAGTATTTTATTGAGTATTTTTTTCTTAATCAAGTTTCAAAGTCAAACCAATTACAATTTAGACATAGGTGGACCGTATACAACATAATTTTTTTTGTATGTATCATTCAAAAAAAAATTTACTGGATCAAGGACATCAATACCTAGCCTACACATATTTTTTAGAATTTTATTTTGACAATCTATTATTTTTCCACATGTGCATAACAAAGAGCTTGATTTTTGGTGAAAAACCTGTGTTGTTATGGGATAAGGCTAGAGAAAAGAAGAGAGATCACTAGAATTTTGATAGACTTTGGTTAGGTCCTTATCAAGTGGCTAAAATATTAGGCGAGAATGCTTTTCATTTGAGTACCTTAACAGGAGAACCTGTTCCATTTCCAGTTAATGGTTAGTTTCTCAAGCACTATTTTGGTGCATAGAAGGGATGATGTTTTCAATTTATTATATTGTATCATAAGTCTTTGTTTTAGTTAGGTTTTCTTATTTTGGTTGTTTTGTTTTTGTTTTGTTTTTGCTTTCTTTATTTTCTTTGTTTTTATTTTTGTTTGTTTTGTGGTGTTTTGTTTCATTGGGGATCTTTATTTTGTTCATCTCAAGACTTGGGGTTGTTATTCAAAGTATACTATGGGTACTAGGAGAGAAATTGGTTTAGGTATTATCATCATCATCATTGAAAAGGGATATCATTCTGAAACTTATGTCTTATGATCATTCTAGTTTGGGTTTGAGAAGTTATTTAAAGATAAGAAGATACATTGTGAATATCTCATGAATTATCATCCAAAATTTGTCACCAGATTAGATAAAACATCTGCATGAGTAAATGCCTATCTGTTTTAGAATGACTTTACCTTTGATCCAAGTGAAAAATCTGATTCCAAGACTATCATGAAATCCATTGTAGTTCTCAATCCATATTTTTAGATTCGCTGAATCTGAGTATTGAGAAAGATGCATAAAAGAATTTCCACAAGTGAAAAAAAAAGAGGATGAAGAGAAAGAAAGAAAAGGAAAGCTCAATATCAAGTGGGTAATCAAGTATCTCTATCGGGGCTATGGATTCCTGTTGTTGGAATAATTCCTTAGCTTTCAGGCATGTTTCTCCCTTAGCCTGGTGGCTTCCTTCATGTTTTTGGTGTTTACCACCATACCGCGGTTGTCTCCATTCTTGCTCTGGCGGTATCGTGGTGGAAGGTTCAGCGGTTACCTCATTACCACCCATGGTCTTTGTCCTCACCATGGTGGCCACGATAACATCTTGTGGCCTGGCCTGTGCCTGGCGGTTTTAGTCTAGCGATTACCATTGTACCGCGGCCAGTGTTTTGACTGACCGCGGTGGCCATGGTAACCCCTTTCTCTGGCTTTGGCGGTTACCGCCATATCACAGGCGGTGGGTCAACTCACTGCGGTAGTGCGGTGAGACCGCTTGCGGTCGGGTCAAGCGGTTACCGCCATACCGCAGCCAGTGTTCTGGCTGACTGTGGTAAGACCGCCAACGGCCTGGCTGGTGGTTACCGCCATATCACGGCCAGTGTTCTGGCTGACCGCGGTGGCTGCGGTAAGACTACCAGTGGCCTGGTTGGCAGTTACCACCATATCGCGGGTGATGTTTTGGGTGACCGCGGTGGCCGTAGTAAGACCACCAATGGTCAATGTTAACCGTTTACTGCCATATCGCGAGGCTTAGCCAGCAGGGTTGTGGTAGCACGGTAGGAGCTCGAATGAGCTCAGGTAGAATTTGACCGAGTTGGACTCGGTGTCAGAAGGGCAGGTGAATGGCAGGGTGTCACGTGGTAGGTTGGCAGCATATGATTGGTCGGTGACAAAGAAAGACAGAGCTCGAGGGAGCTCAGATGGCTTACCACCATACCGTGAGGCTAATATTTGAAGGTTGCGGTAGTGCGGTAAATGGCGAGGTGAGCTTAGGCGAGCTCACCGCCATACCACGACATGCTTTTGAGTTCAGTGCGGTAGCGTAGTAGAGTCAGAGTGCAAGCTCGATGACTTACCACCACCCCGTGAGGTGGTCCAACTGGGGCCGCGGTAACGCGGTAAGAGCTCGGGTGAGCTCAGAGCTTGGTTGACCGAGCTGGACCGAGCTTGACCGATCTGGACCGACTGTCAGAGGTGCGATAGCGAATGCAATGGTGACACATGGAAGATCTTTTGGATCTAGTTGGCCAGAGAGTTATTTCCTGATTGCGATAGAGCTGTATTATTGATGGAAGGTTGATGGACATGTCCATGACCTAGTTTAATGATTATGGGGCTTGATGCAGCTGAAGGAGTGATGCACGTTATCAGGGAATGGTAGTCCTCACCATAGGAGAGAGTCACAAGATAGGGAAAATGCAGGTTGACCGTTGTTGGTTGAGAGAGCATTAAGAGAGAAACTGGGAGAGCGTTCGAGTTGTTCTACAGTGAACACTTTGTCTCTTGAACCTGGTATGATGTGAACCTATGAGGCCATGATTTGGGCTGGCCATGAGGCTGGTTGTGACAATGTTTTGAGAGGAGTTGAAGGGAATCTATGTAGTATGACAGATGTATGTCATTGTAACTACATGAAGGTTTTGGTTTTGTTGCATGTCGGTATTCTCCTAATGAACAAGATGTAATACTCTTGGAAGAGCATAGCTCTATTTTGTATTGTAACCGTTTTGTTACTAAATAATATATGTGAGTAGAATGTTTTGGAGGTGGGGTTTTTTACCTGAAAAGGTTTTCCCCATGTATATTTATGTGTTCATCTTTTGGTCTTTCATGGTTATCTGTTTGTGTTGAATCTGCTTTTGTTTAGCATTCATTTTCCTTAGTAGGGTCAATGGGGGATCAACTGTTCCTGTTTCTGCTTTATGGTTCAGTTGGTTGTGTCTTTGTTGTGATTTTGAAATGAAATCACTAAGGCACTGTTGTCTTAGATGCATATCTTGATGACAGAATCGAATCCGTATCCCCAACACCTATCTGGTAGTAGAGAAATGCTTTGTGAGAACTAGAGGCATCTCCATCGAGGCTATGGACGCCTATCTGGTAGTGGAGCAATACCCAGGATTTTACTACACGATAGTTAAAAGACTCAACTCATATAGCTTGGATATTAGGTATAGTTGTTCATAAATAGAGAAAGTATCTACAAAGAATGATGCACAATATTGCACACACTCAAATTCAGAAATAACTCATGAGCACATATATCTGAGATTCTAGCTCAAATTTATCCTAAATACATCTGATCCTATTCAAAGTCAAAATGTTTATAAGACAAGAAATTTTTTGGGTGGCTGAAATTTTTTTTGGGTATCTTCAAAATGGGTAAACCATTTTTCCAGCCGAGTCATCATTTATTATGCCTTGCGTAACCACCCCATCTTTTGCCTTGGTCAAAATGGGTCCCCCTTTGTTAATTTTATCTCTTGTTTTTTTTCAAACAAAGTCTGGAGTCTTTTTCTTGCAAAACTTTGTTTATTTTTGTTTTAGTCTGTCGGAATCAGAACCAGAACCAAATCGAGTTCTGAAACTTATTTCAAAATCATTCCAAGTCCCATCTCGACAGTATTTCTTTGTTGACCTTTTTGTCTTTATCGTAGCCTGAACCGGAGTGGATGTTAAGTTGGTGTTTATTAAGAATTGTGAAATCAAAATCCATCTTGTCTCCACCTCCGCTATTTCAACTTTTGGTTTTTAGTCTAATTCCTTGTGTTAAATTTTAGTATGTCGGTCTTTTGTTTTACTTTTTGTGTTTGGTTTCATTTTGTGCTTTGTGGTGAAACCGGACCCGGAATGGGAATGAATGTTAGGAAATGTCTTAAGTTTCGAATCAGTTTATATTTCAGTTTCGCCCCCGCCGTTTTCTGGGTCGTTGACTTTTTGACTGAAGTCGCATTGTAGTGAAGTGTTGGTTCTATCTCAGTTCTAACTCCGCTTTAAACTGCATTTAATGCATTAATGATAGCAGCTTGGTGTAGGTAAGAACTCAAATTTTTACCTTCATTAAGGATTAAACATATCATTATTATCATTGTTAAAAACTTGAAGAGTGAAATAGAGCTACTGCGGAGTCCATCTGAGTGAATTGATTCAAGGGGAAGGAGATAATAGTTGTGAATCAATTTGAAAGGTTAGCCAAGTCTATTTATTGGTGTTCGAGGTAGGGTTTCTTATTGTTGTTGTTCTTTGTTTATTTACGGTTGTGTTTTTGTGTTTGCTCGTGCTTTGAATCATTTTGTTTTAACGAATTCTTCATTCTTGGCATGTTTATTTGAGTAGGTTCTTGCTTTATTTCTTCTTCTGGTTAATCCTTTGTTTATTTTACTTCTTTTTTTTGGTTCTTTGTGTTTTAGGGCACGGTCGCTTTCACGTTTTAGTCGTGATCGCGTCATGCTATGTCGATTTATGGTAAGATAGATTGATTAGAGGTTTTAAGTGGCATTAGTTAAGATTAGGGATTTATAATGAGGTAGAATGGATTAATGGTGTTATTGCGTATTCATCTGGTTAAAAATAGGGAGGGTTAAATTTGTGCCCTAGTTTTGTTGTGTTTTCTAGATTAGGGTTTTTAGGGCATTTTTGTAAATGGATTTAAAAGGTTTAAAAATGAGGCCCTAAAAATACAGTCGCCCCTGGTCATATGGGGAGGGTTCTATCGAGTTCCAGGTTAAGCCCCCATGTCGTTTTGAAAGTCGCCTAGTTTGAAACCATGAAGTTTTGCACTAAATTGATGAAGTTGTTTATGACGTCATGATAACCTAGGGCGGAAGCGAAAACCAGAATCGATGTTGAACTTGGAAAATTATGTTTCCAAAAAATTACCAAGTTCATTTTTTCATCCTATCTCCGGCACCGCTTATAGTGAGAAGCTTTCCTTGAAAATAGTGATAAACTAGATGGAGGCGGAATCAAAACGAAATAAGAATATGAAATAGAAAAATCTGAGGGAAACCAAGTTCGTTTTCATTCTATTTTCAGTTCTGATCGCATTTCCATTTCTGATTCTGAGCCCGCGTCTTGCTAAGTAGAAGTTACCATTCCAATTTTGACTCTAATCCTGGCAGTATGTTAGAAGAGACTATTTAGAATATGTTTTTGCCTAGTTCCGCTTCTGATGTATACATGAAAGGTATAGTTTTAAAGCATGTTTTATGATGATATGCAAAGATCTTATTAGAGGTTTTTGTGGCAAGGAATTTAGAAAATGTTAGGAACAACGAGAGAAGTTGCTCAAAGGAATTGGCTTGTAGGGACATCAAAGATAGCACCTAAGCCAAAGAGGATCAAGCCTGAGCAGCTACCTTATACCTTGAGGTATAATCACTGGAGTCCCATTGTGAAAGTGAGCAAAGTAGAATCAGATTGGTCGAACATCACAGATACCAACTTGGGCCAATATAATTCTAAGGGGTTACATGCAAAAACCTTTGCAGAATGGGAAAATCTAACAGGAAGGATGCAAAGAATTGTTGATTCCGACTTGGCACATATCACTGTATTTCTTGTATCAATCCAGTGCCCAGAGTTGATCTTGACAGTAGCTAATGCCTACAATCCTGTGACCAGACAGTGCATGGATTCTCAAAATAATGTGATCATTGATCTCACTCCTCTGGCATTTCAAAATATATTTAATGTCCCAGATCCTAAGAGCTTGGTGCAGTTGGACAAGGTAGAGGCCTTGGAGAAATATAGTAAGTATAAGGACTCCAATAAATCTCATTTAAACAAAAAGTGGTTGAAAATAGAAAAGAAGTCTCTAAGAAAGCTTGCAGACTGGCCAAAGAGGGCAGATTTCTATAAGTATCAGATCTAATCATGATGTTGTCTAGAGTTTTTGGGAAGAGAGATACATTTCGATTCAAGGAGTGGATGTTTCCTTTCATCCAAACAATATTAAATGGAGCCCAGCAGTTTGATTGCCTGATGATATTGTCAAATGCTATTCATGATCAGATGACTAATGTCAGGCAAACTAAATCTTTCTTTATGACCTCTTACATTGTGTATGCAGTAGCAAGGTTGGGTATTTTCCCAGTTTTGAATAGAGTGGGCATAATGGGAGCCTTGGATGGGTAGAAGAAAGTGTGGGAGAATTATGACCATTTGTCTCTTCAAGTTGTTGAGACTCATTTCAGAAGATTCAATGATGCACTCATATATGTAGTCATCAACCAATTGAATAAAGATGCAAGGTACCGGTTGAGTCAAGAAGCCATGGCATTCATTGCTGAATGGGGATGTTGGTATATTCAATACCCTAAATTTACATATTTCAGGTTAGCTGGTTTTGAAGGCCGTCCACATTTGCTTCCAAGGTGCTGCAACAACATAATAGTGTTGATGGAGTTTGTATATCAGGCTCTTGGAGTTAATGCTCGGCTTGGAATAAAACATAAGACAGGATGTCACAAGTTTCCCATGAAGTTGGGTGAGTATGGATGTCAGCATTTGGTAGGAGAAAAGGTGGTTTGCAGGGAGCTAATATAGTTGAAGTTGGGTTTATATACAGCTCGTAAGTATTTTGACCCAAAGGATAAGATGCATGCTTTGTTGCCTTCAGTGTTTAACAAACATTTCAATTTGTTGGAAGACTTCTAGAGTGACCGACAAGATGAGTATGATCTAAGAAAGAAGAATTATGAAATATTATCTATCTCACTCATGTCAAAGCTTGGTATTAAAGATAACATTCCTGACACATTGGTGGATGATGGAATTGTATTGGATCCATCCTATGAAGCTTTCAACATTAGCACCAAGAATCCGGATCCAATTGATTGGGATAGTGAGGAAACTATTGATATTAAGCAAATTGGAAGGATAGTATTGGATAGGAGTGTCCAGTGGTTGATGTTAAGAACCAAGGCTCCTCAAGGACCAGCCCCTAAAAAGGGTAAGGGATACAAGAGGATCAAAAGGAAGACACCTCCTAAAGAGCCTTTGGAGTTCTTTCCCCCAGACATTAAAGAGATGGAACTTCAAGCAGCAGGGGATGAAGAGGAAGCACAAGAAGAAGAGGTTCAAATTGCATCAGTTGTTTCAACATTGACCTTAGGGGAATCTTCTACTCAAGTCCCAGTAGCAAAGCGGAGAGGTAAAGAGGTGGAAAAGGAAACTCTTTATGACATAGTTGAATCCATAAAGGGAAAGGAAGTAGAGAAGGAGATTCTGGATGTTGGAACAGATTCATATGAGACTGAGTCAGAAAAGGATATGCAAGAAAATATGCCTCTAGAGGATGTTGAGCAAGTGTTGACACAAGAAGATCAATGGACGTTGTTTGAAGAGGCAAAAAAGGATTTTGATGCAAGGGTTGCAGCCTTAGAGAAACAAAAGGAAATTGATGCCAAGGCACAAGCTGATGCTATGCTGCACCAACAACAATTAAAAGCCAAACAAGTTAAAGAAAAGGCAGCAGTTGATGCAATAGAGAGACAGAAAAGGCAGCAAGAACATGAACTCAAGGTTAAAGAAGAGAATGACAAGTTGGAAATAATATAGAGTATTCATGACCTTGAGGAAGAGAAGGCAAGGAACCGAAGGGAAAAGGAAATCTTGGTTGCCAAATTAAAGCTTGTTGAGGAAGCTCACCGAAAGGAAGGAGAAGCAGAGCAATTGACAAGGGAAAGAGAGGTTGAGGAGCTGGTTAAGAAATGATAGGAAGAAGAAGCAAAGGTAGAAAAGCTTAAGGCTTTGGAGGTAGAAAGACTTGAGAGAGAAAGACTAGAAGCTCTAGAGGAAGAAAGATTAGAAGAGGAAAGATTGGAAAGAGAAAAAGTAGAGAGGGAAAGATTGGAGGAAGAGAAGAGGATACAAGAATAGAAAGATAGTGAAGAGGCTGAAAAGATTGTGTAGATGCATATGGTGCAAGAACAACAAGAGAAAGAAAGGGGTGATTCTCAAACCCAGGTAAATATGCAGCCACCTTCTACCATTACTTCCTCTTCATCTATGATGACTACTACTCCAAGTGCTCCCACTTGGTTAAAATTGGATCTACAGAAAAGGGAAGTAACACCTTCACAACCTCTCAATTGGGAGGATATGATGAAATGAATTGAGAAAGAGAGGCCTAAAAAGAAGGCCAATATCCTACATCCTACCTGACTCACAGAAAAAGGAGAGATTGTTGCTGAATGTGCCATGCCAATGATAGAAAAGGAGGTAGGGGACATGCAGCTCATAGATTATCATTTGAGTAATGTTAACTTGGGAAGGCCCACTAGGAATCAGAAGATGAACCTAATTGATATGGTGAATTCGACAACCAAATCAAGAATGATAAAGGATAAACAAAAGAAGGATGAGCTTAAGGCTCAATTTGATCAATTACATGCATTCTTGAAAAGTGTCTCCTCTCTGGGATCACAACAAGTAACGACCATTGAGACTCCTATTTTGTTAAGCAAAAAGGAGGTAGATGATTTGGTGCAGGTAAGGGGCAAAGCAGAGATGGTAGACAGATGGGTATACAAGTTGAATCAAGAGGTAGGTAAAATTTTGGTTGAGGGTTTTGAAGTCTACAAAGGCACTGAAGAGTTGATAAAACAAATGCATCAATACATTGAAGCATCAGAGAAACAAGAAGAAGAGTATAAAGAATATAGTCAGAAATTGGAAAAATTTAATGCATTACCTTTAGCTACTCTTCTTGAACAGTCAATACTTGAGGAGGAGAATAAAGATTTTGTTAGAAAAACTTCTCGTATACTCCGTTTTAGAACCGATTTCTTGTGTAAACATAAGGATGAGATTCAAGAGGCTATTAATAATCTGACTAAGCAATTGGAGGAGCTAGAAGCGGTCATTGCTATCATTGTAGATGTAAATGTATTAACAAAAGAAGGCATTCCTTTGAGTCAAATAAAAGAGAAATGGGATGAAATATTTAGAGGACTCATGCAGAAAGGAGATGATGGCAGAGATTTGATGATAGATCGATTAATGGATGTCAAAGAAGAAATAAAAGTTGTTGGAAGAGAGTTGACAAAGATAAAAAGTATGAGAGAGTTTGTTGCAGCAGAATTGGATCAAATTAAATTTGAGGATAGTTGGGTTGACGGGCCAGAAATAGATACATTACAGCAAGTCTTCACCAGTTATGATGAGTTCATTACAGATCCAGCCTCACATGCATAAATCTCTCGCATGCATGATTTCCCTCTTCTTTGCATGTTGCATGTGGCACTGACAATTTTGAGGCGCATGGCATGTTTCTCTTTTGTTTTTCTATTCTTCAGTCTAAACTAAACATCTAATGTAATAACTCAAGATCAAATCGATCTGAGTTTCCAAGAAATTTTTTGTTCCTAAAAGGGTGGATGACTTAAAATAGAAGTAGAGTTCGAATTTTGTATATCTATAAATACCCTATGGGTATCATATTATAAGGGGTCATCTAATTGAGAATAGAATTGGCTTACCTGATATTAGGAGATAGAATTTTGTAGTGATTACTGAGATACGTCGTTATTAGATACTTTATAGTTAATAAAATTATAGGTTTTTCTCGCAATATGGTGTTAGAATTAAGTTGTTTTGCTTGGTGAGGCTGATAAGTTATAATCCATTTGAATGCCAGTGATTGTGCTGAAGCATGCTAGTTTCTTATGTGATGAAAGTCATTAGAAGAAACCAAATTTAAGGATTATCTTGTTAGATTATCATTGAATTGAAGTTATTAAATTATGTCGATCTATGACCTTGGCAATGAATGGATGTGTGTTCTTTTGAAATCTTGGAGATAGTTGTGATATGCGAATAGTCGTATTAAATTAAGCACCTTAGATTCATGCAATGGTATAGTTTATTCTGTAAATTGTGTCATGCTTTGGTTTTTATGATCTGTAAGAAAACATTCATTATTGAAGGTATATGTCCAGATGCTAGATAAATTTGATTCCTACTTACTAGTTTACCCTTTAAGCTATCTTTTTCTTTTGTTTAAAACCCCTTTGTTTACAAGAATGATTTGATAAAATGAGTCATCGCTTGAATCTTTTGTTACCAGCATAGGCCTCTTGAACATTACAGCTGCATGAACCGATTGAGTGACACCAGACAGTTAAGAACCAACTACCAGGACCTTGGGAGTTAGGCTACTATATGTTGTCTTTCTTTTTCAGGAGAAATAGAGTAGAAATATTTTGTTTTAATGTTGTTTGTGTCATTTTCACCATCAACAATACCCGTGACTTCAAGTATTAAGAAAAGTTACATCATTTTAGGTCCTTTCATTTAGATCTTCCTATAATATGCTAGCATGTAGTTCATGCTTAAAGGATATAATTAATATATATTCTTACCAAAATCCAATCATATAATATCTAGGCTATGCCACCTAGCAACAGGGACTATATCCAATTTCTCTAAAGGCGAAAACATTCACCGAGTTGAAATTATTAATTCATTATCTTCTCAATTCAAATGCCACCCATGCATTCCTTACAGATCTAATCAATAAATAATTAGGGAGTCGATATTTAACTTCTTTCAACACTACAATTTTACCAAATTCATGACTATACCAAGCTAAGGAATACCAAAAGATATCCTTTCGACACTAAGAATATCTTGTGACACCTAGATTATACGAACTTATACCAATCTTCTATTATGTCGATTCAATATTATTGAGTATAAATGATCAATTAAATGCATGTATGTGAATTATAATTCACATACTGCAAGTTATTCAGTTTTTACAAAGCATTTTGTAGGTGATCATCACAAAAATATTAATGTTATAACAACTTGAATAGAATCAATTATTTTTCAATTCAACACAAGATTTAACAAGCTTAGCCCATTTGCATCTGACCATAGGCTCTAGAAAAGAAAAATTTTGTAGAAAGAGTAAGGAGAGTTTTAACAACATAATTGAAAAAGCATAAAACACAGGTAAATGGTGTGTCAAAAAACATATGATAATAAGATACTTCAATATTTATTTTCATATTGACCAAGATTCAATCATATTAATGATTTTCAATAACTTTACTTCAAGTTTCTTTCAAAAATATAGTGATTTTGATGGCATTACTATCCTCATACATGATAGCACACTCCAAATAGATACATGTTATAGTGGGTTTTGGTCTTGACCATATAGCATAGAAAATAGAGATTAATTGAAATGATTTTGTCCATAAATATGCCAATCATAGATCAGTTCTAGATATGTTACAATTATTTAATTTTCTGACTAAGCCTCTTCTCATGTCAACTCCCCTGTTTCACCTACCTGTCAGGAGCTTTCAGTGGCAAGTTATTTTTTGGGGATCTTCATCCCTGTTCTACTCCTAACTATAAAATTTATTGTGGTAGGTAAATTTGAATTTCTAGAATTTATGGTGCTCGATGAATTTGAATTTTGAGAGGGAATTTTTAAATGGATACAAATATAAGGAATATAACAGTCAAATGGATATTGGAAGAAGAATTTGCAAGTGATTTTGCAAGAAGGTGAAGTTGCGGCAGCAACAACAGAGAATGTTTTGAGCAGGGAGCAACAAATAGCTCTAGATTATTATGTGGGTGTGCAAGGATCAGTAAATCACTCATAATTTTTCAATGTGTGCAGGGAGCAATAGATAGCTCCAGATCATTCAGTGTAGGAAAAAGAAAAGAGAGATTTGAGAAGCTCCTGATTTTTCAGTGTGTGTGTACAGCTCCACATTGTTGCAAATCAAGTTAGTTATTAGTAGTTTGTAATTTCAAGATTAAGAGTCCTTTTTAATTGTTATTTTTTTATTTAATGTAACAAAAAAAAATTGTATGCATAGTTGTGTGTCTCCAAGCAATTTTTTTTTTGTTATTCTACATTTTATTTTGGGTATTCCTAGATTATTGGGAAATAGAGCAGCAGCTATGTGCATTTTATTTTGAGTTTTTACATGGTATCGAAGCTATTGGTATCCATCAAATTGGTATCAGAGCATTAAGATATTTTTTTTGACATGGTATCAGAGCTATTGGTATCCATCAAATTGGTATTAGATCATTAAGATAATTTTTTTACATGGTATCAGAGCCAAAAGGCCCTAAGTCTTGAGTGAGTTGGGCATTTATTTCTTGGTTGTTTAAAGTTTGTTTTGTTGGAGACATGGCTGGAGAAGAGAATAAGATTTGGTAGTAGCCACCACCATTCAATGGACAAAACTATGATGTTTGAGCAAATAAAATGAAGACCATAATGGTTGCAATTGATTTGTGGGATTTTGTGATCAGTGGTTTCAATGATGTGACTGATCTAGCATCATATGCAGCCCTCACAAACAATCAGAAGATCTAGCTGAAGGAGACAAGGAGGAAAGATGCAAAAGCATTATGTCTGATTGAAGCGGATTTAATTGAGGCCATTTTTCTCATAATAGCAGAAGCTAACTATGCAAAGGAAGCTTGGGAAATCCTCCAAACCAATTACAAAGGGACTGATAAAGTTAGATTGGTGAAGCTCTAGATGCTTCAAAGAGATATTGAGACTCTCCAAATGAAGGACAGTGATTCTATCTCATATTTTCACACAGGAATCTCTAGTTTGATAAACCAATTGAGGGTGAATGGAGAATCCATGGAAGAGCAGAGGATTTTGGAGAAAATCCTCAAAATTCTACCTTCAAAGTTTGATGTAGTAGTGATTGTCATTGAAGAGGCAAAGGACCTCTCAACATTGAGTGTTGATGAGTTGATGGGTTCTCTGCAAACCCATGATCAGCACCTAAATAGGTCTACAAGTTCTTCCCATGAGCAAGCCTTCAAAGCTCAATCCAATGCAAGAGGTAAGGGGAGAGGTAGAAACAGGTCCGGATGAAGCTAGAGAGGCATAGATAGAGGCATATTTGGGTGTGGAAGTGCTAGAGAAGATAGCTTGGGATGAGCACATAGCCAAAAGGGAGCCTGGGAAGCTCTCAGTCTAGCTCCAGACAAGCCAAGAAGAACAACAACTCAAGTCACAATCATGACAAGAGCAATGTTGAATGTTATTATTTCTATAAGCATAGTCATTATGCAAGTGAATGTTGGAAAAGGATAAAAGATCAATCCAAGCAAAGTGCCAATGTGGTTGATGAAAAAGTGGCTAAAGGTAATCGGAAAAAGGCCTTCATCATGTGCAACATTGTTGAGAAAGGTAGTGATGAGGTATTCTTTTTAGATAGTGTATGTAGCAACCACATGAGTGGTAATGAAAACCTATTTTCTTTCATTGAAATGTCAAGTATGAAATAAAAATGAGGAACAATTAAATAGTTCTAGTTATAGGAAAAGGGTCTATTTTATTTTGAATGAAGCAAGGTGAGAAGAAGGAGATTGACAATGTGTATTTTTTCCCTAGTATAAAGCATAATCTCATGAGTATTGGACAACTGATCCAAAAAGGATATAAATTGTTGATGGAAAAGGGTGAATGCATTATTTATGAGAAGAATGGAAGCAAAAAAATAATTTCAGCAATGAAAATGACAAGGAATAGAATGTTTCCTTTGAGGCTAGAGAGGTGTTTCTCAACTCATTCCACAACTATGTAGCCCCTAGGCATGGAAAAACTATAGCATTACAGTAGCAAGCAACTTTCAAGGCAATCATTCAAGACCCCTCCAAGCTTTGGCATCTTAGGTATGGACACTTAGGCTATGCTAGTTTAAATATTTTTTCAAAAGAAGGGAATGGTTGGAGGTTTACCAACCATATTAAAGCCTAGTGGTAAATGTGAAGCCTGCATTTTAGGCAAGCAACATAGCAATCCCTTTCAATCAGAAAATTCTAGAAGGGAAAGAGCACCATTGGAGATGGTGCACACTGATTCATGTGGCCCTATGCAAACAATTTATATTGGTAAGATCCATTTTTTTATGACCTTCATAGATGACTATAGCTATAAGACATGGGTTTATTTATTACAACCTAAATTTGAAGCATTTGATAAGTTTAAAGTGTTTAAGGCCTATGCTGAAAAAGAGAGTTGAAATTTCATCAAGGACCTAAGGCCAGATAGATGGGGAGAGTATACCTCCAATCAATTTGTGAATTTTTGTAAGCAACATGGCATTAAGAAGGAGCTAACAGCAACCTATACTCTCCAACAAAATGGAGTGGTTGAGAGGAAAAATATAACCATTGTGGAGATGGAAAGAAGCATGCTTAAAGCCAAGAGACTCCCAAATGAATATTGGGGTGAAGTTGTAGCAACAAAAGTATATTTAATAAATAGAAGTCCTACAAAAGAGGTTTTTGACAAGATTTAATAAGAGGCATGGACAAAATGCAAGTGGACAGTTGAGCACTTGAGAGTGTTCAGGTGTATGGCATATACGCTTGTGCCAAAAGATAAGAGACAAAAGTTGGATGATAAGGGTGAGAAGTGCATCTTCACAAGCTATAGTGAAGAGTCCAAAGCCTACAATTTGTATAACCCAATCACCAAGAAAATTGTTATTATCAAAGACATGGAGTTCTTAGAGGATGAGCCATAGGATGGCCTGACATATCCTGATAGCTCTATATTGCTCCCGACAGCTCTAGTTGATGCAAAGAAAGAGTATGAAGTGTAGCAAGATGATGTTATGGAGCCCATAGTAGCTCTCGATAGCTTCAGACCACACCGGACCACTACATAGACACAGATAGAGAACTCTAGATAGCTTTGAATAGGGTCTCTTCAGCAAAGTAGTAGTAGTGAAAATTAAAACCCCACTCTCTCTTCCCTAATGCCAAGAAAGACCAAGAGTTTGAGGGAGATCTACCAAAATGAAAGGTATGATGAAGATTTTGATGAAAGTATTAATTTTGCATTATGATGTGAATCCATGGATGAAGAGGAATAGAACATGGGAGCTAACTACTTTTCCTCCCAACAAGCAAGTAATTGGAGTGAAATGGTTCTATAAGACCAAAAGCAATGTCGATGGAAGAATAGAGAGGCATAAGGCAAGATTAGTTGTCAAAGGATACAAGCAATAGTTTGGGAGAGATTATGATGAGACAAATGCTCTGGTTGCAAGGATGAAAACTGTGTGGGCAGTCATAGAAATTTCAGCCCAACATAAGTGGAAGGTGTATCAAATGGATGTGAAGTTTGTCTTCTTGAATGGAGTATTGAAAGAGGAAGTGTATGTGGAGAAGCCACCTAGTTATGAAGTTTCCGGTCAAGAAAATAAGGTATAAAAGTTGAAGAAATCTCCTTATGGGCTAAAGCAAGCACCACAGGCATGGTACAGTAGGATTGACTCATATTTGTTGAGCAATAGATTTAGAAAAAGAAATGGTGAGCCCGCTCTTTACATCAAGGTAGCTGATGATAATATTTTAATTATTGTCTTGTATGTTGATGATTTAGTTTTCACTAGGGATAATGATTTCCTCATTGTTGATTTTAAAAAAGCCATGAAAAAAGAATTTGAAATGACAGACTTAGGTCTCTTAAAGTATTTTCTAGGCATAGAAGTAAAACAAATGCATGATGGTACATATTTATCTCTCAAGAAAAGTATGCAATAGATATTTTGAAGAGGTTTAGGATGCAAGATAGTAAGCTTTCCCCCACACCAATAGTCATAGGTTTGAATTTGAGAAAGGAAGATTGTAGTAGCAATGTGAATTCGACCATGTATAAGAGTTTGGTTGAAATTTTAATGTATTTAACAACAACTAGGCCTCATATAATGCATAGTGTAAGTCTGATTTTCAAATTTATGGAGACTCCAAAAGAGTCACATTGGCAAGCAAGTAAAAGAGTCCTGAGATATGTGAATGGAACCAAAGGATATGGTATTTTGTATAGTGTGGCAAATGATTTGGGGTTGGTTGGTTACATGGATAGTGATTAGGCAAGGAGTGTGGATGATAGGAAGAGCACATCTAGATATGTGTTTCACTTGGGATTGGGAGTCATTTCATGGGCATCCAAGAAACAACCCATAGTTTATTTATCTATAGTTGAGGCTGAGTATATAGTAGAAAATGCAGTAGCATGCCAAGCTATTTGACTAAGGAGGACCTTAGCAGATTTGAAGGAAGAACAAAAAGATGGAACAACTATATTTTGTGGCAATATTTCATCAATAGCTTTGACAAAGAATCCATTTTTTCATGGAAGAAGCAAGCACAATGAAATCGGGTATCATTTCATAAGAGAACTAGTTGAGAAAGGTCAAATCAAAATAAAATTTTGTAGGTTTGAGCAACAACCTACAAACATTTTTACCAAACCATTGAGGAAAGATTGATTTGAATGCCTATGAATAAATTTAGGTGTTGTTGATTTGAATGAAGAATGATGTAGTTTGACAGCTCAGTCAAAAGGGGAGTGTTTGAATTATTTAATTTTATGATTGATTCTCTTCTCACATTAACTCCCCTATTCACCTACATGTCATGAGCTTTCAATGACAAGTTATTTTTTTGGAATCTTCATCCATGTTCTTCTCCTGACTGTAAAATTTATCGTGGTAGGAAAATTTGAATATCTAGAATTTATGGTGTTAGGTGAATTTGAATTCTAAGAGGGAAATTTTGAATGAATACAAATAGAAGGAATGTAACACTCAAATGGAAACTAGCAATAAAAATTGCAAGTGATTTTGCAAGAAGGTGAAATTGCAGCAACAACAACAAAGAATATTTTGCGCAGGGATCAGTAGATAGCTTTAGATTATTTTGTGTGTGCAGGGAGCAGCGGATAGCTTTAGATTATTTTGTGTGTGCAAGGAGCAGCGGATAGCTTTAGATTATTTTGTGTGTGCAAGGAGCAGCAAATCACTCATGATTATTTTGTGTGTATGTAGGGAGCAGCGAATCGCTCTTGATTGTTCAGTGTGTGCAGGGAGCAGTAGATAGCTCCATATCGTTCATTGTAGGAAGAATAAAAGAGAGTTCTAAGAAGCTCTTGATTGTTCAATGTGTGTGTGCAGCTCCAAATTGCTACAAATCAAGTTAGTTATTAGCAGTTTGTAATTTCAAGATTAAGAATCCTTTGTAATTATTATTTTCTGAGTTAATAGAACAAACAAAGTTTACATTCCCAGTTGTGTGTCTCCAAGCAAATTATTTTTTTTTATTCTGCATTTTATTTTGGATATTCTAAGTTGATTGGGAAACAAAGCAGCAACTCTAAGCATTTTATTTTGAGTTTTTACATGATATCAAAGCTATTGGTATCATAACATTAAGATAAAAACAATTGGCATGGTATCAGAGCTATTGGTATCCATCAAATTGGTATCAGAGCACTAAGATGTTTTTTTTTACAAAGATAACCTACCAATGCACTATATAGCATGTAACACCCCTCTGTTTTGCTCTTATGTTAGATTAAGATGCTTTATTATTTGATCATTTCTTTTTGAGAAATACGAACTATGTGTGTTAAGAGATTTTCCTTGATATTATACTTAACATTTTTTGGTTAAAATAATGTTGGTTTATTATGACATGATTATTGCTTATGAGTTTTATTAATGATGGAAGTGTCAGTTTGGTGATACTGTATTGGTGAAGGGGACATGATTGCATCACTCGCTTGTGAGCGCCCTGCGATTCTATGATTTCCTCGTCATGGTGTATTTTACAAAGATTTTATATGCATGTGCTATTGATGTCTTGGATACAGGTTTGTAGGTACATGATATCGACTCCACCTGGCTTCACAGGTTTGAGCGTGTCAACCCAACGGTATGATGATTGGGAGATAGTAGCTAGGTTACTTCTATCAAGCCTACACCCCAGCCATAGTGTGTCGTCAGTTGAGTTTGTTGTGTCTTTGGGTGCTTGTTTTAATATTATTTAATTTGGAAGGCCTCTTGAGTATGGAAATAAATGCTTAGAGATATTGCTTTAAATAGTGTTGATATTTATTTAAATTAAAATTATATATTGTGATAGAAGTTTTTATTTAAGTTAAGTAATTAAATTTGATTTATTTAATTAATTAAATTTAATCCAATGGGTTGAATTTATTTTTTAAATAATTAAAATTAATTAATTAAATATGTTGTTGAGAAAATTAAAAGAAAAGGGGAAATTAATTTAGTTTTAAATTGTAAATTTCAATTAGTATTAATTAATTTCAATTTGGAATTAAATTGTAATTAGAAATTATTTCAACATGAAAAAGGCTTTGAGAAAATATCTGATGTTGAAAAGATATTTTGAATGTGACATGTGTGTGAATAGAATTAATTATTTACTCTTGGTTGAGATATCATTTTTTAGGGGAATTTAATTGGAAAAGAGGAGAGAAGTTTTCTACACAAGAGATTTTTGGAGAGGAAAAGATATTATTTTTGAAAGAGGTTTTTGGCTGAAAATTGAAAGAAAACAAAGGGGTTTTCAAGAATTTTGGGGGTTTTTTATATTTTTACATTTCTTTGGTTGTGGTGATTTTGGGAGAAGCTTTGGAAATTGATCTCTGAAGGGGAGGCTCTGCTTCAATCTTCAAGCTTCTTCAAGCTTCAGGAAAATAGGTTCCCTCGAGCTTTTATTTATTTATTTAAATTGCTGAGAAAGATTGTGTGTACAAAAGTTAATTTTGTAGAAGCTTTGCTTAAAATGGTATTTGAGATTGAAAGATTGTCTGTGTAAGAAGTTTTTCTGAGTTTTATTTGTAGAAGCTTTAAATTGTTTTCAAAATCTATAAGGCTTTCTTTATTGTTGAATTGTTGTGAAATAATTCAGAGGAAAACAATCTATGATTTAAGAATTTAATTATAATTTTGAGAACCTCTGTGTAAATTTAAAGGAAAGGGATTTTTTGTAATCTTCTGAATTTGTTTAAAATTTTGCCTTTAATATGAAGAAGTCTGTGTAACTTGTTTGAAATTGAAACCCTCTCACATATTTGAGAAAACGGTTTTTTTTGTAAATTGTGAAAACAAATTTGTCTGTACATGGCTTCCTACAATAATTTTTCCCCAAATTATATATATATATATATGTACTTATGTATATACATATAATATCTATGTATGTTGTATTGTGGATTTTATTTTTATTGATAAAATATCATCGTTCGTACGACATCCTCTGTTTGGGGTTTGTTTAACCGAAATTTTGATTTATTATTTCCATCGGATTTTTTTATTATTGTTTTGTTTTTTTGTTGGGGTTTTATGACAGTGGGGAGGCTTGGGAGGCGCTACCTCCACCACCGCCCCCATAAGGGGACGGCTGTGGAGGGAGACCTCTGCAGCCCCCTCCTCACTCTGCCAAGGCCATGCCCAAGGGTTTGGGGCTCGATTGTGCCTTAGCACAGCCGCCTCCCCAAACACTTGGGGTTCCTTGTGTTAATGGAAAAGGTGTGTGAAACACAATCCGCAGATGGAATAAAATTCGCCCTTCGAATTTCGACATTAAATGGATTTCGTTTTTGTTGGTATATAATATGATTTAAATAAATATATATATATTATATATATATATATACATTATGTATATAATCTATGTATACAATGTATAAATATATATATATAAACATATATATAAGATATATATTTGGTATATAGAATATTAAATATATATTAAATGAATATATCATAAGAGTATATATAATTATATAATAAAATATAATTATGTATATATATTAAATATATAGTTTCATATTTAAAATAGTTTTAAATTCAAAAGTTTTCATGTTTATGTTTGGGTTGGAAAATTGAAGAGATAATTAATGTTAATGGAAATTATTTTTATATATATATTAAATGTATATATTGTAAGTATATATATTTTGCGTATCTATATGTTCTTTTGTAGTAATTTAAAAGAAAATGTTGCATGCATATTTATTCAAATAGAAGAAATACGTATGCATTGGTTATAAATAATTTCTTGGAACTGAAGATTAGATATTTAGATTGGTTAAATCCGTTTAATAGATGCATGCTCGAGTTCAAGATTGAAATTAATTCCAAAATTATAAATTTCTGTAATGAAGATATTGTTTTCGTAAAATAGGCATTGGATTGGATGCATGCAAATGCATGTATTAGGTGAATTTAATCTAATGTGTTTTTGAAAAAGAGAAAAATTATAATTTAATTAAATGATGTAAATTTTTTTGAGAAAATGGATATTTTATTAGATTAAAATTGAAGGAATTGGTATAATAAATGGAATGATGTTCTATATAGTTGTTTAAGTTAAATAGAGATATTTAAGAGTCGGTTAGTTAATTGATTGAAGTTTCTCCTTCGTCTTTATAAGGGTTCTTATGTAATTAGAGAAAATTGTGTAACTTGTCTTATTATTCCTTCTTATCACTGAATGTGTAAGGATTTAGTAAATCCAAATCTTAGATTTAATTATAGTGTTGATTGCTTATGTGACTCTTCTAGTTGCAATTAGAGGAAACGAATATTTAATTAAGTGTATTTCAAGAATAGGTATTTAAAAATATATACAATGTGGTAATAGGAACAAAGGTTCTATTATTTTTAAATTGATGAAGTTAAGGAAAAAGGTTAGTGTGATGTTATCTCTATTTGGAAGAGCCTTTTTAATTAATTAGTTAAGTTGGGATAATTGAGTGATGCGAATTATTATAAGTCATTTTGTTGACTGTATGCAAGGTTGTGATAATTTAGAGTATTGTAAACATTAAACTATTATGCCTTTATGATGTGTTTGAGATATCTTTGCTGGTATTTAGGGGTAATTGAAAAGAGGTATTAGATAAGTTTTGTAAGTCTTCCTATTGGATTATGTTAACTTTGAGAGTTTTTATTTCATGGTCTTGAATTTTGTAGTTCTCTATGGTAGTAAGGTTTGTTGATTTCAGTGAGTCACCCGGTTTCCACGAACGGGGATTGGTTTATTCTTCTTTGAATGGTTTGACCTTCTTTGAATGGAGAGTTGGATATTTTGTAACTCCTTAGTTTGGAGTGGTGATGTATTACATGATAATCGTAGGATGGTGAAGCTCAATGGGGGCCGAGATCTAGAAATATCTGATGGGTAACTCATGTTCCTTGAGTAACATTTCTCCTAGGATAGTTGTATCTATAGGTTATTGGAGTGTCATACTATTTAAACTCAGATTTTAATGTAATCTTGAGTTAGTGTTGTACTTGTGGTAGTTTTGTTTTGAGTTGTGTCAGCCTATGACTAGAGGTTGTAGGGATTGTCCTTGTATCCATGTTACTTTCTCCTAGCACAGGGGGTGGGCCTTCAGGTACCACTTGGTTGGGAGGAACATGCGCCCTACGTCGTTGGGTCCCCTTTTGATTTGCAGATTGCATTGCGAGGTTTTTCAGTGGAGAGCTCGTAGTGGTTTCATTCTTTGGTTCAAGCTTTCTATTTACTTTAGATTAGCTCTTGTATTTATTATTCTCCTCATTTTTATTCAAGCAGGAATTTTGTAATTGTAATAGTTAGGTTTGATCTACCTCATTCCGGGAATGAGTATTGTAATCCACTTTTAAGTTAATGTAATCTAGAACCTATTTTATTCTATCCTAGTGTTAGAATCTTTAATGCTTTGTAAGTATGTGCAATTAAATGAATGGTTAATATTTTAATAAATGCTTTGTGTTAAAGTTGTGTTTTTGTTTATTAATCAATGTTATCTTGTCACGTTACCTTAGACGTTGTTGCGAAGTGTTGTGCATCTTCTTTGTTATAATGCACTTTTAAGAAAAAAAATTGTACGCTTCCGCGTTGAGTTTCAACTTCCTTTAGGGTCTCGTGGCGGGGCATTACATAGCGTACCAACTATAGATTATCTAGAATATTTTTGACATTACAATATGCTAGGCAAAGTTTTACTATACGTGTAGATTCCCCTCCATCCACGATAGTAAATGCCAAAGGGAAGTGAGATATAGAAAATTTGACAATGTAGTAATCCAAACCAAGATTAACTATAGAGATTTTGATGGTTTAGCATGCCAAATAAAGATGAGCAATATCAATCTGATAAAATGGTTAGCTATTAGAACACATTGTTCTTCTTTCAAGCTTCAAGCCTCATTCACTATCTTTTCAAATTACGATTAGAACGCATGGTTCTTTTTTCAAGCTTCAAGCCTCATTCACTACTATTTCAAATTATGGGTGGAGTCAATTGGGTTTTATATTAGGCAATGCAAGCTTTACTCGGTCTCTGATGCATACAAGAGATGGGAGTCTAGACATGGCATATGATAATGCTAAATATTTATCTTTTCCTTTTCTTAATTTATTGATGAAATCAAAAACCAAATCGATTTCCAATAAAGGGAGCACCCCACATACCTAAGGTCCTTCACTAATCTTGATAGATCCAGTCTTCTTATCTCACTCCACTTATGTGATTCCACTCTGATACTCCCCTCCTTCGTTCTATGACCCATTGGTGTCATGGTTGAAACTATTCATTTTAGATTTAACGTCAACCAAGGATAGGTGGTAAGACTAAATCTCAAGGCATCTTTCCAACCCTAGGAGACTCAAGAATGGAAATTAGCTACTCCTATTTCTCATCATTCTCAATGAGCAGTAAAGGGATATTTGAAATAGAATTCTATGATGCAAACACAGTCCAAATAGTTGGTGTATCACCTGACACAAAACTTAACTGATACCCTTAAGAGATGGTGGAGGAGGCAGTGAACGAACATAGAAGGAAGGTAAGATGGAGCATTTGATCTACAAGTCATTCAATACCCTTAAGGTGACGCAAGAGAAAAAATATTTTTGAGGTATTCTAATGGCCAGGCATATATTATCAAGATAAGAAAACCATGTCTTTGATGCAACGCTAACTTTTTTATATAATAAATATTTAAGGCAACAATTTGTATAACCATGATGAATATGGTGGTTCGACTGAGCATACCATGCCTTGACTAACTAGAGATAAACATTTCCATTGCGTGACTCAAATTTTTCACTAATCTACAATAAGAACTCCATATAAAGGATCGGGTGACCTATATGTATATAGACTGCAACAGAGGGGTATCGAGTGGGAATTTAATATATGGAAAGTAATCGATATAGGTTCTTTTATATCCTATAATGGGAAGATCAAAATCCAAATAATAACTACCCAAACTAACCGACTCCAACATACAACAATTTTAGTAGTGTATAGGATTTAGAGAGGGTTGCATTGACCTCTTTCAATCCTACCCCCTAGTCGGCATGACCACTCTCCATGTGAAAATCACATAGCCCATGGAGATGTTTTCCCTCTGCTCATAGTAATAGTAACGCCCTTCCTTCTCAAAAAGGAATAGTGAACTTAGTAGACTAGAGGTGAATGAATCCTCTTATGCATGCATTTCCTCCTATTCGACTTCCTCACCTCTGCATTTATTACCTCCACTTACCCCAAATGTTGAATTTAATAGACATTCTTTTATTTTCTCCCTATTAATGCTTTATGAGAGAATCTCTTTCATAATGAAGATGTCCAATATGTTTAGGGAACTATAGTAATTAATTATTATTTTAATATTTAAATCAGTTTAATTTATTAAGTTTAAAAATAATAAT
Organism: Sequoiadendron giganteum; assembly: GCA_007115665.2. Taxonomy (NCBI): domain Eukaryota; kingdom Viridiplantae; phylum Streptophyta; class Pinopsida; order Cupressales; family Cupressaceae; genus Sequoiadendron; species Sequoiadendron giganteum. Next base: position 644,864,637 of record CM021101.1, on the reverse strand, counting down.
TAATCCAAGTCTAAACAATTAATTATTATTAATTATAATTTTCTTTAAACACTTTTTCTTTTAATTTCCCTTTTAATTGATATCTAAATTAAATTAATTAAAAAGGAACATTACATAATTATCTTTCTCAATTTAATATTTTTGTTATGTAAGGAGAATGGGGTGTGACAACCACAATCCATATTGCTCATCAAATGGTGAAGGAAGGTGTCAGTTTTGATCTATGTGAGTTGTTGAGAGAGCAATTGATGGAGAATCTAAAGTATACAAAAGAAACTAGATATAATTTCAAGTTTGGATTTTTAATCATTTATCTTAATTTCTTCTACCTGAATGAATTGCCTAGATTTAAGGGAAAAATATGGGATAAGCACTTTTCGATAGCCACTTTGATCAAAAATCATATGAGAAGTTTTAAAAATAAGCAAGCATATACTACTTTTAACTATGGATTCTTCAAAAATTTGCAAGCAGAGATGCAAGAGAGGGGATTCCATTTGATTTGGTCTAGAAGTATAAGAATGAGATAATGAATAAGTTGTATAAGAAGCATGTAGAGGAGTATGGTTAAAAACATAGAGATCAGCTTCACAAGAAATGGGGTTTACCTCCAAAATCTGTACATATAGTACCCTTGTAGAGCACGATCTAAAGATAAATTTATTCCTCTAGAAGCCAATCAAGATCCAAGAAGGTTTGATAGATCCTCTTTTGTCATTTGCTTCTACTCCGTAGCTCTCTTGATCTACACAAACTAGTTGTGCAACGAGAGAAGAAATGCATTAGATACTCCTCCACAGAAGAATATTATAGGATTTGTGCATACAAGGCCTAAGCAAAAGACTAAGAGAAAGAATTCAAATGAAGAAGAAATTGAAGAAGAGGAATAAGTTGGAGATGAAAGAATATCCTCATAGAAAAAGAAAGGGAAGAAGATAGCAAAGGAGGGAACAAAGAAGACTCCATCGGTTACATATGAGCCCCTAGATTTTGGAGCTATTTTGAATGGAATCAAGTTAGCTTTGGTTTGTTGTGTAATACCCCTCCGTTTTGCTTCTATTTTCATGTTGTTTATGCTTTGTTTGGATTACAGCTACTGAGATACTGGACATATTTATTATGATATTTTGATCGCTACTCTTGAGCGACAAACTATTACTATGTGATGTGATTATCTGATTTGATTTTACATGCTTTGATGAATGAATGCTGACAGTAGAATTATCATGTGGTTAGTTATGAAACTATTGTTATGACGTTAGTGTCAGTCTTGGATGAGTGTATTGGTGAAGGAGACGGATTTGCATCACTCGCTTGCGAGCGCCCTGCGATTCTGAGATTTCTTCTTCACGGTGTGAATTATATACTGCATATATTATGTTGATTATTTGATTACAGGTTGCAGGTACATGACATCGACTCCACCTGGTTCCACAGGTCTGAGCGTGTCGATCCAACGGTTAAGTTGAATGGGAGATAGTAACTTGGTAACATGTGTCAGGTCTACACCCTAGTCTTAGTGTGTCGTCAATTCTGATGATTGAGTCATGTTATATCTTATTGGATGTTTTTGTAATATCTCGAAATGTGCTAACCCTTTAAATTGATCTTTTGAATATTGCATTGGCTGGAAGAAATGGTGATTTTATAGTATTTAATATTATGCTCTTTGGTTATATTTAAATAGATTTTGGAAATTAAACTTAAATTATTTATTTAATTAAATTTAAATCTCAAGGGATTAAATTTAATTATTAAATAATTGTAAGTAGGCTTACTAAAGTTGAATTATTTAATTTATTAAATTTAGATCTCATGGAGTTGGATTAAATTAGTAAATAATTGAAAGTGGGTTAGTTTTGTTAAAATATTTGTTTAATTAGATTTAAATCTCAAAGGATTAAATTTAATTAATAAATAATTGTGAGTAAGTTAATTAAAGTTAAATTGTTTATTTAATTAAATTTAAATCTCTTGTGTTTGAATTTAGTTATTAGATAATTTATAATAATTATGTAATAGTATTTGATTGTAAAGTTTAAATTAAATCAAAAAGGGAATATTGAGAAATTAGAATTTTAATTAAAAGTCAAAAGTTAGGGCTTTTGAAAAAGAGGGAAATGAAATTAACTTGTAAATTCAACTTTTGCATTTGAAAGTGAATTAGGGTTACATTAGGTTATTTTGGAATTGTTATTTTATAAGTTTAGGGCAGAAAATTTGGGGATTCTTCTTGCTTCATTTTTTGGACAGGCAGGAAAATTGTTGGAGAAATTTTTGATGAAAGTTTAAGAAATTATTTCTGGTTGAAGAATTAAATTGAAAAGGGAGAGAAATTCTATAAAGAAGGTGGAATTAGTAGATTGAAGCTTGCTGGAAATTTCTTGGCATTGTGGAAAAAGAATTGTGAAGAGCTCAAAGGAAAGTCTGCATCAATAATCTTGGTGGCTACAAATAACCAGGTTTTCCTTTTTTTTTCTTGTTTTAATATTTCTAGTTTAACCTAGTTTGTTTAAATTTGAAGAAATTTGCAAATGGGGAATTTTCTTGAAACCCTAGGTTAAACTCCATTATTTTGATATTCAGATTTATTTATTTTGGAGATGCAAACCCTATTAGAAAAATGGTGGAAGAGAAAACCAGATCTTTGAATCATTATTCTTGTGTCATTGAAATTTTGAAAACACAAAGGAAAGGGAATGGTTTTATTGTTTTCTCAATTTAATCTTTGTTGGAAAGTTTGCTATGGTTGCAAAAGAAAATCATTTTCTGGTTGTTTATACATTTTTTCTTCAATTACCCTAGTATTGAAAGTTCTGGAAAAAAAAATTACATATATAATAATATACATTGCATATACCATTTTCTGGAAATGATATATGCAACCTATAGTATTATATATATAAATTTTTTTGTATGTTAAAATTTTATTATGCCATTTTTATTTTTGGCCGCGTACGGCCTGGCATATCGTACCTGTGTACGAAATTAATTTCGTCCGAATTTTTTTTATTCGTCCGAAATTCTTTTGTTCCGTCCGAAACTTATGTCATTCGAAATTTTTATTTGAAAAAAAATTTGTAATGTTTGGTGGGGGGCTCGGCCCCCACCAGTTTTTATTTATGTACAGTGGGTACGCAGTACCCACTGCATAGTGTGCCACCCGTACGAGGGGCACACTGTCCACTGGGGACTGCGGCCCCTACGTCGCCTACTGACCGACTGTACACAGTGTACAGTCGGCATTTGCACTTGATGGGACTGCGGTACCGGTGGTACCGTCCGTCGGACGAGGTACTGTCCGGTCCCGACATTAATACTTGTGATCGGCTTTAAACCTTCGTTTATTAATTTTGTTTTATAAATTAAGTCTTTTATTAATTGTTTTCAATTTTTTTAATTTTGTTTTATTTTATTTCGATTTTAAGGTTATTTTTATTTTAATTTAATTTACTTTATATATATAATTTTAATTTGTATATATATATATTGTATGTATTTTTTTATTATATATGAATATATATATATATATATTTTAATATATATATATATATAGAATTTAATTAATATTATATATATGGTAGATTTAATTTTATTTAAAGATTTCGTTGTATAATTAATTTCGTTTGGATTACGAAATACGTTTTGATTTTAATAAGTGCTTAGTAAATTTAAATATGAGAAGATTTTCTTGACCAGTATGGTTTTAATATTTTGTTAAAATAAGGTTATGTAATGACATGGATAATCAATTTTGGTTAGGTCTAGTATTAACCATGATTAGCATATGTTGCGAAAATAGTTATGTTATGGGAATCTATTGTTACAATTGTAAACTTTGAATGACATTATTCTAATTGCTGCGAAAATGCATTAGATAGGAACATGGTTTTAGAATAACCAAATATAGAAATTATATTGCCAATGCATGAGTTCATTGATTGTATTCGTTAATGTTTTATTTTGTGAATGATTATTGTGAAGTGGAATTGTAAAATTCTTCCAGTTACACGTGGGTCATTCCCTTGTTATAATATTGTTTGATTTCCCTTGGGTTGTGTTACATTCATCTTGTCCTCCTAGTATTGGAGTAGAATTCTTTGTGTTGCCTCCTAGGATTGGAGAGAGTTTTATTGGTTCAATTCTGTAGCACTTGAGTAACCCTTGGAGTTAGTTTTGTAGTGTGTTATCCAATTAGAAGAGTGGCTTTTGTGAGGGGCCGGAGCCCAAAGGGGTAAATCGGGAAACCTTTAGAAGTGATTTTTAACAATTGAAAACTAAAGTAAATATACTTAGCATATTAGGATGTAGTTCACATTAACCAAGATAAGTTAACCTCACTCACAGGCACAAGGGTTTGTTTAGACTTGGGGTGGGTGAGAAGGCCTGGAATGGCAAGATCACTATCTCGTCCCTATGAGAGATAGATGATTCCGCTTGAGTTTGTATGAGTGTCGGGATTCGGTTGAGGCCACCAGGATTTTCGGAGCCTATGAAGAATGCCCAGAGGATATCTCATGATAAACCTTGTGATGACACTCTGTCTAGGATAACACCGTGTTTATGTTGTGCGTATGTTTATTTTAGCACACTTGATCATATTATGTCTGGAAGCAATGTAACCATGATTAGAGTTTTGACTTTATTGTGCATATGTGTGGTTGAGTCAGTTCATATCAGTATGAGTCTGCCTTTGGTTTGAGGTGGTAGGTTTCTCGTCCATGTTACTTGGTTACTATCTCCTAGCATGGGGGTTGGTCCTTCGGGTACCACATGGTTGGGTGGAACATGCACCATAACCGTTGGGTCCCCCTTGATCTTCAGCACTTGGTGGCGAGACTTCTTGACGGACATCTCTCTTTGCTTTCTTTAGGATTCTTGTACTTTGTATCTCATAATGTAATAATGTTAATTTTACCCCTCTTGTGTATGAGGTGGATCTTGTAATATTCAAACTTATGTATTTGTACTCATTCCGGCGGTACCGGGATTGTAATAGACCTTTGTAACTGATGTATATAAATGAATGCTTATCTTTATCTTGTACTTTTCTTTGATGTAAAATGTTATTACTTGTGTATTTGCTTTCATTGTAATTTTAAATATTGTTTGTTAATGGGGTTTAAGTAATCTCAGTTATGTAACCCTAGGGGAGGTTGTCATTTTAGTTGAACATGTGGGTTTAATTCACTTCTTTTACTTTTTTTTTTTTTTTAAATTAGTACGCTTGGTTAGTGAATTGAAACTTCCTCTAGGGTTGCATGGCGGGGCATTACATGTTGGATGATACAATGGAGCTACATCTGGATGTTCCTTCGGAATATAAGAATATTATTGAAAAGGTCGTCATTACATATATTCTCAAATAGAACATATATGTCAATGACATAATTGACAAATCTTTGGAAATCCTAGATGAGGCTTTTAGATAGAGAAGAGAAGATACAATCAACATAGATGAAGAATTGAGACAATAGGTAGTAAACAAGGTTGGGTCCTCTATTTCCCCAATAGAGAATGAAAATATTGTTTGGAAGCAAGCAAAATCACTATGCACAAAGAGAAGAAAAAATCTTTTGATGAGTATGGATGATGATATCAAAACAAGGTTCAATCAAAAACTAAAGAAGTTAAAAAGAAAATAATTGAAGAAATGACAATTAATGTTGAATTGGTTGCACGAGAGCCTCTGGAAGAGAATGAAACTGATAATGAGCCCCCTTCAAAAGATACAAATGAGTAAGTTGTATCTTACTAGTAGGAAGAACAAGTTGTTTTTGGTCAGCAAGAAGGAGAAGGTGTCACTGGTCTGCAAGAGGAACAAGATGTCTTTAGTAAGGAGAAATAAAAAGATAGGGAAAAGGAGAAGGAGAAGGATGCTAAAGAAGGAAGTCCAAAGAAGTCATATTCCTCTCGGTTGACTCCATAAAGGAGTTCTTGGCTTAGAAAATGCAAATTTAGACAGTAGTGTCTCCCCAATTGTTGCATGTTCCTAATTTTGATGGACAAGTTAACTTGTCTAGTATGTCTCCCATACACAACATAATGAAGCTTGGATATGTACTCCAGTTGACTGCAAGAGAAGAGTTGATACAGCAATAGGTGGAGAGTGTTGATGTTTTAGAAGAAGCAATAAAAGTACTAGAAGAGAAGCTGTCAAATGTAAAAAGGGGTTCATCATTTCCCCCTAGACACAGAAGATGAAGAAATTAATGGATTCTTTTGGGATTTACTCATCTCATTTGGAGAATTCAAAATAAAATTTGAATGAAAAGAGATTGAATGATGCCTTTGAGAAGTGTGGTAGTGCACTTACCAAGTTGTAATCCTGCATTGAGGATATTTATAAATGTCTAGAGGAAGCTAAATTTTTATCTGCTTTTTGTTTGAAATGGCTTGCTACTACAAAGAGTATAAAGGATCATATCAATGAAATTTAAATGTAGATCATTAATGTGGCTACAACATATGATCAGGTACAAGATAGTGATGGTGTCATAAGGATACAGGTAGAAAGGTTGCACTCTCAGGTACAACAATTTCAAGATCAAAGGGAGCAGTTCAAAGGTCAGGTTAAACAATTGAGAGAAGTTTTGAGCCTAAGATTTTCTTCACTTACTAGACTCCTAATAGATACTAATGGTGTAGTTCAGAAATACAAGGCACCGTCTTCTTTGAAAGAAGATGAAGATACATATGTGCAGTTGAATTATCAATTCCAAACCCTAACCATTGCAAAGAAGCAATGGGATAACAGCTTAGCCCAGTTCAAATTTATTTACAAGAACATTCTACCATCTAAGACAATTGTTATGTAAGATATATTTCTTTTTTTATGTTGTGTATATATGCGGTGTAAAGATTTTTGTAGATATGAATAAATTTTTTGATGACATCCTAGAGGGAGTAAAATTTGTATAGATTAAGGGGGAGTCTCTAAGTTTTGTACAGAGAAATTTTTTCTACCCTTTTCCTTTGATGTAAAAGGGGGGGAGAGAGATATGTGGATCTCGGGGAGAGTTTTTGTACATGTCTTTTTGGTTTTTCCATCAATGAAAAAAGGGGGATATTGTTGTAGCTAGATAGGCTTGGTTGTCATTGATGTCAAAAGTGTTGTTGAATATTGTATATGCTCTAGAGATAGTTAATGTACAAAGATGTCAATTGGTACAAGTCAAAATTGTAGTATATGGATGATTTTTTTGTCGATTAATGATGCAGAGGTGGGTACACTTGTATTAATGTGTTTTTAATATGCCTACATTCATATCTTATTAGTTTAGTGTGTCTCACTTAGATAAAAGATACAAATGGTGTGTCTAAGGCTTTCATAGACTTACATATCCTAAGGTAGAGACACAATGTTCTAATCTGCATCCTTTTGTAGAGAAAGATTTAGTCTTCTGGTTTTGAAGATAAGTTAATAGAGATCTGAAGGTGTTATATCCAATATTTCAAGTTATTATACCTTCTGTAGTGAAAGATAGAAGTGGAAGAGTTTCAGTATGTACTCTAGCAGTGCAAAGTAGTTATGAAGGCTTGTTGGAATGCTTTGCATTCCTCTGGTTGTGAAGTTTTAGCCATATGGATTTGAGGACATGTTCAGTAATGTCTAATGTATGCTACATTGAAGATTCAAGTGGTTTGGTTCTCCACAAGCTCACTATTCAAGTGACAAAGTGTTGCAGTTGGTTTCAGATGCCTATTCTTCATCAACACATACGTTTGTGTACTTGTGCTAGCAGAAGAAAGTGAAGATCAATTGTATGAGTTTGTGTGGATACTCCACAAGTCTCATAGTGTCTAAGGATTGAATCGCATGTAAATCTTTCTTTTTTCCAATACCACACAGTTGTTTCAAGTTAGTTTGAGAAGTTGTGTTGCTGCTAACGTCGACTAGGGTATGTCGGTGATGTGTGCCACTAATTCAAGATTGAGTGGAGTCTAAGAAGCATTTGTAGATGTTGGGTAAAATCACAAAGTTGTGTCACACTTTGATCTAACTTATCAACACAACTTAATTTAAGTATTTCTAATTAAAAATCAATTTTGGTCAAACATATGATCTAGTAAGATTCATTCTAGATAAGTTAGATACTTCCAAGACTTTCTCAACTAAAATTATTGGCTAAAAATATATGGAGCACCACTTTGAGTCCAATTTACCAAAAAAATAAAATTATTTGAAAAACTTGAAGTTTCAATAACTCCTACTAATGTAAATAACATTTTTTTTTAAATATAAAAAATACCCTTTCATAGATCCATAAGTGTAGTTTTAAAAAATATGTTTATTTTAATAGTTTAATTATTATTTTTTTTTTTTAATTTTTTTTTTTTCGATAAAAGGCATGGGGCCTATATATATTATATTAATATTTATAAAATGTAAAATTTTTGTGACAAAGTCCATTCCTATACCTCGAGTCAATGGAGCAGGTTTTGGCACACTATTTACTGACCCATGTCTTGCCCACTATGAAGCAGAGTTGAACCTGTGACCTCGAGGAATGCAAACCCCAAGCCCTAGCCAACTCTGCTACAAGTGATGGGTTTTTTATTTTTACTAAAAGTAGGTTATCAGCACAAAATATTAGGTTGATTACCATGCCAAGGAAAAATACTAAAACTTATTAAAAAAATGAAAAAAATATGATGCACTAGATAACAGAATCTATTTCAAAATGGTATAATTTTTATTCCATTTTAGATAAATATTTAATATGAAAGTTGGTGTCTGATGGAAACAACTATTTTTTGATTCACACTCATTTTAATATTTATTTAAAAATACATATTTATCAAAATTGGAAAAAAAATATATCCATGCACTAAAATTTCAAGTTATAAATACACAAATAATTTGAAAGAAAAAAAATAAAATTTACTATAAAAATTTTGACGTCTCATGCAACTTCAGTTTTCAGCATTTTATCAGCAACTAAATTATAGTGTTAATTTATTATAAACTAGTTTTAAATAATTTTTTAATTTTTTTAAAATACAAACATAAAATATACTAAAAAATACATATTTACTAGTTTACACAATTTCAAAATTTAAAACATATATGCCACTTTTTAGTGATTCAAGTTTAAAAGTTGGATCAATGTTGGTTGTTTCCTTTATAAAGTGTGACACGGCTTTGTGCTTTTACCCTGTTGTATGAGTTGGGATGACTCACTTGGAAGAGATGTAAATATTTTTTTATCATTTTTGTATATTGCTAATGAAGATGTAGGCTGACATGTTACAAGTTTGATATTCCTTATTTGTAGTCGACTGAATTTGTATTTTGCAAGCATTCGGATGATATATTGAAAATCAAAGATGTGAAGAGAAGTATAGAAGTGTGTGAAGAAGTATGAGTTCATGAGCAGAGCATGAAAAGATCCTCTACAGACCTAATGTACAGAATTGATGACTATCAATTTTTGAAGCTATAAATCAGTCATATTTCAGTTGTTCCTTTTTCAATTAGGGAGTAGTAACTTCATTGGGTTTTATCCCCTAAAATAAAGTAATGGGTAGTTGCTTCCTTGGGTTGTAGCCTAAAATCAAAGTTGTAAATTTTTATTTACTTGTGAGGTTGTATTAGGAGAGTAGCTCCTAGCAGCATTTCTCACCATGGTTTTCCATGTAAATCTGGTGTTATCTGTGTTCTTGTGTGGTTTTTTTTCTTCTCTATTATTTTGATTAAGTGGATGAATATTTAACTGGTTTTAGTAGTTAATGATTGGAATTGAATTTTGAAACATACTGATTCACCCTCCAGTATTGTGGTGTGTTCAACGGTAAGAATCAAACATATATCTATTATGTATCACTTCTTACGAGAGAAATTTGTGGTTCATGAAGTAAGATTGGAGTATGTGTCTACAAAGGAATAGGTTTTTGACATATTTACTAAGGTACTTCCAAAGGATGCATTTGAGTATCTTAGGCAGAAGTTAGGGGTTATTGTCCCTCCTTCTAACTAGATGCATAGTTGATGCATCTATCTAGACTGGGGAGATATTCAAGACATGATTTATCCTTAGATTGATGAAGGCTACCTCTCAGGGGGATCAGGTAGAAGTAGGATAAGGTTTGTGAACACAGGGGAGCCTGTGTGTTGATTCAAGCATAGTTGAAGACCACTAGCCCTTTTCCCTTGATGTTAAAGGGGGAGAAAATTACATATCAAGTTAGTGTTGCCATCAATGAAAAAGGGGGAGTTTGTTGCAAGGTTGTTACAAGTTTTTTCATTGATGTCAATAGAATGGAGGTTGCTACTCTTGTTGTCATTGATGTTGGTAGAGTGGTAGTATGTCAATGGTTGCATATGTTGAAATCAATATTTTGATAAGAAGTACTATGTATGATGATTGATGTCATGATATTTCTATAAAAAATGTCCTATATTTCATGTTTCTCATGAATAGGTGAATGATGTTGTGAATATTGTATTCACTATATGTTGATGTAAATTATATAAAATATTTTCTTGTAGTTAGTGGCTTAGGAAGTTGTACTCAAAAGCTTCAGAGAATGCTCCACATTCCTCTGCATTTGAATATGTGGTCCTATGGTTTGTTTAAGTTAGATAGAGGAAGATTTTATTTATGTATGTTCTTGTTTTTAAAGAACATGAAAGTTATCAAAATGGTTTCCTAATCTAGTAGATTAAAGGCTGTGTTGTTGCAGTCATGGAAGGTTCAAATAAATTCTCTAATTTTCTCTATAGTTAATGTTGTGGCCTTGTTGTTTGGAGGATGAGTTTAAAATGTTTATCTTTTTTCTCCCTTCAAGTTTCAAATGTTGATGTGTATCACCCATCAAGTTTTTAATGTTCTATCTCAAGGATGTGTTGTCTGGGAATGCAAGAGATATTGATTTTGTGTATGTTTTCTTGTGCGAGCTTAATGTTGTGTGAATTTGTAAAAGGAGGGAATGGGAATATTTTTAATATCATTTAATGCTCATAATATAATCTGGTCTCTTTGATACCGCTTGTGGTCTAGAATTAATATTTGGAGGGTTTTTTTAATTGGGCCAGCTTGGTAGTTTGAGGTGTTTGTACCAAGTTTTTGTTGTGTGTGCTAGAATGGGATTGTGTGTAGATATAAAATAGGTATTTCTTATCTCATGGCTTGGACTACATTCAATTTCCCTTTCTTGCGAATGATTTGGAGCTGACTCATTATGCCCATTCCACGTTTCATATTTACACATTCTAGATTGATTGACAAGGAGAAACTTTTTTATTTTTGTGAAAGGTATAAATTAAGGATCAAGTGTGTGATCGAGTGTGACATAGTGGTGTTTGGGTGTTAAATGTGCTAAAAACTTGATATATATATTGAAATCAGTGAGCTTAATGCGGAATAATGTGTGTGAATGTGTGAAGGAGTATTTGAAGTGTGTTGAAGGTAGTGAGTTGTTCAAGGCACAAGTGTGTGTATGAAGTGTTGAAGGCAATGAGTCAAAAGTAGAAGTGAAGTGTGTGAATGTTGAAGGCAGTGAGCTAGAGGTAGTAGAGGTGTTGTGCTGGATTTGGATTTTATTTTTATGTTGTAGCCTCTTTCTGTAAGTTTTGTATTGATAGGTAGTTGTAAACTTCCTTTGGTTGAAGCCATAAAACTATGTTGTAAATCTTATTTCATTTTTTCTGAGGTGGGATTTAGATAGTAGCTCCAAGCAACTTTCTCACTGTGGTTTTCCTTTGTAGGGTTTTCCATGTAAATTCGGTGTTGTGGTCATGTGCTTGTGCTTTGAATGCTTTATCTGGTTAAGGTAATAATAAGTTTTGATTAATAAAATTGAATTGGATTAATTTGAGGGATATATTGATTCCCCCCCCCCCCTCTCAGTATATTGTGTGTTCTAACACTAGGGCCATGGACATAGATAGATTTTATGTAATACCCCTCCATTTTGATTCTTCTTCAAGTTGCTTTATGCTATGTTTGGTTGCAATTACTTTGATACTAGATAGATTTTTTTATGATGTTTTGATCGCTACTATTGAGCGACAACTATTATTGTAGGATGTAGTTATCTGATTATTGTTTCACATGCATTATGGATTAATGATGTTGTAGAATTAACATGAGATGTTATTATGAGATTACTGGATTATGATGGAAGTGTCAGTTTCAATGAGTGTATTGGTGAAAAGGACAGTTTCGCATCACTCGCTTGCGAGCGCCCTACAAATCCGTAATTTCTTCTTCACAGTGTGTATTATATGCTAGATATATTGTATGATGTTGTTTACTTGGTTGCGGGATTGCAGGTACATGACATCGACTCCACCTGGTTTCATAGGTTTGAGCGTGTCGATCCAACGGTAGTTGAACGGGAGATAGTAGCTAGGTAACATGTGTCAAGTTTACACCCTAGCCTTAGTGTGTCATCAGTTGTGTGTGTCGAGTCATTGTCTATCTTGCTTTGATGTTATTTAATTCTAAAGAATTCTTGATTTGGAAATAGATATTTAGAATAATTGTATTTAAATCATGTTGATGGTTATTTAATTTAAATAATGCAATGTGGATAAAAGTTTATATTTAAATTAATTAATTATATTTAAATTATTTAATTAATTAAATTTAATCCAAGGGGGTTGAGTTTAGTTATTAAATAATTAAATTAATTAATTAAACGTGATGCAAGAGAATGAAAGGAAATAAAAGAATTAGAATTAATTTTGGAATTTAATTCCAACGTGTGGGAATTAAATTAGAAATTGTAATTAAATGTTTATTTGGAAAATTGGTTGCAACTTTGAAAATTAATTTATTATTTGAAATTGCATTTTAAATTGAAATTGAAATTGAAACTGAAATTAATATCTAATTTGCATGTAGTGTGAATTAGGATTGTAAAAATTGAAATTGAAATTAATATCTAATTTGCATGTAATGTGAATTAGGGTTGTAAAAATTGAAATTGAAATATCTAATTTGCATGTAATGTGAATTAGGGTTGTATTAGGTATTTTTGATTTATAAAGAATATATGTTTTAATTTTAGGGCAGCAGAAAAAGATTTAGAAAAAAAATACATTTTTTACAGCAGGGAAGAAATTTTGGAAAATTTGCACAAGGGTTTGAAAAAAGTTTGATTGTAGAATTGATTGAAGGAAATATTGTTTGCATTTGTTAGATTTTGGATTGGATTCATTGGAGGATTGAAGAAAATTTAGGAAATCTTTGGAAGAAGCTTGCATCAGAAATTTATCTCTTCCTGTAGCTTCTTGTACCAAGTTTTCCTCTTTGTGTTTTATTGTTTTCGATTATTTTTTTTTTAAATAGCAATGATTAAAGATTTGTTTGTTGAATCTGTTTTAGAAAATAAATTTGATATTAGAAGAAAAGAATTAAATAAATTTACAGCTTTTGCTTGTGAAAATTTTTGAGTGAAAATTGTGAAAATCTCAGTTGAATTTAAATTATTTGGGGAAAACGATTTTGTTGTTATTGAAATCAAACATAGAGATTGAACAATGCATTTAGAATGTTTTTAAAAAATGAAACCTTCTGTTTATTATTAAAAATCGGAATTTAAAATCTGCAGGATAGTTATATTTTTTATGGTAAAATGGTCTGGTTGCGTCGCCTATAACTTCACTTACACAAACTGGGTTGTTGAAAAATTTAAAGGGTTTTTGCATTTTAAAATTTTCTTATCTCTATCAAAAAATCGCAAATACCCAGATCGCATTTTTTGAGTTATGCTTGAAACATGAGACTGCTGTTAAGTTATTTTTCCATAGCTGCTCTGAAAATAAAATAATAATAAATTGATATTTATAAATATTAATATTTTATATATTGTTATTATAATACCAAAATATTATTTAATAATATTTTATATTATAATTTATAATATTAAAGTATTATATTTATTTATATTATTTTAAATAAAATTGGAATATTAGATTAGTGAAATTAAAATTATAAACGTATGGGGAAATTATTGTTTATTTTAAAATGGCATGTTAAAGTTTAATTGAAGGAGTTAAATATTTGATTTAAAGAATGCATAATTTAAAATTTAACTGTGGAATTTAAATTCATGTGTAAAAGGTCCAATTATTAATGTGATTTAATTGGAAAAATATATATATTTTGGAAAATTGATGATAAGGGATATTTTATTTTGAATTAAACAATTTGATATTCTGTAAAGAATAGAAGATATGTTAATGATTAAATATATTTAAATATATTAATTTATATTGAGTATATATATATTGAAGGTATATATCCATTTGAGAGAATAAATAATATTTTATCTTATTTTATTTTGTTGTTTGCAAATTGGATATTATTAGTGTTCTAAAAGAAATGATTAGTATGCGTAGAAAATATATAGAGAAAGATATTTTTTTAATAGAAGTAATTACTTGATTTAAAAGGAAATATTTATTTTGTTAGTATGATTGAAGAAAATATATTGAAATGTATATATATATATATATCCATGAGTATTTTCAGTCAGTATTTACTTTGTTTTATTTAAGTGCGTGTAATTTAGCTTTGCATGAAGAATTTAAATGATAAGTTTTGAATGTATGGTCAAAATTGATAAGGAAAAAGATATTTAAATATATTGAAGAATTATAAAAATATTTATATTTAAATGTTTGTTTTAATTAATGAGATTTAATTAGAAACAATATGAATGCGTGGTCAAATAGATAAGCCAAAAGATATTTTTATACATTGATGAAATTGCATGTTTTTAAATGGATAGTTGAAGAGACATAAACTCCAGATAGAAAATTGAAAGGATTGTTTGCAATAGTATTAGGTTGCATTAGAAGTAAATTTAGGAACTAACTATATTGAAAAAGGCAAATAGTTATTATGTTTTATCTAGTTCCATAGAGTAATCTAGTCTTTGTGAATGAAATATTAAAGAATATATGTAATTAAATTTATTAATATATATATTTGGTGTCTATATAATATGGAGCATATATATATATATATATAATGTGTAAAATTCATTATCGTATTTTATTTTAATGAGATGCATGCAATGTATTATTGAATAGAGATTTAAAAATGGATTGATTAGTATATATGGAAAATGGATAGAGAAACAATATGTTATTATATTAAAATGATTGAATGTTTTAAATAGAAAATTGAATGAGATGTAAGATTTGGTTAGGAAATGAAAAAAGTTTACTTGCATGGATTTGTGTCGATTTAAAAGTAAATTAAGAAGTTGTTTTATTGATGAGGCAATCAATTATGTTATTTAATTAATTTCTATTTAGATTAATTGAATCATTGTGATTGGATTATGAAAGAGATATGGATTTAGTATATCCAAAAGTAGTATCTTCCTCATGATTATTTTAAAGGATTTAATTCTCTGTATTCAGTAAAGGGAAGTAAATTTAATTGTTTTAGATTTTCAATAATGAAAAGGGAAATAGGGGTTATGATTATTTTAGATGATCTAGTTATCGTGTATTTGACTTTGTCAACACTACCTATTGAATGAGTATGGATTTAGAAAATCCAAATATTAGATTTGATTGATGACTTGAATGTTTTTGTTGCAATGTTGTCAAGTTGCATTGTTGGTTTGGGGATTTAGTGTTAGTCCTAAATTATAAGTCTTCCAGAAGATCTTAGAGGATAAGGGTTGTTGAATCTTTATGCCATCCAATTGTTTTCCTTGGGTAGTACATGGCATCTTTTCAGTTTTACCCGATTTTCACAAACGGAGATGTTTGCACCTCCTTGGTTTAGGAGCGGATTATGGGATTCGTGTCTCCTTGTATGGAGTGACCTTGTGATGTGGTTTCATCTTGTTGCCTCTTGTGAAAGGAGTGGACTATGTGTTTGTTGCCTCCAAGATGTTTGGAGTGAGTTCTATTATTTGTATCCTCCTTGTGTTGGAGTGGATTATGATGCCTAGTTGGTATGCACTTGTGGTTCCCTTGGTGGATTATTTGGGTGTGTGTTGTCAAATAGAAGAGTGGCTTCTGTTAGGCGCCAAAGCCCAAAGAGGTAAATTGGATAACTTTCAGGAGTGATTTAAATAAGTGATAATTAAAATAATGTACTTAGAAGATTAGGACTAACTTCTCACTAATCAAGATAATTTAATCCTCACTCATAGACACAAGGACTTGTTTAGACTTGGGATGAGTGAGAAGGCCTAGAATGGCAAGATCAACTATCGTGTTCTTGCAAGAGGTAGTTGATTCCGCATGAGTGAGTATGATTGTCAAGATTCGGTTGAGGCCACCAGGATTACTTGTGCCGGAGCCTATGAAGAATGCCCAGAGGAGATCTCATGACAAACCTTGCGATGACACTCTATCTAGGACAACTGTTGTTAATTGTTTTATATGTATAGTTCTGTGAACATACTTGATCTACTTTATGTCTGGAAGCAATGTGACCTATGTCAGTGATGTTTGATTTGTACTTGTGTTTTACTTGAGTTGAACTGGATTTGTACTTATTGATGGCATTTATTTGGTTATGTCAGTTTGAGTCAGTATGAGTCTGCCTTTGGTTAGAGGTAGTAGAATCTTTGTCCATGTTACTTTGTTACTATCTCCTAGCATGGGGGGTGGGCCTTCGGGTACCACATTGGTTGGGTGGAACATGCACCAAAACTGTTGGGTTCCCATCGATCTTCAGTACTTGGTGGCGAGACATCCAGATGGACAGCTTGCGATTTTTGTTGTAATTTCTTGCATTGTAATATTTCAGCTTGTATAAGTTATTTTATCCCTCTTATGTTTATGAAGTGGAAGTTTGTAATTGTAACCTTGAGTACTATTGCCTCATTTTGGGAATAAGTGATGTAACTATTGGCTTAAGATAATAATTATGAGATTGTATCTTGGTTGATTATCTTATTATGTTATGTGGTATTCTTATGATATATGATGTTTATTTCATAAAGTTCTTAATGCTATGGTTATATGTAATATGTATGTGTGGGTTTAAGTAATCCTAACCTTGTAGCCTTAGAGGTTGTTGTTAATTAGTAAGTGAATGTGTATGTTAAATGCACTTTATAAAAAAAAATTTAGTTCGCTTAAGACGTTAATTGCAACTTCCTTTAAGGTTACTTGACAGGGCATTACATTTTTAGTAGATCCAAGGATTTTTTCAATTAAATCCTCATCAAAAGACCTTTTAGACGAAAATGGTTGGATTTTAGGTTGGCGTATGGCTATAGTTCAATTCCAACATAGTTTTTTTTATGTTTTTCAAATAATTGACTGAATTCATATATCCAATTGTAAACCCTAGATATTGGAAGCTTTATGAATTCACAAACAAAGAACCTAAGAGTGAAACTTACTTATTTTTTAACTTTTGAAATCCTAGCTCATTATAGAAGTCTTAGAATGCTAAAAAAATTATCTCCAAATTTGATGTAATGTATAATGATTTCATTTCTTGATTGAATTGCAATACATATAGAAAAATATTTGTAAATATTGGGTAGAATTTAGTCACTTCCATCATTACTCTTCATTTTCACAAGCTAGGAATATTCAACTACATATTCCTCATGTTTGAATGGAGCCATTGTAGAAGTCTTAAAATGTTG
This sequence comes from Sequoiadendron giganteum, assembly GCA_007115665.2. Lineage (NCBI taxonomy): Eukaryota > Viridiplantae > Streptophyta > Pinopsida > Cupressales > Cupressaceae > Sequoiadendron > Sequoiadendron giganteum. The sequence goes on along the minus strand of CM021101.1, from coordinate 644,847,054 downwards.
AAATTTTTCTCTCTAAATTTAATGTACAATGCATAATGATTTCATTTCTTGATTGAATTGCAATACGTATAGAAAAATATTTGTAAATACTGGGTATAATTTATTCACTTCCACCATTACTCTTCATTTACATGAGCTAGGAATATTCAACTACATGTTCCTCATGTTTGAATGGAGCCATCAATCTCTGAAGATAGGAAAAGATTATATGATCAAGGTTGACTTGACCATAATTAAATAATTTTAAACTTCTTTGAAAAATCTTGACCAATAAAATCATTCCATGTCAAATTAATTTTCACATCATCCAAGAGGGTCTGCTAAGAAGAGATCCTTAAAAAAGGCATGTGATGTTAGCAAGAAGTCCATGTGGTAGCCTTCCACAATTTTGTGGCTTGAAACATGGGATCTATTGTGAAGAGCTTGTGGACTCACAAAATCAGCTTAAAATAATGTCATGTGTCTCCCTTTCACACCTAATATTTTTTATCGCTTTGAGGAGTCCATGGACTCGTGAAATCACACCAAAATCTATTAGGTGTCACCCATTTCACAATTCCATGCTTAAGAGTCAAGCCCTCTCTAAGCCACTCAAGGACTTACACAACTATTTGAAGAAGATGCTAGATCTTATGCTTTCTATATTTTTGTGACCTATTTTATCTTTTAGTGAAAGCTTCCACAAACATTGGAAACCAATAGAAATGAGGACATGTGTAACTCTTTCCAAAAAAATAGCTTCTCTTTCCTTAATAAAATATTGCTCATGGACTAGCAGAACTAATGAAAACAAGACACATGAGTGCTTCACCTCTATGAGCATCACCTAGATGCAATGAGTGCTAAGTGGACCATTCATTATCATGAGAGATGGGTTCTTGTGAACCACTACTCATGAATCATGGGTTAATGAGTTTGACTCGAAAACTACACAGTTGAATCCTGATAGCAATATCATAACAAGACACATGTCAAGCGATGGGACAACTAAAGGATATTAATGTGGACATACTTATGTCTTTTAATATTCACATGTGGTAATTTACTAAGTGGACACCAAGAAAGGATAAAAGGGTTGGATAACCTTACAATATAAAAGGGCTTCGTAAAACAACTTAGGGCACTAAGAACTGGGTAAACAAGTCAACGAACAATTAGAACAAAAGTGCATGGTGGAGCTAGGGTATTTAGGATTTTTAGACCATAATACACAGAAAGAGAACCTTTTTGTAAAACCCTAGCAAGAATGATAACTTTTTATAACTTTTGAACACAAGTAGGGGAAAAGAGCTAGAAAATCTAGTACCATATAGTACTCTCATAAGAAATTGTTTTACCCTATAACAATGCATCTTATAATAAAATTAATTCAATAGTCTCATCTAATCTAATTATTCTCACATCCGTCTAACTAGATCACATAACCATGTGAAATAAGCTTAATGATACACATTCTAATTCAATAATTAAAATTAAATAAACGTCTATGACACTATGCACACTTACCATCTATTTAAGGTACCATATTACATTATTTTATGCATGTTATTTATTTTCCAACATCTCCTTAAATCAATTCATATCTCAAATTGTTTGCAACACATGAGGTCAATACACCACAACTTATACTTCTAAAACATTAAGTCAATTAACCATGATAATTTCAACATAATAATTTCTTATTAAATTTTAAAAATAAAAATAAAGGTACTATGCGAACTTACTATTATTAAAAGTAACCCACAAGAACTTATACTTATTAATACCTCACATTATTCTTGAAATCAAAATCTATTATCTGCAAAATACTTGAACTATAACTTATTTTTATTAATTACTTCTATGACATTATTAATAGAATCAAAATTTAATTCAATATGCTCAATATATTTAATCTAATTATATCAACCTTATATACCTTCATTTGAGTTATAGTTTATAAAGAGATTAAATCATAAATTCCAATATAATTCAATATTCAATATGAAAAATAAGATTCTTATTATATGTAAGTTTTTTTTAATAAAAGTGGCAAAGCCACAAACTTTTATTTATATAAAAGTAGTACATAGAAAGTTATGGTAGAGGTTTCCATTGTAAACACTTGTAGTAACCTATAACATGGAAAAGTATAGAGAGGAGACTCGTTCACTAAGGAACATAACACCCCAACATTGGGTTTACGAAACATTATCATATGTAAGTTAACACAACATAGGTCTTAAATTTAAGTCCCTAAAGATTATGTTTACCTACTCATTTATTAATGAGTTCACTAATAGGTAATAACGCAAATGTCATAGGAAGCAATAACACCATTAACTTTAAACCAAGGATCTCAACCTTTGTTCTAACTAGTAAAGTTTATGATTCCATGAGTAAATTTTTGTAATACAAGCAAGTATTCATTTGCCTCTAATAAGTATGAATAGAACACCATATCCAAAATTCTAGCTTAGAAAAGAGAACATTACTAACTAAAAATAATTATTTTAATTTATAGTTAAGAAGATAGTGAGAATTTATACTAAATCCTTCTTTTTCATTGATTTCCTCTTACAATCTATTTCTCTTAAGGTTCCATCATTCACATAAATAAGTCAATTAACCATGATAATTACTCATACATGATCAACATAATAATTTCTTAATTAAAACATTTTAAAAAAAATAAAGGTACTATGTGAACTTACCATTATTAAAAGTAACCCACAAGAACTTGTACTCATTAGCACCTCACATTATTCTTGAAATCAAAATCTATTATCTCCAAAATACTTAAACTATAACTTATTTCTATTAATTGCTTCTATGACATTATTAATAGGATCAAAATTTAATTCAATATGCTCACAATATTTAATATAATTTTATCAACCTTATATACCTTCATTTGAATTATAATTTATAAAGAGATTGAATCATAAATTCCAAAATAATTAATATTCAATATGAAAAATAAGATTCTTATCATATGTAAATTAACACAACAAAGGTCTTAAATTTAAGTCTCTAAAGATTGTGTTTACCTACTTAGTCATTAACGAGTTCGCTAATGGATAATAACTTAAATGTCATAGGAAGAAATAATACCATTAACTTTAAACCAAGGATCTCAACCTTTGTTCCAACTATTAAAGTTTATGATTCCATGGGTAAATTTTTATAATACAAGAAAGTATATTAATTTACCTAGATAATAAATGTGAATAGAACACCATATCCAAAAATTCTAGCTTAGAAAAGAGAACATTACTAGCTAAAAATGATTATTGTAATTTATAGTTAAGAAGATGGGGATGGATTCACTTCAAGAGAACTTATACCAAATCCTTGTTTTCCATTGATTTTCCCTTGCAATCTATTTCTCTTAAGGTTTCATCATTCACATAAATAATTCAATTAACCATGATAATTACTCATACTTGATCAATATAATAATTCCTTAATTGAAACATTTTAAAAAAACAAAGGTATCGTATGAACTTATCATGATTAGTAAAAGAACCCACAAGAACTTGTACTCATTAGTACCTCACATTATTCTTGAAATCAAAATATGTTATCTGTTAAATACTTAAACTATAACTTATTTCTTTTAATTACTTCTATGACATTATTAATAGGATCAAAGTTTAATTCAATATACTCACCATGTAATGCCCCTCCAAGTAACCTTAAAGGAAGTTGCAATTAACGTCTTAAGCGAACCAATTTTTTTTTATAAAGTGCATTTAACATACACAATCACTTACTAATTAACAACAACCTCTAAGGATACAAGGTTAGGATTACTTAAACCCACACATACATATTACATAAAACCATAGCATTATAAACTTTATGAAATAAACATCATACAACATAAGAATACCATATAACATAATAAGATAATCAACCAGGATACAATCTCATAATCATTAAACTTAATCCAAAAGTTACATCACTCATTCCCAGAATGAGGCAATAGTACATAAGGTTACAATTACAGAATTCCACCTCATAAACATAAAAGGGATAAAATAACTTATACAAATTGAAATATTACAATGCAAGAAATTACAACAAGAACCGCGAGCTGTCCATCTGGATGTCTCACCACCAAGTACTGAAGATCAATGGGGACCGAACGGTTTTGGTGCATGTTCCACCCTACCAAGTGGTACCCGAAGGCCCACCCCCCATGCTAGGAGATAGTAACAAAGTAACATGGACAGGAACCTACAACCACTAACCAAAGGCAGACTCATACTGATATAACCAAACAAATGAACTAACAAGTACAACTCAATTACAATACAAGTACAAATCAAGTACAACTCAAACATCACTGGCATAGGTCACATTGCTTCCAGACATAAAATAGATCAAGTATGTTCAGAGAACCATACACATAAAACAATTAACAATAGTTGTCCTAGATAGAGTGTCATCGCATAGTAGTCATGAGATCTCCTCTGAGCATCCTTCATAGGCTCCAGTAATCCTGGTGACCTCAACCGAATCCCAACCCTCATGCTCACTCATGTGGCATCAAATACCTCTCGTACTGACAAGATAGATGACTATGCCATTTCAGGCCTTCTCACTCATCCCAAGTCTAAACGAGCCCTTGTGTCTATGAGTGAGGATTAAATTATCTTGATTAATGTGGAAGGCATCTTAATCATCTAAGTACATTAATTTAATTATCACTTGATTAACTCACTTCTAAAGGTTACCCGGTTTACCACTTTGGGCTTCGGCCCCTAACAAAAGCCACTCTTCTATTCGACAACACACACCCAAATAATCCACCAAGGGAAACATAAGTGCATCCCAACTAGGCATCATAATCCGCTCCAACACAATGAGGAAACAAATGATAGAACTCGCTCCAAATATTTTGGAGGCAACAAACACATAGTCCACTCCTTTCACAAGAGGCACAAAACATCCCCGTTCATGGAAACCGGGTAAAACTGAAAGGACGCCATGCACTACCCAAGGGAAAACAACTGGATGGCATAAAGATTCAACAACCCTTATCCTCTAAGTTCTTCTGGAAGACTTATAATTTAGGACTAACACTAAATCCCAAAACCCACAATGCAACTTGACGACATAGCAACAAAAGCATTCAAGTCATTAATCAAATCTAATATTTGGATTTCCTAAAACCATATTCATTCAATAGGTAACGTTAACAAGGTCAAAGACACACTTACAGGGTTAACTCAAATAATCATATACCCATATTTCTATTTCCATTATAGGAAGTCTCAAACAATTTAAACTTACATCCCTTTACGAAATACAAAGAAACTAGAACATTTAAGGCAATCACGAGAAAGTTACTATTTTTGGATATTCTATATCCATATCTCTTTCATATTTCATTCGCAATAAATTAATTGCTCTAATTGAAATAAAATAAATTAAAATAACTATTTGCCTCATCAATATAAACAACTTCTTAATTTACTTTTAAATCGACGCAAATCCATGCAAGTAAACTCTTTCCATTTCCTAACCAAAACTTACATCTCATTCAATTTCCTATTTAGAACATGCAATCACTTTAATATAATAAAATATCATTTCTCCATCCATTTACCCATATACACTAATCAATCCATTATAAATCTCTATTCAATAATATATTGCATGCATCTTATTAAAATAAAATACGATAATGAATTTACACTTAATATATATATATATATATGCTCCATATTATATCGATACCAAATATATATATTAATAAATTTAATTATATATATTCTTTAATATTCCAATCACAACGATTAAATTGCTCTATGGAAATAAATAAAACATAATAAATTGCCTCATTAAACTAAATAATTCTTTAATTTACTTTTAATACAACATAAAACTATTGCTAATAATCTTTTCAATTTTCTATTCAAAACCTATACCACGCATTCTAATTTTATCTTTTAAAATCCCTATTCACAATAATATAAACTTTTGCTCTTTCAACTTAATTGAAATAATTAAACAAGTGTCTTCAATCTACAAATATAAGAAATACTAATTTAAACAATTTAAATCAAATTCAATGTTTACTTCAAAAACTAACATCCGTTCTCTAATAACTGGATTCCTTTCGTTTTCCAACTAACTCAAATAATTTAATCATTTAATATAAAATACCTTTTTCCTATTAAATTGAATTATGCATACTAATCAGTTCCAATAAAATATTTCTTCCAGGTACACAACTCTTCTAATTTCTAAAATTCATTTAAATTTCTCTATTTCATTCCTCCATGCATGCAAATCAACTCTTTTAAAACCTCCATTAGAAATTGCATGCATAATCTTGAAATAAAATAAAATATCAATTTTACACTTAAATATATATACACCAAATATACACTAATAAATAAATACATTTATTCCTTGTATATATATATATATATTAAATATATCTACCACCCCTTAACAAAATACCCATATTGTAATTCTTCAAAATACAATAAATCTATATTGATAACATCAGAATATATAGGCCTATAGTTAGTCTGAATTTAAGTATATTTATATGTACCATAAATGTAAATATATTTCATAAATATCCTACCTATCTTATTCAAATTTAGGGCACTCTAAACATATACCAGATATATATAAAAAGAATTTAATAATAAAAAAATATATAAAATAAAAAATAGAATCTGAATACCCCCAATTCGCAGGGGTTTCATGCGCAGGAAACAAATATGGTAACCCAATGCATTTGGGGAGAAGGGGCGGCGGAATAAACCCCACTGACCTTCTTCCCAAATGTAAAGGGTGTCGGCGCTAAAAGGTAGAGGGGGTTGCGGTGGGAGGTCTCCCTCCACACAGCCGCTCCCATATGGGGGCGGCGGTGGGGAGGTAGCTCCTCCCCATCCCCCATTAACAACAAATAAAAACTTTGCTCAAAACAACGAATGAACAAAAAAAAAGGGGATTTTTTATTAAGCATTTTCGCTAGTCTTACTTCATATTTCAACGGCCGTACAGCGGCGATTTCAGATTTTAAATTAACATTTTCAATAATACAACATTTATATATATATATGTATATGTATATGTATATGTATATGTATATGTATATATATAACATATATATACATATATATATATATAAAAGAGTTTATCATGATGAATAAATTGAAGAAATTTTGTGAAATATTCACCTACAGGCAAAATTGCAAAGTTTTTCCAGAAAATGCCAAATTCCATAAAACTCACAAATTAATTATCTTAAACCATTTTTTCGAATTCTTGAACAATAAAGTTAAAAAGATCACAATTAAAACTTGAAGTTCCTAAAACCCTAAGGTTTCTCCCAATTAATTTCCACAGAGATTTTTCAAAGTAAATTTGATTTCCTACAGAGGCTACATTTTCTAAAAAATATTCTAAATGTATTGTTCAATCTCTATGTTTGATTCCAATAACAAAACAATTGATTTCCTTAAATAATTTAAATTCAACTAAGGTTTTCACAATTTTCACTCAAGAATTTTCACAAAGCAAAAGTTGTAAATTTATTTAATTCTTTTCTTCTAATAACAAATTTCTTTTCTAAAACAGATTTAACAAACAAATCTTTAATCACTACTATTTTAAAAGTAACCAAGAACAATAAAACACAAAGAGGAAAACCTGGTTCAAGAAGCTATAGGAAAATATGAATTTCTGATGCAAGCCTCCTCCACAGATCTCCTGAATTTTCTTCAATCATGCAACGAATCCAATCCAAAACCCAACAAATGCATACAGACTTTTCTCACATCAAATCTACAATCAAACATTTCTTCAAACCCTTCTCTGTGCAAACTTTTCCAAAATTTCTTTTTTGTTGTAAAAATGAATTTTCCTAACGACTTCTCTCCCCAAAATTAAAACATGCATTCCTTATAAATCAAAAATACCTAATACAACCCTAATTCACATTGCATGCAAATTAGATATTAATTTCAATTTCAATTTCAATTTTCGAAAACCCACTTTCAATTTAAAATGCAATTTCAAATAATAAATTAATTTTCAAAGTTGAAACTCATTTTCCAAATAAACATTTAATTACAATTTCTAATTTAATTCCCACAAGTTGAAATCAAATTCCAAAATTAATTTTAATTATTTTATTTCCTTTCATTTTCTTGCATCACATTTTAATTAATTAATTTAATTATTTAATAACTAAATTCAACCCCCTTGGATTAAATTTAATTAATTAAATTAATTAAATATAATTAATTAATTTAAATATAAACTTTTATCCACATTGCATAATTTAAATTAAATAACCATCAACATGATTTAAATGCAATTATTCTAAATATTGATTAAATAAATACGCACCTTTCATAATCAAATAATATTAAAAAAAGGTAAACTATGACTCAACAACCAAGGCTGACGACACACTAAGGCTAGGGCGTAGACTTGACACATGTTACCTATCTACTATCTCCCGTTCAACTTAACCGTTAGATCGACATGCTCAAACCTGTGAAACCAGGTGGAGTCGATGTCATGTACCTACAATCCTGAAATCAAGTAAACAACATCATACAATATATCCAACATATAATACACACCGTGAAGAAGAAATTATGGATTCGTAGGGCGTTCACAAGCGAGTGATGCGAACCCGTCCTCTTCACCCATACACTCATCGAAACTGACACTTCCATCATAATTCCAATAATCTCATAATAACATCTCATGCTAACTCTACAATATCATTAATCCATAGTGCATGTGAAACAATAATCAGATAACTACATCCCACAATAATAGTTGTCGCTCAATAGTAACGATCAAAACATCATAACAAAATGTATACAGTAACAAAGTAACTGCAACCAACCATAGCATAAAGCAAACCGAACGAGAAGCAAAACGGAGGGGTATTACACACCATATTTAATCTAATCATATCAACCTTATATACCTTCATTTTAATTATAATTTATAAAGAGATTGAATCATAAATTCCAATCTAATTAATATTCAATATGAAAAATAAGATTCTTATCATATGTAAGTTAACACAACATAGGTCTTATATTTAAGTCCCTAAATATTGTGTTTACCTACATAGTCATTAATGAGTTCATTGATGGGTAATAACTTAAATTTCATAGGAAGCAATAATACCATTAACTTTAAACCAAGAATCACAACCTTTGTTCCAACTAGAAAATTTTATGATTCCATGGGTAAATTTTTGTAATACAAGTATTAATTTACCTAGATAATATGTGTGAATAGAACACCATATCCAAAATTCTAGCTTAGAAAAGTGAACATTACTAACTAAAAATAATTATTGTAATTTATAGTTAAGAAGATAGGGATGGATTCACTTCAAGGGAGCTTATACTAAGTCCTTTTTTTCCATTGATTTCCTCTTATAATCTATTTCTCTTAAGGTTTCATCATTCACATAAATAAGTCAATTAACCATGATAATTATTCATACATGATCAACATAATTACTTTTTTAATTAAAATATTTTTTTTAAAACAAAGGTATTATGTGAACTTGTCTTTATTAAAAGCAACCCACAAGAACTTGTACTCATTAGTACCTCACATTATTCTTGAAATCAAAAAAATTTATCTGCAAAATACTTAAACTATAACTTATTTTTATTAATTACTTCTATGACATTATTAATAAGATCAAAATTTAATTCAATATGCTCACAATATTTAATATAATTATATCAACCTTATATACCTTCATTTGAATTATAATTTATAAAGACATTGAATCATAAATTCCAATCTAATTAATATTCAATATAAAAAATAAGATTCTTATCGTATGTAAGTTAACACAACATAGGTCTTAAATTTAAGTCCATAAATATTGTGTTTACCTACTTAGTCATTAACGAGTTCACTAATGGGTAATAACTTAAATGTCATAGGAAGCAATAATACCATTAACTTAAACCAAGGATCTCAACCTTTGTTCCAACTAGTAAAGTTTATGATTCCATTAGTAAATTTTTATAATACAAGCAAGTATTAATTTACCCAAATAATAAGTATGAATAGAACACCATATCCAAAATTCTAGCTTAGAAAAGAGAACATTACTAATTAAAAATAATTATTGTAATTTATAGTTAAGAAGATAGGGATGGATTCACTTGAAGAGAACTTATACCAAATCCTTCTTTTCCATTGATTTTCTCTTACAATCTATTTATCTTAAGGTTTCATCATTCACATAAATAAATCAATTAACCATGATAATTACTCATACATGGTCAACATAATAATTTCTTAATTAAAATATTTTAAAAAAACAAAGATATTATGTGAACTTACCATTATTAAAAGTAACCCACAAGAACTTGTACTCATTAGTACCTCACATTATTCTTGAAATTAAAAGACATTATTCTTGAAATTAAAATCTATTATTTGCAAAATGCTTAAACTATAACTTATTTTTATTAATTACTTCTATGACATTATTAATAGGATCAAAATTTTATTCAATATACTCACAATATTTAATCTAATTATATCAACCTTATATACCTTCATTTGAATTATAATTTATAAAGAGATTGAATCATAATTTCCAATCTAATTAATATTCAATATGAAAAATAAGATTATTATCATATGTAAGTCAACATAACATAGGTCTTAAATTTAAATCCCTAAATATTGTGTTTATCTACTTCGTCATTAATGAGTTCGCTAATGGGTAATAACTTAAATGTCATAGAAATAAATAATATCATTAACTTTAAACCAAGGATCTCAACCTTTGTTCCAACTATTAAAGTTTATGATTCCATGGGTAAATTTTTGTAATAAAAATATTAATTTACCTAGATAATAAGTGTGAATAGAAAACCATATCCAAAATTCTAGCTTAGAAAAGAGAACATGACTAACTAAAAATAATTATTGTAATTTATAGTTAAGAAGATAGGGATGGATTCACTTCAAGAGAGCTTATACTAATCCTTCTTTTCCATTGATTTCATCTTACAATCTATTTCTCTTAAGGTTTCATCATTCACAGTCTTAGGTAAACATCACTACCAAACATAGAATTTGTCATAACATTCATAATAATAATTCATATGATAAATAAAGGCTCCTAATCACCTCATTTTAAAATTTATAAATGGGTAACTACGGAAATAAACCCAAGGTTTCACTATTAACTAGTGTATATTATCTATTCTAACCCTTAAAATAAATTATTGATAACTAAGTCAAATAATTATATCTTTTTCACAAATTAATTGATTTGATAATCGAGTAATAATACCCAATAAATTAATAAATGATAACATAAAAAAATATCTAGGTAACCAAAACTATTTAAATGGAATAGTTTTTTTTTGGATAGTCAAATATTCATTTACCAAGTCTTGTTCAATACTTCAACATTTTTAGGATAAATTTAATACACTGGATTATGTAATTCAACTTACTATTTCATATAAGGTTTCAAATGATTTCTCTTAAATCTTTTATTGAGATGGATAAGAATAATACATGGAATTAGTATCAAATATTTTATTATGTTATCAAAATGGATCTTTCCCAAGAAAATTATACACAACAATGATAAATACTCCTTAGATTGATTTATATTTTGATATTATGGTAGAACACCAAATTGATATCTTAATAACTATTAAATACAATTCCATATTTTACAAACTTTTGATTAATGGGGACTAAATTTTGTAATAAATATTCCCCTATTGATTAAACAAACATACTAATGATTAAAGATTTCTATCCTTTGTAAATATGAGTAATAACAATATAAAAAATAATTTTTACTAACTAAATTGATAATTTCATAATCAATAATAACAATACGTGATACTAAATATAATGATAGGGTGTTGCCACAATAGTGGTTTACACTTTCTGGGAGATCCTGATTTTTGTTGAAATCATATATTTTTAGAAAATATAATTATTTAAGCCTTGAAAAGTTTCATTTAAAGGATTTCAATTGAACAAGGTTTGATCAAACCACCTTAGACCAAGCCCCCTTGGATATAACCCCTCTAGTTTTAAACCATACCTATAACGGAGTCTCCTTTACACCTATCAAAATGTTGATAAAAAACCACTTTTGATTTACCTTTTGGGGGATCAAATGAGTTCATTTAAATTTTATTTTTTTTAAGTATGTATTCCTTATTATAAGTTTCCAAAAAAGTATAATTTTAATTAAATTTCATTTGATTATTATATTTATTTTTATTTCTTTTGAATGTAGGTTTTCATCGAAAATCAAGCTCTTTGTTCTCCACATGTGGAAAAATTGTAAATTATCCAAATAAAATTTTGAAAAATATATTCAAGTTGGGTATTGATGTCCTTGATCCATTAAAAAAAAAAATGAATTTTGATACATATAGAAAAAGTTATGTTGTATACAGTCCACTTATGTCTGAATTGTAATTGGTTTGACTTTGAAACTTGATTAAGGAAAAAATATTTAATAAAACACTATGAAACCAAATGAACTAGTTAGATATCATAGTTACAAATCTAAATTTGAAAAAATTAGAATTTTATCCTTCATACAAAATAAATTATGTTGTATACGGTGAGCATCACTCCTTAAAAACGTTGTTTACTGATAAAAAATAGTTTTTGAAGGAGATGGAAAAAAAACTACAATCTAATTCCCAAAATTTTGAAAAAATATATATTTAGAATCTATAGACAAAACTTCACAAATCACTAGTTTGCATCATCTTCAAATTCCTCATGGTTTAGCCGCTATAGGAGCCCGAAAGTGAAGATTTAGTTAAAAAAAATCAGTTCAGTATCTAGTTTGCCCAAACATTATAAACCGGTATTGTGGGATCACCCGATGATTTTGACCAATTAACCAACATTTCCTTCTTTGTTTTCTATTTAATCATTATAACATATAATATTAATGGCTAAAAATCATAACCATGCAAAAAAAAATAACAATCACTACTTAAACCCTAAGGCTTATGAGTTACTCACCTTCTAGAAGTATTCACATGAAATGATTCATTTGTAGATGGTTATTTCCTATATTTTTTTTCATGTTATCAACTATATATATATTAGTCATAGTGTTTAATAATTCTAAATAATTAATCATATCCGCACTCAAAACTATAATACCTCCAAATATATTTCTAACCCAATAACAATTACATATAACTATAACATTAAAAATCATCATACCTAATCACAACAATATAATTAAATAAATGTATGAAGTTAAATGATTACAATAGTACAAATAATAGAAGACATGTACCCAATAGGACCAAAAAATACAATATGAGATAATATATATTTTAACTCAACTTGTATATACAACCTTGCACATCTACATAGTTCTTATATTAGTTAAATAATTGATGTATAACTAAGTATCATTTGTTTTTAAACTATTTTTCACTTCTATATCCTTTATTCAATAGTGTCAACTTTTGTTCTATTTTTTCATTTATCTAAAGTGTATTGGTAAACTTTGCAATCATCCTTGATTTGATTTATTGTAAGGGTAATATCTTTTCTTAATCATTAACCTTCATATCAATAAGACCTTAGCAAGGATATATATATATATATATAGGGCAAGGGTTAATATGATAATAACCAAGAACAATCTAGATTGGATCTCCATAAAATAGATATAAATATGTTCAATAAAATGATTCTATGAATCATTGACATTAGAATATGAGAAATAAAGATAAGACACAAAATTGGTTTGCCAAAGCTACAAGGAGTTATTGCCTCCAAAATGATGGAGGTAATAATATTTGTGATGGGTTTAGATATTTAATTTTGTGATAGGAATTTCAGATGATAAGTTCTCAACTTTTGATAAACTCTAAGAAAACAAGGATTCTTAGAATAATGAACTGTTTACGAGTAATAGTGATAAGCATTCCAACCCATAAACATACCTATATTTTGTTATCTAAAAGAAAATATAACTATCGAATCCCAAAGCCATGTCTCCAAATGACTTAGATTAACTATGATAACCAAGGCATAAATTAATTGTCCAATATTATTAACTTAATGATAATGTGAGTGTTTACTGTAGAAATTTTCAATGCAAAACAAAACACAGAGCTACTACTCTGATTTCCAGTCAAGCTAGAAATACCCAAATCTCAAAATGCGGAATAACAAACTAAAAACTCAAATGGAGACATACAGAACTAAGCATGCAATATTTTCTTTCTATTCAAAATGCTGGAAATGACAATACATAAAATTGAAAACAAGCTAAAAACTACTTAATTCAACTTTTTGGGAGCAAACAGAAACTACTCAACCATATCTTAGACAATCAAGAGCTACTCAGAGCTCTTTGTTACAACTTGAATGGAACTATTTGTTGTTCCTAAACAACACTGAGCGATTAGGAGAAATCCTACTCACTACAAACACTCTACAAAATATTCTAAAAGCATTCCCTATTGCTGTTGCAACTTTTCTTCTTGTTGCTAATCTCTTGTTGCTGCAAAAACTGACTTCAACTACTAACTGGGAAAACATCCCCTCTATTTGTCTCATTCAAAAAATCCCTCTAAAATTCAAATTTACCTACCAACATTAATTGGGATTTCAAAAATTCCTACTTCATTCAATTCTGAGCAGTCAGGAGCAGCAGAGATGAAGATCCCAAAAACTGGCATTGGATTAATAGCTCCTGACAGGTAGGTGAAGCAACAGCAGGCTCAAGGGAGATTAATATTTCCAACAGTCCCCCTTGGTCCTGAGCCAGCAAAACAGGATCAAACCTGATCCAAATCAACTACGCCCAATCTACTTCTTAGGCACTCAAAACTATCATTTCTCAAAGTCTTGGTTAATATGTCTGCTATCTGCTACTCAAACCTGCAAAACTTCATTTTGATTTCACCATTTTCAACCAATTCACAAATGAAATGATACCTGATTTCAATGTGCTTGCTTCTTCCATGAAATAGGTTTTTTCGTCAAAGCTATCGATGAAACATTGTCACAAAATATTTTTTGTTCCATCCTCTTGTTCTTCTTTCAAATCTACCAAGATTCTTCTCAGCCAAATAGCCTGACATGCTACTACATTTGCTGCTATATACTCAGCTTCAGTTGTTGATAGGGAAACAATAGGTTGCTTCTTGGAAACCCATAAAATAGCACTTGAACCCAAATGAAACACATAGCCCGATGTGCTCTTCCTATCATCCAAACTTCCTTCCCAATGACTATCAATGTATCCGACCAGTTCATACCCTTTTGTTGTTGTGTACAACATGACATATCCTTTGGTGCCATTCATATACCTTAGGATACTCTCACCTGCTTTCCAATGGGTGTCTCTTGGAGTCTCCATGAATCTGATAATCAAACTCACTCCATGCATTATATCCGGCCTAGTTGTTGTCAAATACATCAAGCTTCCAACCAAACTTTTATACATGGTCAAATCCACATTGTTTCTGCAATCTTCCTTGCTCAAATTTAGACCTATGGTTGTTGGTGTTGGGGCAGGCTTGCTTCAAGCATCCTAAATCTCTTCAAGATCTCATTTGTATACTTTTCTTGAGAGATGAATATACCATCATGCATTATTTTTACTTCTATGCCTAGAAAATATCTTAAGAGGCCTAAATTTGTCATCTCAAACTCTCTTTTCATGGCCTCTTCAAAATCAGCAATGAGGAAATGATCATCCCGAGTAAAAACAAGATCATCTACATACAAGACAACAATCAAAATATTACCATTTTCTACCTTGATGTAAAGAGTGGGCTCACCATCACTTTTGCTAAATCCATTTCTCATCAAATATGAGTCAATCATGTTTTACCATGCTCGTGGAGCTTGCTTCAGCCCATAAAGAACCTTCTTCAGCCTATACACCATGTGTTCTTCACTTGGAACATCATATCGAAATGGTTGCTCCACATAAACTTCCTCTTTTAACACTCCATTAAGGAAACCAGACTTCACGTCCATTTGAAACACCTTCCATTTGTGTTGGGCTGCAATTGCTATGACTGCCTGCAGTGTCTACATCCTTGCAATAGGGGTATACGTCTCATCATAATCTCTCCCAAACTATTGTTTGTACCCCTTGACCACCGAACATCCCTTGTGCCTCTCTATCCTTCCTTGTAGACCCATTTTACCCCAATAACTTGCTTGTTTGGAGGAAAATCAATTATCTCCCATGTGTTTTTCCTTTCTATTGCATCTATCTCCTCATCCATGGACTCACACCATTTATCTTCTTTCACAGCTTCTTCAAAATAAATTAGATCACTATGAGAAAACAATGCAAAATTAATGTTCTCGTCAAATTCTTCATCATACCTTTCATCTTGGTAGATCTCCCTTAGACTCTTGGTCTTTCTTGGCATAAGGGAGGCAAGAGTGGGGTCCGAACTTTCACTATTATTGTTGCTCTATTGAACAGGTTGGTTCTGGAGCGATCGAGAGCGGTCGAGAGCTCTTTGCAACCCATTCTCTAGCTGACTGTGGTTGCTTGCATTTCTATCTATTCTGATCAAGAGCAATCAGGCGCATTCAAGAGCAATCAAGAGCTCATCCAGAATTATTAGGAACTATTGTAGGTTCCACTAAATCATCATTATGTACTTCTTGTTCCTTTTCTTCAACATCAGGAACGATCAGGAGTGATTGGGAGCGATCGGAAGCAGTCGTGCCATCCCATGACTAATTTTCTAAAAACTCCACATCTTTGTTGATAACAATTTTTTTGTTGACTGGGTTATATAGCCTGTAGACTTTTGACTCTAAACAATAACCCATGAATATGCACTTCTCACCCTTATCATCCAATTTTTGCCTTTTTTCTATAGGCACATCAGCATATGCCACACAACTAAACACTCTTAAGTGTTCAAACGTCCATCTACGTTGTGTCCATGCCTCTTGTGGTACTTTGTCACAAACCGCCTTTATTGCACTTCTATTTATCAGATATACAGTTGTTGCTACAGCCTCTCCCCAATATTCAGTTGGGAGTCTCTTTGCTTTCATCATGCTCCTTGCCATCTCCATGATTGTCCTATTCTTCCTTTCAGCCACTCCATTTTGATGCAGAGTATAACTAGTTGTAAGCTCCTTCTTGATTCCATTTTCTTGTAAAAATTCACAAAAAAATTAGAGGTATACTCTCCTCCATGGTCTGACCTTAGGATCTTAATGAAATTTTCACTCTCTTTTTCAGCCTGGGCCTTAAACAACAAAAACTTATCAAATGCATCAGACTTATGCTGCAAGAAATGGACCCATGTCTTACGGCTGAAATCATCAATAAAGGTTATAAAAAAAATTATATTACCAATGGATGCAATTTTCATAGGTCCTACCAAATCCATGTACACCAACTCCAATGGTGCTCTTACCCTTGTAGATTTGTCATATTGAAAGGGCTATCTATCTTACTTGCCCAAAATTCAAGCCTCACACCTGACATTAGGTTCTACTATACTTGGAAAACCATCAATCATTTTTCTCTTGGACAAAAGACTCAAACCAGCATAGCCTAAGTGTCCATACCTGAGATGCCATAGCTTAGAGGGGTCTTGAATGGTGCTCTTGAGGGATTCTTGTTGTATTGTTGTACATTTTCCATCCATGAGAGGTGTAGCAATGGACTGAGATGAGAAATATGTCTCAATATTCAAAGGAAACATCTAGTTCTTTGTCATTGCAACTGCTACAAACACCTTCATCCTCTCATTCTTGTCATAAATGATGCATTTTCCCTTCTGCATCAGCACTTTGTATTTAATTTGGATTAGTTGTCCAACACTCATGAGGTTATACTTTAATCCCGGTGCAAAAAACACATTTTGGACCTCCTTCTTCTCACCTTTCTTGGTTCGGATCATGATAGATCTTTTTCCCTTGACTAGAACTATTCCATTGTTCCCCATTCTAATTTCAGATTTAACATTTTTATCAATGAAAGAAAAAAGACTTTCATTACCACTCATGTGGTTGTTGCAACTGTTGTCCAAGTACCAAACTTCGGGGCTGCCTTCTTCACTAATGTTGCACATGATGAAATTTGTGGATTGATTACCTTCAGCCACATTTGCATTTTGTTTTTGTTAATTTTCATGTTTTTTCTAGCACTCACTAGCATAGTGCCCAAATTTATGACAGTAGTAGTATTCAATGTTGCTCTTGTCATTTCTCCCATTCAAACTGTTGTTCTTCATGCCTCTTCAGGAGTTTATCTGAGAGCTTCTTACTCCCTCTTGACTGCTTGCTCATCCTGAGCTTTCTCCACCAACATTTCCTTGTTTGGATCTACCTCTACCACTTCGGGAGCCATTTCTACCTCTCCCTCTGCCTCTTGCATTCAACTGAGCTTTGAAGGCTTGCTCTTGGGAAGATGTAACAAACCTTTTTTGGTGTTGCTCATGGGTATGAAGAGAAACCATCACCTCATCCATCATCAAAGTAGAGAGTTCCTTTGCCTCTTCGATAGCAATGACGAGTGCATCATACCTCATGGGTAGACATTTGAGGATTTTTTCAACATTTTTTTGCTCCTCTATCATTTCTCCATTTTCTCTCAATTGGTTTAACAAACCCGAGGACCTTGTTTGAAAATCTACAACATACTCACTTTCCTTCATTTCCATAACCTCGAACTCTCTTCGAAGTAACTGGAGCTTCATGGATCTGACTTTATCAGTCCTTTGTAACTGGTTTGGAGGATTTCCCAAGCTTATTTTGCATATTCAATTGCTGCTATTCTGGAAAACATAGCCTTTTTCAAGGTTGCCTCTATCAAATTCAATGCCTTAGCATCTTTCTTTATCTTCTCCTTCAGTTGGGTCTTTTGGTTATTTGTGAGAGCTATAAATGCAATTGGGTCAGTGACATCCATGAACCCATTTATTAGAAAATCCCACAATTCATTGGCCACCATAATGGTCTTCATCTTCTTTTCCCAGACATCATAGTTCTATCCATTAAAGGATGGTGGTTGCTGCCAACTCTTTCCTTCATCTCCAGTCATGTCTCCTATAGAAAAAACATAACTACCCAAAAAAACAAATTCCCGAACTCACAAGGAAATGGGGCCTATGGCTCTGATACCATGTAGAGATTTTCAATGCAAAATAAAACATAGAGTTGTTGCTTCAATTTCTAGTCAAGCTGGAAATACCCAAATCTCAAAATGCGGAATAACAAACTAAAAACTCAAATGGAGACATACAAAACTAGGCATGCAATATTTTCCTTCATATATTCAAAATGTTGGAAATGACAATACATAGAACATAAAACTTCAAACAAACTGAAAACTACTTATTACAAATTTTTTGGAGTGAACAGAAACTTCTCAACCAGATCTTAGACAATTAGGAGCTACTCAGAGCTCTCTGTTACAACTCGAATGGAACTATCTGTTGTTCCTGGCAAACACTGAGTGATCAAGAGAAATCTTGCTCCCTGCAAACTAAAAAATGTTTTGAGAACATTCCCTGTTGTTGTTGAAACTTTTCTTCTTATTGCTAGTCTCTTATTGCTGCAAAAACTGACTTCAGCTACTAACTGGGAAAACATTCCCTCTATTTCTCAGTCAAAAAATCCCTCTAAAATTTGAATTTACCTACTAGCATTAATTGGGAATTCAAAAATTTGTACTTCATTCAATTCTGAGCAATCGGAAGCAGTAGGGATGAAGATCCCAAAATAAGCATTGGATTAATAGCTCCTGACAGGTAAGTGAAGCAACGGCAAGCTCAAGGGCAATTAATATTTCCAACATTTACAACATTATTTTTTCAGTAGAAGAAATATCAAGCATGATTTTTAAGTTTTAAACATAAACCCAAAACATATATCTCAAAACTATTTGATAAAATACCTAAAGAGAGTGGATGAGATTATAGTATTAACTAATTGACAAAAAGACTCAAAGAAATGGCGTCTCACACATTTCAAAATAGAAGGAAGGATAAGCACAAATATCTCTTTAGAATATTTCATGCAAATGAAATTGGCAAGCTTAAAGTCAAATTCCGCCATTTTTCAGCATCCTTATTGCCAAGGTAAATGGTACTATGGAGAGAGCATGGACATACATCAAACTTATGCAGATAGATTCAATTGATAAGGATTTCAAACTTGGAAGATTTCATTTCATGCAAATGACTGATATAAAACTAAACTTTGTGACCTCCTTCCCTGTGCTAATATTGGAACTTTGAAACAAGGTAAATACATCCATCAAAGTATACAAGATAGAGGAATTCATCACATGTTTTAGCTGTAGTTTCTTTAGAATACATGCTTGCAAGAGTGGAAGCATAAAAAATTGTGTGAACTAAATGACATAATAACTTAAGATAATGTGGTTTTCAAAATAATAGCATGAGCAGGGTATGTCAAAATGCCTAAAAGAGCTATAGATTTGTAATATGTAGTATATGCATAAAAATGGATTCGGTGAAAAGGCTTTAGAAACATTATAAAAAATGTGATTGATAAGTGTAGAGCCAATGCTTCCAACATCCTCTCTACCTACACCAAAATTGGAGCTTTGTAACAAGGTGTGGTTAACCAGAAATGTGAAATGGAATACACGTGATTTGTTGAGAAGACGTCATAATATTTTGCGCAAGTTTCAATAAAATATGTAAACAAAATACTATGAGTTACCACTTCTTAGGAAGATTTGGGAGCTTTAGAATGGGGCATGAAAATACACCTAACTTTCAATGATAGAGGGATTCATGAAATGTTTAATCATGCATGCAAGTGAAATTTTTAATCATGTACCATACAAGTGTAACATAAGTAAACACAAAGAATAAATAATAATAGATCATTAATATGTATATGTGATAAAATCATGCATAAAAAAGTTTAGTATCATAGATCTAAATCATGTGAAAAATGTTTACATATCTACGAGTTTCAAAATTGGATCGAGGGCAACCCAACTTGTGTGGCTTGAACTTTCATTCTCCACCTCAATTATATTTCTTCCTCCTTTTACCTTGTTGTTCAGTTGTCTCTCCATGCTTGTGAATCCAAAGTGCAATCCCACTTTTTCCTCCTAACAAGGATAATATATGGTTTCTCTATGTGACAATTGATAGATGGGTCAATCCTTATAACTGTGTTCTTCCTTTTATTAAGACACAAATGAATGAGTGAGAGATCGACCAACTATCCCTCATCTGGAAATGTGGAAATTGGGCCATATTCAAAATCTTTGGCATTTCAATTAACTTGTGAAGTAGTAGAAAGTAGGGTTTTACTAACAACGTGAGAGGAGTTTCATTCCAATTTTGGCTCCTCTAAACTACCAATACTTAAGTATTTCACAGTTGGTCTAGGAAAATTTTGGTAATTATTTTTAACATGTGATATTTAATTAGTTATTATTTATTACTTGTCTAATTACTTTACTAATTTAAATTAATCATTTTACTAATGCATACTTTTAAAATAATGAGGTAATATAAATAATACTAGGAACGAGTTTTTGACAACTTCATACCACCTTGTGATATTATGTACAATGATTGGGATATTTTAAGGCCTTATATTCCTTCAAACTTGATGCCCCTACTTCATCAACCCCATCCTCTTCCTAATAACCGAGTACGTCTACCAAAAAAAAGAAAAATAGTAAATTATACCCCTAAAGCTAATCCTAAGCCAACTACCAACCAAGTTGACCCAAACCTACCTTCTTCTTCCTATTCTATCATATCCCTCTCCCTTTAACCATAGTTTAACCACTTGTTAATTAAGCTAGTTGATCTCCTACATTATATCCTTCATCATTTTTACTATCACAACCTTGTCTGATTCCCTCCTATTCAACCCTTTTAACTTGTTAGGAAGTGAATTGGTACTTATCGATTCCCAATAATTATTAGGATTTAAAACCCCTACTCAAGATGATAACTACCTTATTGATAACAAAAAATTGTGCTAAGTTTGTACACTTTATAGGATAATTATAATTGAGGTTTTGATGTACTTTTGTTAGAAGTATAGAAGGGAGCAAAAATTAAAAAGCAAGAAAGAAAAAAATAAGAAACCATAGAAAGAAATAACATTGAAGATCATCTAAGATTACTCAAAAATATAAAAGGCCAGCATTCAATAGAAAGTAAAGCTCAATATTTCATATAACATTAAAATGTAAATATAAATTTTATCAGTTTACAGCTACAAAAGAATATAAAAAAAGATAAATAATATATTTTACATTAATTTGAAAATAGTAGCAAAATCATGAAGTGAAAAATAGACATAAAGCTCTAAAATTATCCTTCTTATTCTTAATTGATTTGACCACAAAGTCTCCATTGCATTCCCTATACATGCTATGTGTAAATGGTAAAAAGTCCCCAAAATTTATTAGGTTTTATAGTTGAATGACTATTCACCTCCCTTTCTAGCAATTTAACTTCTCTTATTTGGGATTTCAAATATTTTTAAATTAAAATGCATCTATCTCCCCAAATGAGCATACCTTTTAGCTTATTATAGTACTACGTTTTAAATATTAGAAAATCAACATTATAAATAATATTATAACAAAGTAAAAAAATTATATTCAAATCAACATCATGAGTACTTCTTTGATGATCTTCTTAGTATAATATTAATAAAGTTGATTTCTTTCCATCCTTTTAGTTATTTATAATTTGATCACTTTTAATTCTCTTACATGTGTTAATATTTGTAAGATTTCCATGTTATAATTATATTGATATTATTAATCTCTACACAATAATTATGTATTTTTTGTTCCATATATTGTACATGACTACAAGTTTCTAGAACAAGTCTCTTCAAAAAAAAAATTAATATTATTCTATATTCAAACAAACTCTTGTTGATTAATAATTAAAAAATATAACATTGATAGAAGTAAATGGAATAGTATGGAACTGCAAGATTACACAAGACACCAAGATTTATGTAGGAAAACTTTATAAGAAAAAAATCCACCATGAAAGGAAAATCATCATTATAATATTTAGAACCTAAGGATTCAATATAAGCCTTTGGTAGAGTATCAATCTCAACTATAACATAGTCTTATGCAATCACTCTAATATCTCACATCAATAATATTCTATCCAATCTTCTAGACTTTCAATGATCCAACTTGGGAACCTTCACATAAGATAATACATGTAGATGTAGTCTTAGAATCAAAACCATCAAACTATCCAACCAATATATAGAATATCAATTGACAAAACTATATTTCAACCATATTATGAGGTTAACATACCACACATATAACCAAATATGATATTTGCATGTAAATAATCTATTGAGAAACAATATGAAACTACCATAGTAAAATCTTTACAAGTCTAAAATATTGTTTTCATAAAAGGGTCCACTTGTAAAATGTGTGAATTCAATGAAATCAATACCAGAAGGAATTCTTAAAGGAGGGTTGATGGCAAGAAAAAAGAATGTGAAAATATCTAAAATGTTGTTTTCAGCAAAGGGTCTACTTGTAAAATGTGTGAATTTAATGAAATTGATACTAGAAGGAATTCCTATAGGAGAGTTGATGACAAGAAAAAAGAATTTGAAAATATCAAGGTACTGATGATTTATGTTGTACAGAAGAAACGGCCAAAGACATGAAACTCCTTTTTCAAGTGGTGATCATCTATAGGATAATCAAACATGGGTTATCTAGAGAATAGAACACAAATCGGTCACCCGCCAATTGGAAACCACAACATGATGTAAAAATCCTTATGAATGGCTTCTTCATCGCTTCCTTCTTGTCAAAGGAGGATTAGGAAGGAATTTTGCAAAGTTGACTCTAGAAAATAGGCTCCCACCCACTCTACATGCAAAAATGGTCCCCCATATTTAATTTGAGGGAATATGAACCACATGATCAGCCAAGGTGGATCAAGCTCTACAACCTTCCTCTAGAATTTTGGTCAAAAGAATACTTGGAAAAATTGGTCCCTCGCTTGATTCTCTCATCGACATTGATGGGGATCTCCTAGAAGACAACTCATATATGTAAGCTCATATCCATATTGTTGTGATACAAAGGATCTCGAGTGATATTAAATTGATCTACTTAGTTGGCGACTAGATATATAGGAGGTATAAATTGAAGAACCAAGGTTTTTTTCGCTTAATTTGTAGAAAAAGGAACCATGCAATAGAAAAGTGCACCAAAATGATGAAGACTCGAAACCAAAAGAAACAAGTGCAGCCTTATCTGAGTCTAATAGAGCACAATGCTTTGATTGGGTTGTGGTGACCCACCTAGGCATCCCCAGCCAAAAATTTGAACATGCAAGTGTCATCACTTACCAGTACAAATATGTAGTTGCCCAATTACTACAATTTGGAGGAGGTGAAGCTAGCGGAACTATAAAATGTCGTGGAGGAAGATAACATACAACTTTTATCCTAGAAGGTGATTTTCCCCCACCTCAAGCTCTGCATTACAACTTTGTTTGTGGCTTTCCAAAACCAAGTGGAAGTATCTAGGCTAATGAGGTTGATAATGAAGGAGAAATGGAAGATGATGAGTTATACATTATCGACCCTAGGTGTATCTCCCAGTTTGCCTCACATATTCTACACTCTAACATGAGTATAGATAAGAAGAAAGGGAGAAAATATAATAAATAGAAGAGGGAGGAATTAGAAAAGGAAAAGGGAGCCAAAAGTATCAAAAATTTCATGTTGAATGTTAAGGGAGGAAGCCCCTTCCTTAGGGATCAATGAAGATCCTCTCATGGGATGTTAGGGGCTTAAATTTCCCTAATAAGCGACACTTGATCAAGCATCAAATTGAGAACGTAATGATGTATGTAGCAATTATCCATGAGATTAAGATAACAAACAAGTCTTTTAAATTATTCCCTAGTCCTATTATATATTGGAAAGAGCTTTATGTGGAAGCAGCAAGGACTACAGAGGGCCTTGGCATCTTTCACTGATTCCTCCTGGGCATCCCTAAATTACTTGCATGGGAATGCCAACTCGATGTTGTTCTAGGTTATCTTCTCTCAGTATAATATTGTGTTTCACTTGCTTAATATATATGGGCCCACCAAAAGTGCAAAAGGAAAAATTGTGGGAGGAGCTCAAAGGCATAATATCATGTTTGGGAGACTCAAAGCTCATTGTTAGAGGAGATTTCAATGTAATTTTGAGTATGCACGAAAAGCATGGAGGCATCCAAAGAGAGTCCTAGTCAACCAAAGACTTCAAAAAATTTATGGTTGAGGAAGAGCTCAATGAAGCCTTGACAAAGAATAGACTATACATGTGGGTGAATAGCAGAAGTGAATTCACCAACATAACTAAAAGAATTGATCACTTATTTTTCAATGACCAACGGCTACCTTCTCAAATCTCACTCATAGCCATCATTCTTCCCTTATTAGGAATAGATCACTTTAAATCAATCTGAACCTAAAACTAAACTAGGGGCCTCCAAAAAGTTTATTTAAATTTGAAAAAATATGGCTCTAGAAGAGGAGCTTGTGCCCTTGGTAGAAAAATGGTGGTTAAATGTACCAAGGAAGGTGGGGACCAAGAGCTTCCATATTATGAGTAAACTTCAGTGGGTCAAGGATCACCTTCAGGAGTGGAATAAGCTAGCAATTGAAAACATTTTTGAAGGTAAATCAAGGGTTAGAAAGACATGGTGGTACTTAATGAAATATTTATCCAATATGGTATGTTCCAAGAGGAATACACCAAAGAAAGGGAATTAATGGTAGAATATAATGAGATACTGGCTAAGGAAGAAGAATACTAGTGCTCAAAGGTAAGGGAGGTATGGCTACAAGAAGGTGATTTAAACATAAAATTATTTCACAACTCAATGAAAGCTAGGGGACTACAAAATAAAATCGCATCAATCCAAAGAAATGTTAGGTCTATAATATCCTCACTCAACAAAGTCAAAAAAGAAGTGGTAGCATACTTCCAAAACTTGTTGGATCTTGAAAGATCTTTAGACCATATAAACATTAAGAATGTACTCAAATGCATCCCTTATATGATCATGAAAGAATAGAATGGAGTGCTCGTAGCACCCTTCGTGGAGGAAGAACTAAGAAAGGTAGTATTCAAAATGCACCTAGACAAATCTCTTGGGCTAGATGGTTTCCTTGGCCTTTTCTACCATAAGTGTTGGAACTTATTAGGGAGGGATGTCCTTGTAATTGCTAAATATTTTCTAGGAAACATGGAAGATTTGTGAGAGAACTAAATATCACAGCGATCATATTGATTCCAAAAAAAGTGGAATGCAATTCATTCTAGGACTAAAGGCCTATATCCTTATGCAACACAATCTACAAGATCCTGACTAAGGTGATGGCAACAAGTTTAAAATATATGCTAGCCTTGATTCTCTCTAAAAATCAAGGAGGATTCACCCTTGGTTGGGAGATCACCAACAACATCATTGTGGCGAATGAGATCCTACACTCTATCAATTGCAGCCATTAGCAAATCATGATCATAAAAATTGACATGATTAAGGTGTTTGATAGGGTGAAGTGGAGATTTCTACTAGAAGTTAAGGAAATTTGGCTACTATCCCCAATGGCTTGAGATGATTGGGTTTTTTATCTCCCTCACTTGTTATTCTATCCTAGTTAATAGGGAATTGTGTGGATTCTTTGAAAGCACTAATGGATTCACCAAGGAGATTCCCTATCCCCTTTTCTCTTCATGCTCATGGCAAAGGCCATGGCGAAAATGATCACATACCAACAGATATTTGGTAGTTGGAGAGGAATTATGGTGGCTAAGGATGTAGATCCTATCACGTATAGGTTCAGTTTTTTACAACATTGTCTTGTATGGGGTGGCCATACTTTAAGAATTTGAAGTGATCAAAGAAACTATCAAGGAATATGTCAAGTCATTAGGGCAAGTAATAAATAGAGAGAATTCAAAAATATATTTCTTCCACATCAAAAGGATGCTACAAAACAAGATTGCAAATCTATTGGGTTTCAATGTAGACTCCATCCCATGTAAATATCTGGGGGCTCCAATCTTCAAAGAGATTGTTTGGATGGAGCTCTAGAAGGAGGTAGTGGAAAATTAAAAAACTAGGGCAACAACATGGAAGCGTAGATGGCTAATGTTAGCCAAAATAATCATGATGATTAAGGTTTTCCTAATAGCCATAGCAATCTATACAATGTCATGCCTCCCACTCATGAGCAAGGCCCTCTCTGATATGAAAATAATTGTGAAAGAAATTATAGGGAGGGATCAAATGAACATAAGTGTATCCCCTTAATCCATTGGGAGAAGGTATTTAGGGAATAGATCTATGGTGGGGTGGGTGTAAATAATTTGAAACTTTAGAACCTCGCCCTTGGTGCCAAATTAGTTTGGAAAATATATAAATCCTCCAACAAGTTATGGTGTCGAATAAAGAAAAATAAGTACTTGGATTGTGGCGATCTAATAAGGATGTTCATGTTGAATTTCAAAAGCTTAATAACGGACCATCTTACATGGCTACTTAATGATGGTTGAAGAGCCAACTTTTGGACCAACTCATGGAATGTAAATAGGCCATTGATTACTGATGAAAATCTCAAGCCTTAAATGGAAACCCTATTCCAACTATTTGGGAATTTGGTTTCAAATTACCTCATCCACCTCCCCAACAAAGACTTTGGGTGGGTATATTTCTTTGATTTCCCTATTGGCGCAAATGCGAAGAAGCATCTCTCTACTCTAACCTCTTCGTGGTTGTTGTGTCTCAATCTTAAGCTTGATAAAATCATCTGGTGTGGTGCCAATTTCGGTGAATACTTAGCTCGTTTGGGATATGTAATGCTTATAGCACGAGGATTTGGTCTGTGGCCTAACCACCTCTACTTGGGTTAGGCAATTCTTCCAAAGTTAGGGGACTTTTTTTGGACCATCCTTCATAAACATTACCTCACAGGCAATCACCTAGGCTCTATTGGTATTGTGGGCCAATTTAGGTGCGTCATGTGCAAGGCCTCTAACGAAACTCATGGATCACCTCTTTTTAAATTGCCTTGTGGCTTCAGCATATTGGGACTAGTTATAAGAAAACCTTGACTAGTTTGGGCCCCGCCTGATGGACATCAAGGCTATGTTCAACTCTTGGCCCAATCTCCATTAATATGCATTCTGGAATAATATATGGAGCAGCTCATTGTCTATGTTACTCTAGCACCTATGGAAGGAATGCAACTAAAGGATTTTCTAAGATTCTACCAAATCAAGAGAGGAAGTAATAGTGGATATCAAGAATGGCATTTACGAATGGATGAATGGAAATGTAAAGAAGAAGCACCTCCTGACTTTCACTAGCTAGGATGATGGCTTGATGAAGAGGTTGCATTCTCTTAAGGTTCCAAAATTGTCTTGCCTCAAACCTATAGTGAGAGAAAAGGAAGATGGCCAAATGGTCTATGCCACCCAAGAGTCAATTAAAGCTTAATTTTGACGATGCCTCCAAAGGAAATATGGGTGCATTAGGGGCTAGCATCATCATTTGAAATCATCTAAGGATAGTTAAAGTTGAGTCTATAATTTTTCCATTAGGTACCAACAATGAGGTAGAGTTTGAAGCTTGCATTCTCTTAAGGTTCCAAAATTGTCTTGCCTCAAACCTATAATGAGAGAAAAGGAAGATGGCCAAATGGTCTGTACCCAAGGGTCAATTAAAGCTTAATTTTGACAATGCCTCCAAAGGAAATCTGGGTGCATTGAGGGCTAGCATCATCATTCGAAATCATCTAAGGATAGTTGAAGTTGAGACTATAATTTTTCCATGAGGTAGAGTTTGAAGCTCTTATTGCCAGCCTAAAGCTATGTCATTCTTTGAAAGTCCGAGGTGTTGATATCAAAGGTGACTCTTAGATCTATGTCGAAGGGATAAGACGAAGACATATGGAGAATTAGAAGCTACAACCACGCTCGTTAGTAAACAAAAGCCTTCTGCACGGTCTTCCCGACTTCACCATATCACTTTGTCTACCGAGAGGAAAATATGGCAGCGGGTCTACTCGCCAACTACAGGGTATCTCAATCTACCCAAATAATAACTGATCTGTTTCCCTCTCCCTAGCCCGATCTTGAGGAAATCATCTTGAGGGAGCTCATTAGGGATTCGGGGTATGACATTTCCCTTCCCGTCACGCGATGACACTTCATGCGGGCATGAGATGGCTTTGGTCTTTTCCTTGCAGGGAACATATCTATCCCATTTCTAGCATGAATCTTAAGTGTATTGTTGTTGGGTATACATCTGGGCCGAGGGTCGGCTACTTCTTATAAGGTTGAAGTGGTATCTGTCTCTCATTCTGGAGAGAAGAAGATTAGAAATCCAGTGCAGGTGCCTTCAAGAAGATGTCATGTCTCATATTAGATGTCTATTCTCTAAAGGGCAAGAGGATAAACTAACCGCTATTCAAAAATTATCGGTTGCTCAAGCTGGGACTCAAGGCACATCCATGACACAGTAATCTACAACGAGTTCCTGACCAACTTAATTCAAGGAACTAGCATCAAGGAAATGGCGGAGGTGATCGTGATTGCATTACTCAACCAAGATCTTGTGACTAAGGCTCTAGAAGCCATCGAGGGGATTCAATGTATGCCAAAGGGTAGTTGGGTGGTGGGTCTGTTGGATGCCTGTGTTGCCAAAAGAGAGCACAAGATCACAGCTAAAACGCTCACCTTGTATCGGGATGGTATTCGGCATGGGAACGATAGAAACGCTCTTCTTCTATCTGAGAAATTATGGGGACCAGATTGGCCCTTCTCTTTTTGTGAGGGTTGCGGAGTTGGCAAAGGGGATTTTTCCCTTATCTGC
The DNA here is from genome assembly GCA_007115665.2 of Sequoiadendron giganteum. Classification (NCBI taxonomy): domain Eukaryota; kingdom Viridiplantae; phylum Streptophyta; class Pinopsida; order Cupressales; family Cupressaceae; genus Sequoiadendron; species Sequoiadendron giganteum. The sequence continues at coordinate 644,817,146 of CM021101.1, read as the reverse complement.
TAGATGTAACCCATTTCCAGGTATCCAATCTCGATGTAATTTTACCTATTTACTTAATACAATCGGCACTACCCCTTCTCGTAGAACTTTTACCCAAAAAAAACAAAACAAAAATATCTTACAAGTCTATATAAATATGAAATGTGTTTCTTTATACAAGGATTATCATAATAATAATATACGTATCTTAAATACATCTATCTAAAAAATATCTTACATATAGATATAAAGACCCCTTTTTTTTGGGTTGTCTCGATTTGATTTTTTTAGGTTCATCTTTTGCCCCTCTTTTCTTTTGTTAGTTTTGGGTTTGGAGATTGCTTTTGGCTAAGTCTCTTGCTTTTGCCAGCATTTGCTTTTGTGGGGAATTGAGCAAGGGAAAATTTGCTAAGTAGGGCCCTTTTGACTTCCCTTGATTGAAATCCCATAGTCACTCAAATCTCGTAGTTTTGATAAAACCCACATGAAGTTCATCCTCGCAAATGGCTTGACTTATGGTAATCCTCACTAGGGCTAAGTCTTGCATCGGGTAAATTTCCACATGATATGAATCCTCACATGGATCAATTTTCTAAAACTTTCATTTCGTGGGGATCACACTGCAGGTCTCCATGGTGTGATTTCCTAACACATGCGAAGCATTTCAAGGAGCAAGAATTCAAAGCATTTCAAAGCTGTAGAACTTGCGGTTTTCAAATCTTCTATGAAATCTAAGGTTGGTAACCATATCGTAATATATTTAGTCATGATTTTCATATCCGATCTAGGCTTTCTTGAGTAGTGGGTTTGCTTGGGGAATGGCCTTGGTTCAAGTCTTAGGAGCATTAATAAATGATATGTATATCACAATAGGGTTTTGTGCATGACTTAACTTCAATAAATTTCTCCCACTTGAGACAAGTTGTTTGAGCATGGTTTTGTCTAGTTTTTTTTTTTGCAAGAAATTAATGTTGTGAGGGTCTCCTTACATACTTCTATATTTGAGAATTTTAACAATTAAGTAATGAACCTTTGACCTTGCAAACTCATAACCTGAAAAATATCATTGGTGAGGATTCCCATGCGAAAATCCTAAGTCTTAAGACCCATAAGAAAGTTCAGTGTCTCCTGCATATTTGCATTGCTCTAAATCCTGCATAGAGGCAAGTCTCATCGTAACTTGAAACCTGCAAAACCACATTTCTGCATTACCTGATTCCTGCAAAGCTTCGCCTATGGAAATCCAAGTGTGAGTTTCCAATGCTCTCATTCTAAAAAATTTGAAGTTCTAAAGGTCTAAGATAATCCCAATCCTCGCATTCCTAACTTTCCACGAAGCAATGATATCAAAACTTTGTGAACTAATGCCACTCTGACCTTTTGCGGGAAGTATCTTGTGAGGTTTGTATTGCGGGTAGTATCTTGCGGGGTTTGTATTGTAGGTTTCTATGGTGTATTTCCCCACAATGATTTGGTAACTATCTGACCTGCCTTTGAATCTCTTGTTGCTCGAAATCCTACAATTCTTCTAGACCCACAAATATTCAAAACTCATAAAAGTTGGGATATCCCTAATTTTGGAGCTTCTTGTGGTTGTGGGTAACCATGCATTTGTAAGGTGCTTTCGATCATAATTATTTGTGTATTTTTTACAAATGTATGTGCATAATTTGGACTATTGATACTAGCATTAGTTCTTAAAGTTAAACTTATTCCAAGAATGATGATTATGTGTTATTCTTGTAGATTTTATGGAAAAGATAAATAGAGCATCAAAGATGAAGTATGAGTTCCAAGGAATTGATACTCCTAAGATTGTGTTCACATGGGACAAAGTTAGTGACACAAACATCGAGCATGTCAACATGGAGGAATTCAAGGAAAGGATCATCGGAGCCTAATGTATTGATTTGGCATTAAAGATCAGGCAAAGCAAAATAGCCTAGGCAACGAGGTTCCCACCCTCCATGATCTATCCTGAGCTAATCATGGGATCTCAAGAGTACTACCACAAAGATTCCAAGAGGATAATTGTTGTGAAAGGGAGAGTCCTTGTTGACTTGTCCTCCAGTTCTATTGCAAGAACGTTTGGGATCCTATCATTCTCTCAAATGACTATTCCTAGCCATGAATATGCAATTAAGGTCTTTGATACCAATCCCAATGGATGTCTCCAACTTGAATCAGTAAAAATTGGATGAAGAAGTCAAGGGAAAATACCAGTAAGTGCCAAAGTCTCCGTATAGGAGTGATTTCAATGATGAACTCAACAATCTTGTCACTCTCCTCATCAGGGTAGTGAGGCTACCATCTACATCCACATTTGAGAACTGGATGTTCTACTACATTGAGGATATCTTAAGGGAAAGATAAATTTTGACTGGGAAAATATTATCAGTGACAGTCTTCAAGAACAATTTTATGTGGTGAAGAAGTCCTCCACCTTTTACATGACCTATTACGTAGTGTATCTACTTGCAGCAAACTTCAAATACAAAGGTCTGACTTGTAAGGGAAATGTGGGTATAGGCCCAGATGAGCACATTGTATACAAATGCTACTTGCAATTATAGTACCAAAACACTATCCACCGCTACAAGAGGTTCAACGATGCATTCACAATATCCATTATCTAGACATTACAAGGGGACTTGAGGGTGAGATTATCTTTCTCTACCATGGAAATGGTTAAGTGGTTTGAGTATTGGTTTATCCAATTCCTAAAATGTACATATTTCAGAATTGAAGGATTCTCAAGGGAACCATACAGACTACCCCAAGTATCCTACTGATAGGATTGTGATGTTGGAACTCACTAAGCAATTGTGCACATCACATCACTTGCTTCATGGAAAGCATAAAGTAGGGGTTCCATACCCTCTAACATTAGGGGAATGCATTCACGTCCTTTGGTGCCCTCTGTCAAACATTCAGATGTGGAGATCCAGAGATTTGGTTTTAACTTCCACAGTCAGAGGGACAATTTTCACCCTTATAATAAAATCAAGAAGCGGGTGGGAAGCCAATATTCTCACTAGCTGCATATAGATGACTTTTAGGAAAAATAATCAAATAATTATGAGGTCTACAAAAGGGCCTATATGAGGGTGACACTAGAATATGTTTGCACCCTACACCTCTTCAAGGTTTCTAACCAATTGTAGGAAGATGAGCAACTCTTTGACGAGGAAGAATACGATAAGGTGTCTACTCATCCCATCCCTCTACTGGATTGGATGGATGAGGAAGAAACTGACATAAATGTCATTACTTTCCTGATGCCCCATTCAGTAATGATGATGAGAATATTGAGGATGATGAGGCTTCAGGCATAATCTCAATAAGAAAAGAGGCATCCACTCCCCCAAAATCTAAGGGAAAAGGGAGGAAGAGCATAGAAGAAAGGTTCCCTACAAAGAAACCTAGGGTATATAAAAGGAATGTTGGCAACACCAATAATCCTCCTATAAAGAGGACAAAGATGGCTGGTACAATAGCATTGGAATCTATCTCAAAGGATTCTTACCCTCCTTCTTCCCCTATGTCTTCCCCTCCTTCTTCCCCTCTGTCTTCCCCTCCTCCCCTCCTTCCCCTTTTTTTTCCCCTCCAACTGCAAATCCTCCTTCTCCTCCACTAGTCTTTGTTGGCAAAACAAGGATAGACAACTAAGAAGGGGGGTGAATCAGTTGTTACTAAAATCAAACTTATTCAACATTAATCAACTTTTAATCTTAGATTTGATAGTTAATAGTGCAAGCATAAACCAATAACACATCAGAGACACATGAACACCAAGATTTTATACGTGGAAACCTTGTCAGGGGAAAAACCACGGTGGATGCTAGTCCACAAGATTATACCATGTTAAAAGTATAATGAAGAATGAATAAAGAATGCACTTGCATTCAAGCACACTTCCTAGAGCTCACTGCTCAAAGGAAAGGCTCACTGCCTTACATAAGACAATCAGATTAAATCCATCTGATGAACATGAGCTGAGAAATTAGCTTCTTCATAAGCCTGATTACAGTTCTGGTTAGGCACAGATACACTTCTTCACACTCTTCTCTGTAATCGAATGTTCTTATCTTTATTCGCACATACACACACACCTCTACAAACATACACACATTGAGCATACATGAATTCGCTCAAACAATTACTCTTATATATCCGCTATACAGATTTACATCAATGACTTTGTCGGCCACAAGACAATGAATAAATTACAAGTTGTTGGCCTCAATACATGAACAAATCTTAATGTGCACCAACCTAAGTTAGTCACAACATAGTAAGGACCTAAATCAACATCCTTGAACATGTTGACCAATAAAATATTAATCCATAAGGATCCGCAACATGCTACCACCATCATGTCGGTCAAGAACATGAAAAACTTAAACACACAAGGAAAATTCTTCAATCACGAACATGTCGATCAATGCGAACGTACCAAAATAATAGAGAACAATCTAGGAACATCACTGAACATCTCAGAATCATACGCAACAACCCAATTCACCAGAATTGCAATTTCATCTTTCATAAATACTTGCTACAGTAACTAAATAACTGTAGGAACACATGAGATCTTCATAACTTTCCCAATTCGTGATGTGTACCACTGAAACTTTCATACAACATATTAGATAAGCTCAGCAATAAACCCTTTAGTGTGCACCACCTGATCACCAACGAACATAACTTTCCATCACTCTGACCTTCTCAGCTTCACTGGTTGCCTGCAATATTTTTATTACAATTTTCTCAATATCCTCGACATATACAGCCTTCAGAATCACCAATCATAATAGTGTTGACATCAATGACAACCACATATCAGCAATACAACTTCAGCATCTAACAATCTCCCCCTTTGGCATTGATGGCAACACATGATGTGAAAAAAATACCATCAACCCAACAAGCTCTTCTTCAACAATCTCCCCCGTAGATTGTGCACTCTTTTCCTGTTTTCTTCTTCCACTTTACTCCTCTCCCATATTTTTCACATTGCTCCTCTCCCCCTTTGACATCAATGGAAAAGGTACACATGCTTTGAAACACATATCTGAATCATCTGACTTCTCCCCCTGAGTAGCAGCCACCACAACATCAATCTGAAACAAGATCTGACTCTGAGTCCACGGATTGATGCAAAGACTTGCATCTTAGTTCAGATTAGGAGGGGAAATTACCCCTAACTTGCCTCTGAGATACTCAAAAGTATCCTTAGGCAATGGTTTAGTGAAAATATCTACAATTTGCTCCTTAGTAGGCACATACTCTAGTTTGACTTCTTTCTCACTTTGTCTCTCAAAAATTTATACTTGATAGATATATGCTTTGTTTTTTAATTTAGCATCGGATTCTTAGAAATGTTTATGGCACTTGAGTTGTCACAGAATATAGTAATAGGCTCATCATACTCAACTCTAATATCTCTCAGCATTTGTTTCATCCACAGCACTTGGGTACAGTTATAAGCAGCAGCAATGTATTATGCCTCAGCAGTAGATAAGGAAATTGAATTCTGCTTTTTACTTAGCCAAGACACTAGCTTCTTCCCCAAGAAGAATGCACCACCACTTGTTATTTTCCTATCATTTACATCTCTTGCCCAATCTACATCTGTAAAAGCATTTAGAGTAAGATCATCATCCTTCGGATACCATAACCCAAAGTCAATTGTTCCTTTCAGGTATTTGAATATTTTCTTTATTGCAGTCACATGTGATTCTTTTGGATCTGCTTGATATCTAGCAACCATGCTCACAACATTCATAATGTTTGGTCTTGTCTGAGTTAAATATAGAAATCCACCAATCATTGACCTATATCTTGTTTGATTAGCTTTAGGAGAATCATCATTCTATGTTAGCTTACATCCGATTACCATGGGTGTACCAACTGGCTTTGAGTCTTCCATGCCAAACCTTTTCAGTAACTCTTTCACATACTTGGACTGAGATATAAATATTTCATCATCTAACTGAGTAATTTGCAATCCTAAAAAGAATTTTAGCTCTCCTATCATTGACATTTCAAATTCACTTTTCATTTCATCAACAAATTTCATGCATAGGTCATCATTACCTTCAAAAATAATGTCATCAACAAAGACTTCAATGATCAACTCTTTATCCTGATCCAACTTGAAATACAGATTGTTGTCAGCAGTACCTTTATTGAATCCAAGCTTTAACGAGTATTTGTCCAGTCTAGCATACCAAGCTCTAGGGGCTTATTTGAGTCCATATAGTGCCTTCTTCAACTACACACCATGTCCTTTTCATCAGTTAATTGAAATCCATCTGGTTGCTCAACATAGACTTCTTCTTTTAGTTCACCATTCAGAAATGTTGACTTCACATCCATTTGATAGACCTTGTAATTCTTGAATGTAGCATAAGCAAGAAATAACCTTATAGCTTCAATTCTAGCAACAGGGGTAAAGTTTTCTTCAAAATCAATACCTTCCATCTATGAGTATCCTTTACATACCAGTCTTGCTTTATTTCTGATTACTTCACCTTGTTCATTCAGCTTATTCTGAAAAACCCATTTAGTTCCAATCGCATTTTTGTCTTGAGGTCTAGGAACAAGAATCCATGTATCATTCTTCTCTATCTGCATTAGTTATTCCTTCATTGCTTCCATCCAATGTTCATCTTTACATGCTTCACTAATATTTCTAGGCTCAATCTTGCAATATCAAACAATATTCTTCTGCAATCCTTCTTCTATTTTGTACACCTTTGTTCTTATCTCCTATGATCTAACTTTCAGAATGACTTCTCTTTACATACTTTAGGGTTTTAGGTTCTTCTATTCTTTCTTCAGAATTTCCACTGTCTTCTTCTTCTGAGCTTTCTTGATTCACCGGCATAATTTTGATTTGATTTTGTTTTTGTGCATTCTTCCCTTTCTCAATATTATCTTGTTGATCATCTGAATCATATCTGCAATATCTGGATGATCTTTTAATATCTTCATCAACTCTAACATTTCCACTTTCAACCATCTTCTTCAATATTTTATTGTAGCACCGATAGGCTTTGCTCTTAGTAGAGTAACCCAAAAATATTCCTCAATCACTTCTAGCTTCAAATTTGTCAATATCTTCATCTCTCTTAATATAACATCTACTTCCAAAGATTTTGAAATACTTAACAGTAGGCTTATAACCAAACCATAGCTCAAAAGGAGTCTTACTAGAATTACCATTTACATTCACCTGGTTGATAGTGTATACTTTAGTGCTTACAGATTCTCTCCAATACGTATGAGGAACATTACCTTCCAACATCATAGTTTTGGCAGCATCTAAAATTGTTATGTTCTTTCTCTCAACAACTTCGTTTTGTTGTGGGGTCTAGGGAGCATATAACTGTCTTTTAATTCCATGCTCTTCACAAAATGAATTGAACTCCCTGGAAGTGAATTCACCACCTCTGTCTGATCTCAAATATTTCATCTTTAAACCTGTCTCAGTTTCTGCCATAGCCTTAAAGCTTTTGAATTTCTCTAATGCCTCATGTTTTTCTCTTAAGAAAGCAACCCAAACCATTCTAGAATAATCATCAATAAGCAACATAAAGTACCTTTCTCCTTGTAGACTTTTGATTCTGGAGGGACCACATAGATCAATATGTAACAAATCCAGTACTTCATTTGAATGATGTTGTTTGCTTCGAAATGAGATTCTTGTATGTTTTCCCATCTGACATTCCTTGCATATAATGTTAGTAGGCTTCACTAACTTAGGTAGATCTATGGCTGCTTGTGTGGAGCTTATTTTAACAATGTTATCAAAATTTTCATGACACAACCTTCTATGACATAACCAACTTATATCAACTTGAGCAATCAAATAATTTTCACTGGCAGCATTCAAGTGAAAAATATTACCTCTTGTCTTTGACCTAAAGCAATCACATTTCCTGAGCTTCCCAGTATTTTGCACTTACCATCCTTGATTTAAAGATTGTATCCTTTATCAACCATATGTCCAACACTCAAAAAATTGTGTTTCAAACCTTCAACATATAGAACATCATCAGTATTGCATTCACCTCCAAGAGAAATAGTGCCTCTGCCACAAATCACACCGACATTGTTATCTCCAAATCTTACAACACCACCATCATATTTTTCCAGACTTAAAAATTTTGTTTTGTCACCAGTCATATGATGTGAGCATCCGTTGTCAATCACCCACCCATCCTTCTCATCAATCTTGGCTGCAAGAGCTTTCTCAATATTCTGACTACTAGTTGATTTAGTGGACATCGGACTATTTTCCTTGATAGCAATGAATACCCATTCATCTTCTTTTACAGTTTCTTTATCAGATTCATCATCAGTGATGAGTCTAGAATTTGGCCTAGTTAGAGGGGTAGAATCTCTTGTTATTTTTTGAAATTACCACAGACTTTGACATTATATGCTGACACTTTTTGATATAGTTTCTCTTAGTTATATGACATATGGACTAATTTCACTTCTCTTGGTTTTAATGATATATACCCATTATGTGGACCATCTATATTTATCTTGCATGTGATTGTTGAATGTTCTTTAAGGTGGTTATGATTATGCAATTACTATGTGTACCGACATTATTTTACAGACATGATTGAAATGCTAAGTTGAGAAATGTAGCCGCCAGCCGGTCAGATTGAGGAGTCGCATGATGGTCAACTGAAGACGACGACAGAAGATTCTTGTGTCAGCCACATGTAATCACCTTGCACCAATCTTTAATGGCATTGAGCATTGTGTGTATTACTACAATGGTCGAGTCCACTTTTGGGCATGCATGTCCAAATGGATTACCCTGCATGCGTAACCGCTCCTTCTATTTTCTCTCATTTTCCCTAAATGGAATCCTCTCAGTTAGTGGGAGTTGATGACCCTGTTTAGTTGATAAATAAGGCTTGATTCCTCCTTCCTCGGGCTAGTGATAGCGAGTTAGTGATTTGATCACCAAGTTCTTGTACAAGCTGATTATCAGCCATATTTCTGTAATTGCATTTTATGATAAATGAAATGAGATCCTGAGTTGAGTATCCAAGTTTTATAGTAGTTTAAAGGATACTCATCCAAGGGGGCCCACTTGGTGAGTTATATGTTCCTTAAGTTTAGTTAGATTATTGTTATTTTTTGTTCAGTACTTAGTTAAGATTCTTGGCATTGACTGTTCCTATAGCCACTAGAACTTTGTTTTATGATTGTTCCTGCAGCCAAGGCGGGAAGAGTAGTTCATGTTGGATGCTTATATTTTCCTTCCTGTTATGCATAATCAGTTTAGATTTTCTTGAGTGATGTTCAGTATTTTCTTTGTTTCCTTTCATGCAATTTTCTTTCAACCTTAAGCTTTCTTAGTCATAAAAATGAGATGACTACTCTAGAATTCCTAGTCCACATACTGTGCTGACCCATTTCAAGTTCACGCCCCTGGGTTGACAATCTAAATGTACCTTCATGATGGTTAAAATGGCTATTCAGGTCAGATGTCCAATCTTTGAATCATGGCAGTAAGATCTTAGTTATTGAAATCATTAGAGGAGGCCAACATTTTTGGCGTCATTGCCAAGGATGGTGTCAAACTAGGGAGTTCGTTGGAGTCATTGATAGCTTTTTTGCTATAGTATTTCTAAATTTTTCTCTTAGTATTAGAAGTATGATCCACTATTCTTCCCCACCCATTCTTTGTGTGAGTTGGTCGATACCCATTCTTTGTGTGAGTTGGTTGATATTGAGTTGATACCACATGCATAGAAGAAGAAGAGATGCTTATGGGATATTCCTTCCTAATAATCTCAAACCATTTCAGCTACTAGAACGTCCAAATCTACCCAGAGACGAAGAAGAAGAAGAAGAACCACAGCCCTTTGCTGATGTATTCCTTGACTTGACTAGTCCTAAAGTTTCCCTTGAAGATCAAAATCCTATTGAAGAACCTTTTATTCTGGAATTTCATCAAGCAGACATGGCTGATGTAAATGGAGATAGGCCTAACAGGAAGAACCAACCAACTTTCCCCTTTCCCATTGTTGAACAAAATGAAGTAGATAACCTCAAAAATATCCTTGCTTCAGTCCTTCCTAAATTCTATGGACTTGTCACAGAAGATCCCGATACCTTCTTGTTTGAGTTTGATATACTCTGTAGAAGCTATGACTATACCACTGATGCTCACAAACTCAAGTTATTTCCTACTACTCTGAAAGAAGTTGCATTAAGATGGTTTGTGAGCCTTGGTAGAAATCCTGTGAGAACTTGGGAAGATATGAAGAAAAATTTTCTCGAGAAGTACAAAGAATATTGCAGGGGTAGTGACATGAGAGGAGGTGACATTTTCAAAATGCAGCAAAAAGAAGATGAGAGCTTGGAAGATTTCATTTCAAGGTTTATGTTTTATCTATAGAAATCTCCACATCATACACTTAATGAGGACTCACAAAAGTTACTTTTCCTGAGAGGAATTAATGAAAGTTGCACTGGTGCCTTGGATCTAATGGCAGGAGGAGATATCACTCAAATCCCTTGGGATGATATCAAAAAAATATGTCAGAAATATTCTAGGGCAGCTTCAAAGAAAAGGAGAGCCTACCAATCCTCTATGGGTAAGTCATCTAGTAGTGGAGTCTCAAGGATGGAGATTACTAATTTGTTTGCATATTTCAAGCAAGATATAATTAATAATCTAGCTACTCAATTGGATACACTTCAAGCTAAAAATAAACATGAGGAGGCAGAAGCAATACTGACAGAATATTGCCCTCAGTGTAGACAGAAGAAGAGGGACTACAGATACAAGGTGATAGCTAACATTGATAGTAAGCAAATTCCACCTGAGTTCAAACCAATTCAGACTAAGGAAGACCAAGTCTACTTTCTTGCACAGAAGAAGCCATGGGCTTCAAGACAAGGTATTCCACCACATCCACTATCTTTTGTTGGACCATATTTTAATTCTTCTTATCCATCTGGTAATCAATGGCAGCCACCCTATCCATCCAACTATGGAGGATACCCACCCCAGTCTTGGAATAACCCACCCAATGCTTGGTCTAATTATCAAAATACCTCACCTCAATGGAAACAACCTCAAGGGAATTGGCAACAATTTCAAGGACCTTGGCAACCACCCCTAGGAAATTGGCAGCAAACATCTCAATGGAGAGGTGGCCAGCAATGACCAAATCAGCCCACCAACTATATGCAACCATCTTCTCAAACCCAACAACCTGCTCTAATGCCCCCTCCTACTAATCCAAGTGCCAATATATCTAAACATACCCAGTTACCAGCCCAACCCACACCCAACCCAAATAATAAACCACAACAGCAGTCTATATATTTTGTTGATCCAAACCAATTTCCTGCATATGTTGTGAGTTTAAATGACATACGCCTACATTTAGGAACAACCTTGCAAGCTCCTTCCACCCCCATTATCATTGAGAAACATGTGGAAGAACAGGAAGAATCTTTGCCTGAACCCATTCAGCCTTGTGCAACTAAACCTCTTGAACCAGCTCCAATAAACCAGACAGCATAAGAACCATTGTTTCCTCACAGATTAGAAGCTGCCAAACAAAAAGAAGACAAGGAGGGAACTAGATTTGATATCCTAGATCAGCTCAAGCATAGATGTGTCTAGATAACTCTGTTTTAGGACATAAAATTGTCCCCATCTATGGCAAAGCAATTAAGGAGGCATGCCTCAAAAAACCAGGTAGGAAAAAGGACCCCATTATAGTCCATGTAGTAGGGCAGCTTGCTGACATCATGCTTGAAAAAGTAACTATCCCCAAGTATAGTGATCTAGGTAGCCCTAAATTTGAAGTTGTTATAAATGGGATGAACATAAAGAATGCTTTGATTGATTTAGGTGCAACAATCATTGTGATGACTAAAGACATCCTGCAGCAACTGAATATTGCAAACATGAGGTCCACTCCTACAGTCCTCCAGCTTGTCGATAGCTCCACTGTGAAGCCAGATGGCATAGTAGAAGACCTGATGGTAATCCTAGACTCCTAGGAGTATCCAACCGACTTCATGGTTCTTTCCCCTAAAGCAACACTAGAAGGATATCCACTTATCCTTGGTCGGCCATGGCTAGCAACTACAGACGCTTATATTGGATGTCACTCAGGTGATATGACCATTTTGGATGGCACGAACACTAAAAATATTGTTTTGTATCCTCCATCTCAGCCATCCCAAAATGCAAAAATATCAGTATGGACACATATTGGTGAAGAAGGTGAAGAAGTCAACTCTGTGGCATAGCTTATGATGCTTGGAATAAGTCCTTTCCTGTAGCTTCAAGACGAAGATGAGGTGTTATCTAGCATCATTCAAAACCAATGTCAGATAGAGGAAACATCATTTGGTCCCGTAGACATCAAGAAAACACTTATGTCTATTCTGCATGATCTTCCTACAGCAACTCTTCCGGTAGAAAGCCTTCTTGCAACAACTTTCTCTACAAACAGACTTCCTGTAGCAACTGCCTACCCCCACAGATAAAATTCTTGCAGCAACAGGTATGTTTCACACAATGTTGCCACCTAAACGTAAGATACCTTGTATTAATGAAGCAGCTATGATAGAGCTAGTCACACAAGTACAAGTGTTTGAGGAACATTCTCTACACATCAATAGTAAATTGAACGAAGGACAACAGCTGATATTGCCAGATCTGTTGAAAACTCATCAAAAAGCATTTTCTTGGGATTATCATGACATGAAATGATTATATCCAAAACTCTGCACTCATGGAATCTATATCAAGGATGAATGTACACCTATTAGACAACCACAACAAAGAATCAACCCTGCCTTGAGAGAAATTGTCAAAACTAAACTGCAAAATCTGCTAGACGCAGGATTTATCTACCCTATTTCAGACAGCCAGTGGGTATCCCCATTGGTGATTGTGCCCAAGAAGGGAGGAAAATGGTGAGTTTGTGTTGACTATAGGGAGCTCAATGTTGCCACTAAGAAGGATCACTTTCCTCTGCCTTTTGTGGATCAAGTCCTAGACTCTCTTGCAAGAAAATAGTACTTCTCCTTTCTTGATGGATTCAGTGATACAATCAAATTCAAACTGCACCAGAAGACCAAGAGAAGACTACATTTACATGTCCCTAGGGGACATATGCATATTTTGTGCTTCCCTTTGGGCTATGCAACACACCTGCCACTTTCTAGAGAGCAGTCATCAGTATATTCTCAGACATCTCCCTTGACTGCATGGAGATCTATATGGACGATTTTACTACCTATGGTGCCACCTTTGATGAAGCACTAGAGAACTTAAAGAAAGTACTACAAAGATGTGAGGATCGGAGTGTATCCTTAAATAGTGAAAAGTGCTTCATGATGATGTGGGAAGGTGTAGTCCTTGGCCATTACATTTCACACCTTGGCATTCAAGTTGATCCAACAAAAATTGAGGTAATAAATAATCTACCTACACTTGCAACACAAAAGGATGTTAGGATTTTTTTAGGACATGTAGGCTATTACAGATTTTTCATCAAGGATTTTAGCAAAATAGCAGCCCCACTATATAGTCTTTTGACTAAAGATGTTGAATTTCAATGGACAGAAAGTTGTGACAAAGCATTTTTTGATTTAAAGATAGCTCTAAGTCATGCTCCTGTACTTAAGGGACCAACTTGGGAAATCCCTTTCCACATCCATATTGATGCCTCGGATTATGCCATAGGATTAGTCTTAGGACAAAAGCAGAAGCTATTGAAAATTCCATTTACTTTGTCAATAAAAAACTTGTAGAGAGCTGAATTTAATTACACAGTCACAGAGAAAGAAATGTTGGCAGTAATCTATGCCTTGAATAAATTTAGGCACTATATCACAGGTTATCAAATTTTTTGTACACACTGATCATGCAGCCATTAGATACCTTATGAAAAAACCTCTAATCTCAAGAAGATTAGCCAGATGGTTGCTACTAATGCAAAAATTTGACATAACTATTGTGGAAAAACTAGGGAAAGTAAACGTGGTTGCAGATTTCCTCTCAAGACTGACATCATCAGATGATACTCAAGCAATAGATGACTCTTTTCCAGATGAGCATCTATTCTCCATCAACGTGCAAACACCCTAGTATGTTGACATAGGCAATTACCTTGTGATAGGGAGAGTTCCTCCTCACTTCTGCCCAAAGGAGAGAAGAGTGTTGATTGAGAAATCCTTCCCTTTTTCATGGATAGTTAGATGCCTATTTTATACTAGACCTGATCATGTTATGAAAATATGTGTACGAGAAGATGAAACCTATGACATTTTGCATGCATGCCATGATGAACCTTGTGGAGGCAACTTTGCAACTAAAAGGACAACAATGAAAATCTTGAACACAGGATACTATTGGCCTACCTTACACAAAGATGCAGGAAGATATACAAGGAGATGTGATAGATTCCAAAGGATGGGTAGGCCAACAAAGTCAAATGAAATGCCACTCTATCCATAAGTGGTAGTTACTCCTTTTGACAAACGAGGTCTGGATTTTGTGGGACCCATTGATCCTCCATCCAACAGTAAGTCCTATATTCTAGTATGCACTGATTATGTAACAAAGTGGGTTGAAGTCAAAGCCATGAAGCATGCATGAGACAATAAGGTTGCACAATTCCTTTATGAAGAAATTTTCATAAGATATGGGGTACCAAGAGAAATAGTAATTGATTAAGGCACTCATTTTACATCAGCCCTTATTACAGCATTGGTCAATGAATATAACATCAGGCACAGGAAATCCACCCCTTATCACCCTCAAGCGAATGGACAAGTCGAGGTGAAAAACAAAGAGATTGAGGCCATCGTCACCAAAACAGTACATATTTACAGAAAAGATTGGGCAAATAGATTATCAGAAGCAGTTTGGGCTTACAGGACCACCTGGAAGATGACCATAGGCTTCACCCCATTTGAGCTGCTATATGGGAAAACGGCCATGATGCCTATATAAATTGAGCACAAGACTCTCAAAACTTCTCTAGAGTTGGGGATGGATATTTCCAAGGCACAAAAGGAATGGATCATGCAGCTCAATGAATTGGACGAGCTAAGGAAAATAGCATTGCATCACACTAAACTGGTGCAAAGTCAAAGATTCAAATGGCATGACAGATTTCTCAAAGAAAAGAAATTCCAGCCAGGTACTTGGGCATTACTTTGTGATTCACGGTACAAGGATAATGCAGGTAAATTGCAGACATGATAGCTAGGGCCTTATGAAGTGGCAGAAGTCCTTTCCAATGGAGTTGTGCAGCTCAAGACAATTGACCCAATGAAATTCAAACTACTGGTAAATGGGCACCGTCTTAGATTATATCACAGGCCAACTTCAAAAGAAGAGTTCATGCAATAGTTATCCAACACACAGTGCCCAAGCATGGTTCCTATAGCAACAAAGTTTCTGTAGCTGAAGGTAGCGGACCTAGTGTCCCCCCTTTCGATTAAATGAGGTGCGTACTTGTCACAATAAAGATTTCTACTTTTGTAGAAATCCATTTCTTTACCCATCCACCCATTTGTACCACCCTTCTCTCTCTTCCATCATTTCACTTCACCTCACCCCATTCCATCGTCATTAATTGCTCAATTATTGCTCAGCAATGCAAGCGATACTTTCTCCCTGATCGATAAAATGATTTCTCCACAATCATGTTTGCATACACTCAGGTATGTGCACATTAATTCCATTCTTAATTATCCTTTAGAGAGTTTCATTTAATCACTGTACAATAAGATGGACATTCACATAATTTTCTTCAAATCCCCCATCAAATCAATCTTGTCATTCCACATGTGTGGACACATGTCCAAATTTAGGTTGGGGGAGGGGTAAGAAAGATGCAAAAATTTTGCCACATGCCACTATATGATTGTCTGTGTTAGCAAATCTTGGTGAGCTGATTCAAAATTTAAAATGAATGACGGCTTGCATGTGTGATGTGACACTAAAACTGCCACTGCCATTCACTCTCATTATGATTCCTTTTATTACCATTTATGTTATTCTTAACTCTATCATGATTCTAAAATGCAAGTGCTAAGTTGCTAAAAATAGGGTAAAAAAGAAATTCAATCGACAGATTCACCCAGCAAGCAGACAAGAAAATTTTGAAAAAATAAAGAGGTAATTTTACAGGGTGACGAGCTAAGCAGAGACAATGGGAGGCAAACTCATTTGGAATGAGCCCTCAGCTCATGATGCCTTGTTACAAGACGCAGTGTGCTTAGCCGAATTTCAAAATTATGGGTGGCTAGACTATTTTTTGAAGTTGGATGGTTTCAACGAGGGTATTGCATTGGATTTCAGTCAGACATTTTCAGACGGAAAGGCCATGGTGAAAGGATTGGAAGTCATAGCAATTGAGGAATGAATTGCTAAAGTTTCAGGGTTGTCGGAAGATGGTGAACCTTACCCTGTTTCTAAGGATTCCAGGACAGCCAGGGCCATATTTACAATGCATGGCAACCCTCCGCTCACAATTGACAAGAAAGGTTCCAAGAGGATCTCTCTACTCGAGCCATGGAAGCAGGTTGTCATGCATATCATCAAGTACATCACTTGCAAAGGTCAATTTTTGAACCTGCATTCAGTACATTTCAAATTGTTGAGTCATATGTGGCATAGGAGGAAGATGAATGTGCCCAATGTACTGTACAACCATCTCTCTATTATGGTAGCAGAAACACAAAAAGGTAGAGAAAACTATGTATCCCACCACTATTTAATTAAATTGTTGGTTATGAGATCTTTTCATGATGCAAACCCTAGAATGGCCTAGGATGATTTTGTGAAAACTGAGCAACATAGACCTGAACCCTCTCAGCCTAGGGTTTCATCTCAGTCACGTAGATCTAGCAGAAAAGTGAGCATAGATGAAGGCACCCCTGGTGCCTCGAGCTCTGGTGCTGGTATGGATTCCCCCATTGAAGAAAAGACCATAAATTTTAGTTCCTCTGATAATGAGAGTGAAAAATAAAATTCATCATCAGGTTCTAATGATGATGATGTCTCATTAAAAACTATGATAAAAATAAGGGCACAAAAGAGAGAGGCAAAAGCAAGGAGAAGAAAAATGCAATATGTGTAGAAAGAGGTGCCAAACCCTAAGAAAAGGAAGGCTAGCACTGTTCATCATGTAGCCAAAGAGAAACGAAAAATCCCTCTCAAGAAATCAAAGTCGGCTGACCTTGAGCTTGGCGGGACATCGGGTGAAAATACAGATGCTCCAATGGAGCAAGAGAATGAACAAGAAAAATATGTGTTCGAAGAGGCAGCAAAAATGACCCTAGCGGATCTTGTTGCCATTACTAAAGAAGTTGAAACTCAAGGAAATGAAGAAAATGAGGACTTCTTGCAGCAAGACCAACAATGGGACTTCTTGCAGAA
This sequence comes from Sequoiadendron giganteum, assembly GCA_007115665.2. Taxonomy (NCBI): domain Eukaryota; kingdom Viridiplantae; phylum Streptophyta; class Pinopsida; order Cupressales; family Cupressaceae; genus Sequoiadendron; species Sequoiadendron giganteum. Next base: position 644,799,706 of record CM021101.1, on the reverse strand, counting down.
AAGTTAGGAAATAGATCAGGAGCTCCTACAGCCACCACCAGAAGAAGAACAAGAGGTCCTGTAGCAGAACGAAGAAAGTGGAATCATACCTCAACAACTTGAATCAGTGAGACCTCCTGGATCTATGCAGATAGTTCTCTATGGGAAGCAACCATCTACGAAAATTCTGGTAGGAATCCACAACCCTCCTAATTTTCCAGTTCATACGGCCATTTTAAATTTATGGAAAGAAATAAAAAGAAGAAGGAGGAGTGGAAAGAAGAGAAGAAATGATTGAAAAAGGGAATTCAAATGAGAGATGAGATGATTTTAGAAAAGAATGAGGAGATTGTTTTTCTTAAGGAGAGGATAAGTGGCATTTCAACTCTGGTGCCACAAATTTTGGAGTGTAGGACCCCTCCAAGGGTTTATGCTTTGCACTTAAAGGAGAAATACCTTTCCTTTAGGATGTCAAGGATCATCTTAGGCCTAAATCCCTGCATTGAAATCCCTACTGATTTTTTCAATGCCTATAGGATTGCTTCCCCTGAAGTAAAAAATCTGTTATGTGAATTCTATCTACACAATTTTGTTGTCCCAAAAGATAAAGATTGGAACCCATTGCCTTATGTTGGAGACATACAGCTGAGAACATTTATGTCCTGGGTGCAGAATGAGATTAGTTGGGGCGAGCAATACAATTCTTACAAGAAGAAAAAATCCAGTATTCCCCTAGCCATCAAGGTTGAATCTAAGAGCCCCAAAGACATTTATACATATTGGAATAAATTTCTCTTTAGGTCAAGCTATGGTGACCGAATTATACCTTGGATTGAGGTTGTGTACAATGAATATGAGGTGAAAGTTGCTGCAAAAGAGGATACTATGAGGGGATATCTATCCCAGCGTTGGAACCTATTGACTGATAAGCTAAAGCGGGTTGAGCCACACTCTGTTCACAATTATGTTGTTGCACTGAAGAGAATTGATAGATATATCCAACTTGGGAGAACTAAGGGGCGTGAATGGCTTCCCCTGACTTTCCAGCCACCCATCCTCCTATGGCATGTGCCTAACTTCATATTCTATAGGTATGACATGGCAGAAGAGTAGTAGAGATGGAGAAGGCTTGATAAGCTGGGCGAGTTCTATTGGAATCCTGATTCACCTACTGCAGACACCGACATTAGACATCTATCAGTTGCAAACTTCAGGTCCTTAACAAAGTAGAAGTATAACTCTTCCCTTGTTGTAGGACTAGAAAAATGTTAGGTTGGGGGGAGTGATGAGTCTAGAATTTGGCCTAGTTAGTGGGGTAGAATCTCTTGTTATTTTCTAAAATTACCACAAACTTTGACATTATATGCTAACACTTTTTGATATAGTTTCTCTCAGTTATATGACATATAGACTAATTTCACTTCTCTTGGTTTTAATGATATATACCCATTATGTGGACCATCTATATTTATCTTGCATGTGATTGATGAATGTTATTTAAGGTGGTTATGATTATGCAATTATTATGTGTACTGACATTATTCTGCAAACATGATTAAAATGCTAAGTTGAGAAATGTAGCCGCCAGCCAGTCAGGTTGAGGAGTCGCACAAAGGTCAACTGAAGATGATGGCAGAAGATTCATGTGTCAGCCACATGTAACCACTTTGTATTGATCTTTAATGCAATTGAGCATTACAGGCATTACTATAGTGGTCGAGTCCACATTTGGGCATGCATGTCCAAATGGATTCCCATGCATGCGTAACCGCTCCTTCTGTTTTCTCTTATTTTCTCTAAATGGAATCCTCTTAGTTAGTGGGAGTTGATGGCCCTGTTCAGTTCATAAATAAGGCTCGAATCCTCCTTCCTCGGGCTAGTGATAGCGAGTTAGTGATTTGATCGCCAAGTTCTTGTACAAGTTGATTATCATCCATATTTCTGTAATTGTATTTTCTGATAAATGAAATGAGATTCTAAGTTGAGTATCCAAGTTTTATAGTAGTTTAAAGGATACTCATCCAAGGGGGGCCATTTGGTGAGTAATATGTTCCTTAAGTTTAGTTAGATTAGTGTTATTTTTTGTTCAGTACTTAGTTAAGATTCCTGGCAGTGACTATTCCTGCAGCCACTAGAACTATGTTTTGTGACTGTTCCTGCAACCAAGGCAGGCATAGTAGTTCCTATTGGATACTTATATTTTCCTTCCTATTATGCATAATTAGTTTAGATTTTCTTGAGTGATGTTCAGTATTTTCTTTGTTTCCTTTCATACAATTTTCTTCCAACCTTAAGCTTTCTTAGTCATAAAACTGAGATGACTACTCTAGAATTCCTAGTGCACATATTGTGCTAACTCATTTCAAGTTCACATCCCTAGGTTGAAAATTTAAATGTAGCTTCATGATGGTTAAAATGGCTATTCAGGTCATACGTCCAATCTCTGAATCATGGCAGTAAGATCTTAGTTATTGAAATCATTATAGGAGGCCGACAATCAATTACACCTTCTTCAGCATAATAACATTTCTTTTGAAAACTAGTCTTCTCAGGTTTGTACTTAGAAACTCTTTCAGGACATCTTGATGCAAAATGACCTATTTTACTACAAGAGAAACATTTAATAGGTAACTTTATTTTATACTTACCTTGTCCTCTGGCTTCTCTTTTCACAATCAGTGCTTCCAATTCTTCTAGCTCTCTTTCTTCATCTTCAATCAGTTTCATTTCTTCTTCATACTTAAATGTCTTCTTGGAACTCTCTCCTGGATTATATCTTTGTTGGCTTTTTTCGAATACAGTAGCTTTGAATGCAGATTTTATCTTAGGTGAAGATTCACCAAATTCACTCAACTCAAAGGCAGTTATTTTTTCAATCAACATGTCTCTTGTCACATTTGTTACTATCCTGAGCTCGTCAATAGCATGAGATTTTGTTTTGTAAGAAGTAGGCACATATCTAAGTATCTTAGCCACAATCTCTTCTTCATCCAAGGTTCCACTGGCACATCTAATGTCCATCACTAATTCATTTACCTTTTGCGAGAAATAAAATATGTTTTCATCTTCACTCATCTTCATGTTCTCCCACTTGCCTTTCAGACTTGTAGCTTAGCACTTTTCACTAGTGCATCTCCTTCATACAATGTTTCCAACTTTTTCCAGATCTCATATGCGGTCTTCAATCATATCACATTTGTCATCTCTGAATCTGTCAAATCACTCAACAATTCTTCTATATCCCTAGTATTAACTTTTGATTGCTTGATATCATATTTAGAGGAGGGACCATTCTAAGGAATAGTATATGCATTTTGTGTAATCTTCCAGAAAGGCTCACCAATACACTTCAAACAACACTCCATTCTGACTTTCCATAGAGAGTAGTTTGTACCATCGAGTCTAGGACTATCCTTCTTGTATGATGCCATCTCGGATCACCTCAAGTTGTTAGACTTCTTCAGAGGAACTAGCTCTGATACCAATTGTTGGCAAAACAAGGATAGACAACTAAGAGGGGGGGTGAATTAGTTGTTACTAAAATCAAACGTATTCAACATTAATCAACTTTTAAGCTCAGATCTAATAGTTAATAGTGCAAGCATAAACCAATAACACATCAAAGACACATGAACACCAAGATTTTGTACGTGGAAACCATGTTAGGGGAAAAACCATGGTGGATGTTAGTCCACAAGATTATACCCTATTAAAAGTATAATGAAGAATGAATAAAGAATGCACTTGCATTCAGGCACACTTCCTAGAGCTCACTACTCAAAGGGAAGGCTCATTTCCTTACATAAGACAATCAGATTAAATCCATCTAATGAACATGAACTGAGAAATTAGCTTCTTCATAAGCCTAATTATAGTTTCGATTAGGCGCAGATACACTTCTTCACACTTCGCTCAACCTTCTTCACACTCTACTCTATAATCGAATGATTTGATCTTTATTTGCACATACACACACACCTCTACACATATACACACATTGAGCATACATGAATTCACTCAAACAATAACTCTTATATATCCACTATACGGATTTACATCAATGACTCTATCGGCCACAAGACAATGAATAAATTACAAGTTGTCAGCCTCAATACATGAACAAATCTTAACGCACACCAACCTAAGTTGGTCACAACATAGTAAGGACCTAAATCAACATCCTCAAACATGTTGACCAATAAAAATATTAATCCATAAGGATCTGCAACATGCTACCACCATCATGTCTGCCAAGAACGTGAAAAACTTGAACACACAAGGAAAATTCTTCAATCACGAACACGTCGATCAATGCGGATGTACCAAAATGATAGAGAATGATCTAGGAACATCATTAAACATATCGAAATCATACACAACAACCTAATTCACCAGAATTGCAATTTCATCTTTCAGAAATACTTGCTACAATAATTGAATAATTGTAGGAACACAGATCTTCATAACTTTCCCAATTCATGATGTGTACCACTAAAATGTTTGGAAAAAATATTAGATAAGCTCAACAATAAACCCTTTAGTGTGCCCCACCTTATCATCAATGAACACAACTTTCCATCACTCTGACCTTCACAGCTTCACTGGTTGCCTGCAATATTTTTATTACAATTTTCTCAATATCCTCGACATATACAGCCTTCAGAATCACCAATGCTAATAGTGTTGACATCAATGGCAACCACATATCAAAAATACAACTTTAGCATCTAACAGTCATGGGTCCTCCATCTCTTCCAATTTATTTTTCTCCTCCATCCTCATCCGCTCCTGCTCCCTCTACTCATATTCCTTCGCTCATCCTTTCTTTGCCTCTAGCCATCAAAAAATTTGTCCACCTCACTTCTTTCATTCCCACTCCCTTTGCCTCTTCTATTATGGTGGAATCCTCTCCTACATCCATCGCTTTATCTCCCTCATCTTCTTCCCTTTCCACTCCTCAATTCATTATCTCTACCTTACCACCCACCATTCCTTCCACCTCCTCTCACACCTCTCTCAGTCTCCTTGATTCATTCATGTCTCATCTCGCTAATCTTCCCAAGCAAGCTATAGATGCCCTCTCACCGAAAAATAGGGTGATGATTAACCAAGTTTCCTAGACCACTCCTTCCCCTTCTTCTTGAGATATCTTGGATCCACCGTCCATGGAGAGCGTGGACCAAATTTTGAAAGAGATGCAAAAATACGAGAGAGATGGCATGGAAGGATTACCCACAATGGAGGAGACTTCAATTTCTCCTCAACACAAGGAGAAGTCCTTCGAGGAGGTTGTGGAGATCATCATGACCAGGTTCCAAGGGGAAAAGTGAATGGAGGATGAGAAACAGAATCAAGCTAGGCAGTAAATAGAGGAAATGGTCGCAAGAGACAGATCTGTAGAAATTCTTGCCTCATTAGAAAGGGAAATAGTTCCTGCTTGGCTTGAAGAGCGGTTGAAGAATAAGGAGCTTGTAATGGAAACTTTGTAGGAAATCCTTGAGGCAATTTTGGCCTGCATAGAGCAGCCTAAAGAAAAGAAGAGGGCCAAAATAAGGTCACATGTGACCAAGGATGCTTCAGGATCTAGAATCCTTCACATTGCAACTCCCATTATTGGCATGGATATCGCTTCAATTTTGCCTAAAGAGTATAATGTTTCTTCAATAAACATTAGCCCCCAAACAAAGCACAAGAAATCAATGAATGTTAGGGGTCGGTGTCCAACATTTTGAAATAGATAGACAAGGACCAAGTGATGAAGGTAAAGTTGAAGGCACAGATTACATAATTGGCCACTTTTATTCAACAGCTTGTGGTACCCATCTAAAATTCTCTAGTGAAAGTCATGGCTCCAATTTTGTTGTCCAAAGAGGACATTAGTAAAATAGAGCAAATGAAGACATGGGCTCAGTCCACTCATGATTGGATCAACAACATTAAGGATATCGGTAATAAAGCAATAGGAATGATTATGCAAGCATACAATAATTTCCTGATTTTGAAAGAAGAGATCAACAAAATTATTGAGGATTGTGTGGCCTTTTCTAAATATTATACCATAGTGTATCCTAAACTTGAGGCAATAAAGAAATTTCCCATGGACATGTTGGAAAGAGAAGGAGTTCTACTTAGACGAGATTAGGAAGCCAACTTTTTGGATGTATGTGTTGGACTTTAGAAAGGAGGTGATAGATCAAGTAATGCCTAAGATGAGAAGCATGATTGGGAAGGTTAATGAAATATTAGTTAATTTCAACCAATTTTTGTAGGATATGGTGGGAGCACCAGTCAATACTTCAAAAAAACTAGATGATGTGGGGCTAAAACAACAATGGCAAAAGATCGTACATAAAGATCCCACTGATATTTTAACTAAAGAGTTTTTGGATTCAAGTGCACAATTTATGGTAACATCAAGAGAGGTAATCAGGTAGAGGAATACCTGTATTAAGCTCCACACAAAGTTAATGGATGAATAAGAAGCTTTGGGCTATAAAGTGCATGTTTCTCAAGGCCCTCTAAACAATAAAATTATAGCTACACTATCTATTTTTGTTAAATATCCAATAAGGAAAAAAGAAGTTGGAAAACTGTAATAGATGATAATTTTTGGTAATTTCTAGCCAACTGTAATATCTTCCTCAAAGTGTGTGCAACCAGAGTTTTTGAGATTTTGTAAGATGTATTTAATTTAAAGTTATATTAATATATTTTATATTCTCCTAGGTGCATGTATAATTTAATTTTAAATTGGGAGATAAGAAGGAATATTTTATAAAAGCATTTAATACACCTCCAATATTAAATGCAAATATAATCTAGGTCATTGGTGTTGAGATGATCTTCACCGTTGATTTTGTAAGCCTTCTCTATAAAAGGTGGTCTTCTCTCATTTGTAAGGGGTTGAACAAGAGTTGTAACAACATTTTGAGATTAATACAAGCAATGGCATTGAAGTTCGTGTATTTTTCTTGTTGTTTCCAAATGCATGCATGGTTCCTTCTTCTTATTTTAGTTCAGTTCAATTATGATAATGGAAAAGTGCTAAAGGTATTTGATAAATCTCCTGCTCATACCATTTTTAATTTGTTGATTGTAAGTTACTTTGCATGGTTAGTCTGAGATTTTTATAGCATTAGTTCAATTGTGGGTGTTCATTTATATTGTTCCAAAACTTGGGTATATGTATGAATATTTATAGTCTAAAAATATTTAAGTTTCCTTTGAAGATTGCACTATTTTTGCAACATTGTGGGTTTAACCCTGATCAAACAGAAACTGGTTTTACAGGGGATTTATTTATCTATAGCATTAACCATTATTTTCATTAATATTAGGCTTTTAGATTTAGGTTCTCTAAACCCTTATCTTTTGCATTTTATTTAAAAGCTAGGTTAGTTTAGGAAGAGAAGTATCATTTTAAACTGCCATATTGGATGTTCAATTCTTTTTTCAGACCGCAAATTTGAAAATATAGTTAAAGTTTATACCAGTCTTTAGATTTTACAAACCCTTGTCTTCAAAAGTTTCAACTAAAAGTATAAGGCCCCTTGTTAAAATAGAAAAACATTAACCAAGTTAAGTTGTTTTATGTAAAGTCAAGAACTGACGATCGAATTCTTGGGGTTATCTTTTTGAAGTATTTTGAAGTAAGATTTTCTTTCAAGAGACAGGGTACTCTATTACTTTGTGTGTCTTGAGAATATGCAGAAACTCTCATCAACAATTATAGTTACTCCATATCTTCATATCTTGATATATAATTGTATTAATATTGCCAAAGTTTTATGAAAATAAATTACCTTTTGTATTTTTATATTTATTTATTTCCTAAAATATGTAACTTTTCTTATTACACTAAAGAGTGATTTTGTCTATAATTTTGGGGAAAATTGATTTTTAACACTTTATATGTTTAACTATTTTTTTAATTTAAACTACTAAATGGATTAAAAAAAGACACAAATCTAATTTATTTTAATTTAGAATTAATTTTGTAATATATCATAATATTTTGATTTAAGCTATAACTTGTAATTGTTATTAAATAAAAAAAGAAAAAAAACTAATTTAACTCTCCTATCATTTTACTCATCGCAACCCTATAAAAAATTTACTTTTTTCACCTTACATTATATCATTTTTGTTGTTATTAAAGTATTTATTTATCTTATTTTTATTATATTACATAAAATATATTTTTATTTTTCAAATTGTGTTTAAGGAATAAATACAATTTACAAAAGATAAAAAATATTTCATTTATATTGTATATATTTATATTATTATTGTTATTAAATATTATGTTTATTATTAAATATTAATAATATATATTTATTATTATATAAAATACTTTGGCATGTAACTAACTATCAAATTTAAGGTAAAAGGGAATATTTTTGGTTAAAACATTCATGTCATTACACTCCACTTGTTGTCACTATAGAATTCATCTCAACATAATTATTATGTGATTGCATAAATCATCAATGAGAAATAAATTAGCAAACCATGTCAAAAATATTATTTACATGGAGAAACCTTTTTGGGAAAATTTTGATAAGAGAGATAGGACAAATATGTATTAATCTTTAAGAATGAGGTGCATAAAATTCACTAACACACTCTTCACTATTACAACACTTTGATAGAACTTGTATATAGGTATAACATAATCTCATTTAAAAGCACCATCTCAAACCCTTAATATATAATGAAGAGAGGGAAAACCTATAAATGGTTCACCAAAATATGGATACAAAACTATTGTATCATACAAAAACCCCATACCCACCTTAGAGATAATCATCTAAAAATAAAAAATTAATAAATGACTTCACATGAATATTACATGGGCATAATCAATCAGCCCCTAGAATAGTAAATGTAACCACAAAGATATCCTTGCTGCCATAACCTTTGATGACTCATATCCCAATGCTCACTTCAAAATGGAGTGAGAAACTCATTCAAGTTCTATCCACCGTACAAGATTATTCAATCCTAGTGCCTAAATAGGAAAGTGCAATAAGTGAATTCAAAGTTGAAACTATAACCACTAGAATTATGCTCCACCTCCTTCATGAACACATATGAAAAATTGAAATATTTTTGGGGAAACTAAATTATAAATTAATTTCCAATTAAACCCTACGAATCCAAGGACACTTTCACAATGTTGGAGATACATAAATTATACATAGTATTGAAAGGTAAATGGCATCTTAATCTTAACATTCTCCCACTTGACACTATACATTGTAAATACGTTCATAGGAATAATAAATAAAATTAATTACAAGGCTAAAGGACCATGACCCCAAAAGAACTTATCTAGGGTCACTGGCTTCAAAAGAAAATATGTAACATTATCAAAGTGTCAAACTTATTTATAAAACCTTACCATTCTCAAATATTTCTTGTAGAAAGAGAACATCAACATGCTTAGTATGATCATGATATATGGGATTCTTTACTCAATAAATTAATAAATATAACTCTTTCTATCACATCCAACCCTAACAATCATATAATCTCTATAACCAAAAAACCTCCTTAGAGGCATGTTTAGCATCTATATACTCTAATTTTATGGTAATCAAAGAAATCATGGGATTTCTTTTATCACCCAATTCACTACACATCCAAACAAAGAAAATATATAGCCACTAGTGGACCTTCAACTATCTAAGTCACTTACCCAATATGCATCGAAAAATTCCTATATGTCTACTGAATTTTCCACATATTCAATACCATAATTAAAATAATTAGAATTTCTAGATAAATATCTAAATACCCTCTTAACAAAATTTAAATATTTTCTTATATGGTTATACATAAACATACGCAAAACTCCTATTGTTTGTGATATATCTAGTTTTGTGTAAACCATTACATACATCAAACTACCAACAACATTAGCATGAGTCCTGTTAGAAATTCCATAAAACTCATTATCAATTTAGAAAATATGTCTAAATTAACCTTAGTACCATTAGGAAATATAATACTCACAAATTTCCAACCATGCATACTAAATAGTCATAAAATGGTATCCACATACTTAGTTTTATTCAACCAAAGCTTTTTATATACCCAATCCCTAATTATCAACATCCCAAGAATATATTTCATAGCTTCCAATTCCTTCATGTCAAATGTGCTAAAAAGCTAAGTTTTGAGTTCAATTATCATCACCTTTTTGTAACCAATATATATCATCCACATACAAGATACTAATTAGTTTCTAATTATCTAATCTTAATAGAAACACAATGATCTACTACACTATATTGTCATTAGTGTTGTCATTGATGTCAACCTCTAGTTTGGTGTTGATGAGAAAGTGTTTGTAGTGTTTGTGGTGTTGAGCAGGTGTTTCAGATGTAGCAGGTTCACTTGGTTTCCAAGTGCTTTTGAGAAAATTTGTATAAAGAGCATACAAGGTGATAGAGATGTGTTCTATATTATGTTTTACATTTCTTCATGGTTGAAGATGTGCTTTTGTGGTTTGGATATGATGATCAAGAGTATTGGAAGGTGTTATATCCAGAGTTTCAAGTTTTGGATCGTGTGACAGTAGAAGATGTGTTTGATAATGTTTTCAATGTGAAGAAGGTTGTCTGGGAGAAATGGAATTTCTTTGCATTTCTCTACATTGAAGGTCCTTATCTTGTAGATTGGGAAATGTGCTAATATTTCATCTATCTATCTTCCCTTGGATAGTTTGGTGTTTATCTATTCTTTAAGCTCTGCTCATGACTTATGTATCAATGGTAGTTTGACTAGTTGCACAAGATGATAGCATTCTCAGTCGCATATGTTTGTGCCAGTGTTTTTGAACATTATGTTGGTGTTGTAATATTATAGGATGTTGTGTGATGATACTACATGGTTTGTAGGATGTTTCCAAACGTAGTGAAGTGTGTATGTGGTTACTTGGTAGCGTTAATGTCGATTTGGCCAACTTGGAATATTAGCACTATTTGGGAAGGTGCTTCATTGTTTGTGGAAGAATGGTATAGTGTTTCAATGTAGATTTGGGTCCTAGTTAACCCTTAGTATAGTTTGTCTTCATTTCTTTCCATTGCATAAGTGTTTGGTGCTGACCTATTTGGTGGTTGCATGTTTGAGGTGCATACATTTTATTGATGTCGACTTGGAGATAGTTTTCGAGGTCGCAGAGGATATATATGCAAGGTTAATTATTGGAGAAGTAAGTGATGTGAAGTATGGTGCAAAATGATGTGGATGCGATCAAGTGTTGAAATTTGAGTGTGATAATGAACACCTATGATTACTTGAAGTAGTGAGCAGAAGGTGTTTAATTTCAGAGTGCCTGAAGTTGTTGGAGGTAGTGAGCGGAAGGTTGCGGATGGTGAAGAGTTGTTGTGGTGGATTCTCCTATTTCTTTGAGGTAGTGAACCTGATTGTAACAATTTCTTCTATTCTCTTTTAATTCCAAACAGTGAGTCCTCTAGGAAGTGATCCCATAGCAGTGAACCTTTTGTAATCAATGTTGCTATTCATATGTATGTGAGTTAATCCTCACCATCATTTTTCCTTGATTATTTTTTCCAAACAAATCTGGTGTTCTCTTGTGTATGGTTGTGAATGTGTTTATGTTTCATGTGTTTACATTCATGCTTATGCTTAATAAGGGTTTAAATTTTAATGAAGGTTTGAAGGTTTTAATGCACAACTTATTCACCCCCCTCTTATTTGGCATGTGTGTCTAACATGATCCCCCTATTCCTAACAAGAATAAATTTTAATGCAAAATAATTAAACTCCTATTACCACATCTTAGATGACTATTCCAAACCATACAATAATTTTTTTAACCTAAAAACTAACTATTCCTTCTCTTTTACAACAAAACTATCAAATCATCAAATATAAGTCTCCTCCTTAAGGATCCCATGTAAGAAAGTAGCTTTAACATCAATTTTCTCAATCTCAAAATCATAAGTTGCAACAATGGATAAAAGGAATCTTATAGAAGATAAATTAGCAATAGGATATAAAAAATTTAATCAAAATGAACTCCCTTTCTCTGGAAGTAGCCTGTGGCAACTAGTCTCGCCTTGTATTTCTCTAACTAACTATACATAGTAAATTTATTTTTGTACACCAACTTGTAACCAATGATATTTTTTACCTTGGAAAAGCTAACAAGATACCAAGTTTCACAAATAAGGACATCATTTCCTCCTACATGACCTACATCAAAGAATAATTACCCTCTAAAGAGAGAATCTCCATGAAATCTCTAGGTTCATCATTAATACTTAACAAAGAAAATACACAACTAAAATCTAGGGGACTATACCTATTAATTGGATTATTTTATTTTTTGGAACTCCTAAATGTAGGATTAATGGGATCTACCTATTCCCATGTGTGATCATCTTGTGCATCATCATATAAAATCTTATTTGAATCCTCCTTTTCTTCTCCATCATTTTATCCATATAGTTATTCTTCCACATGTGCATATTCTTGCTTAACAATTTTATTTTTTAAGTGAACTATTTTGTGTTTATTTTTTAAAGGAACCAAGGTACATGAAAATGCTTCATACACCAATCTAATGAGGATAGTATTGTATAAATTATTTGATCTTTACAACTATAGAAAGTAGAAACATACATGAACATAAAATGAGTAATATTGTAACATAAAGTGTACATGAGGAAAAACCTTTTACGATAAAAAAATATTGCACTCCAAAGTATCCCAATGTATATTTAATAAATAAAATGGTTTGCGTTACACTTGTAGAGAAATCCATATCATAAAAGAAAGTATAACTCTAAGTACCAACAAATAAATGAAGTGAAAACTAGAAACCATGAATAGTTTAGGAAAACCATTAGTAATATGATAAGAGGTACGAAACCCAAACCAAGATACCAAATTCCACCACCATGGTGAAATTTAATCCTATCTATTTTTACCATAGTCTTGTCATACCTTAAATTTTCATAAACTATCATATTTGACCAGCCAAACTTGGGAGGCCCATTTTTTCTTCATTCTAACATTCAAATATGCTCCATGAAAATTATATCGACCTATTATAATTTTGATCAAGATTCCAATATAACCTCCCTCTTACATACACTTACCTATTATCATATGTATGATCTTACATACACCACAAGATTCTAACATGAAAAAACTATGCCACTTCAAAGTAAGGCTCCTACCTCCTCATGTAAGGATAAAACTTGATACAATATGAAGTTCAATAGTTCTCCAATGGACGTCAACTCTCTCATACGAAGAAAAAATGACTAGAAGATAAACTAGTAAGTGCATACAAAATGTATTAAAATGAGCATTAGTAATGCAAGATTCAAGAAACATTTTCCTAAAATAACCCACTTTTTTAACACCTTTCTAGAGAAAAAGTGAACTTACCAACACTGAAATCTAATTTTTAGGGGTCAAGACACCCATATACTCATTACACCATCCAAAAAAAATTATGCTCACAAGATTGATCAAAGAATCTTTAACATTCATCAAAGTATCAACCTTCTCCAATATCACCCTCCCACTTTTTGGTTGCTCTAACTAATGCTTATAATTCTCTATAGAATATCTATTTCTAATATTCAATAATTTTAGGATGACGACTAATAAACAAGGGTTTCACAACTATTATGCACTTTAGGCTTGGAATGCCTAGGTGGATGTACCTTTTATCAATATCAAGACATAACTAGCAATTGTAAATGGATATTTAAATAATAGACCAATTCTCATATATTATGACAAGTATTTGTAATTTAATACAACTAGTTAAATTCCTTGTGTATCTTAGGCTCCTAGAAATGAGAACACACAATAATTAAGAATAACTTAGAGATAATTTGAGATTTATCATTTTGGGCTTCTTTGGATGTGGTACAAGTCTAATTGATCATAATGGTGCCTTGAAATTCTAGGTTACATAGTCATATAACCTTGTGTTGGGTGAAAATAGTGTAATCAACTTTTCAATAGATTATGCCATCTAGACTTCAGCCACAGCTATGTGAGATATAATCTCTCCTCTCAGAAAGGGGAGGCGCCCTTCTTACTGCTAATGGAAGTTATAGTAAACTTAAAGGAATACTTACAAAATGTACACTGTACTCATGAAATTGGGGGGGTGTGTTACATTCATACTTCTCTCTTTTTTCAGAGAAGATGTTTACAATGCTTCACGATGAAAATCTTTAGATCTGATAACTTAAACTTAAACATCATCAATAATGTCGATATTTCTATCTTGTCAAAGCACAGTGTAGAAATACCAGGTATGATCTATAATAACAAAAAGCAAAAGGAAAAGGGAAGGCTCACGAAGGCACAAAGTCATTCCGTAGCCTTTTCAATGTTGAATCTGATAGAAGTATTGTTTGTTGTATTAGAAGCACAAAGTCTTCTTAGATACAACAATTCCTTGAACAGCATGAATGATTACAAGCACAAAGTCTTGTAGATCCTTCAACAAAAACCTTCAAACATAAACAAATCCAAACAATAAATGCAACACAAAGTTTACATAAACAAATCCAAACAATAAATGCAACATAAAGTTTACATAAACCACTTGAAGCCCTTTCAATCTCATACACTATTCACCACTGATATAATCAACACACAAGACAATCGATTCCAACACAAAGTCTGGCATGCAATCCTCTTCTTTATTGATTAGATCTAAATTCACAATATCAAACAAAAAGTCTTAATGCTTGTTTCAAAGGAGCAGCACTTCATTGCAAAATATCAAAAGGTAACTATTACAAAATAAATCCCTCTAATTTATACAAAAGAGGGAAGAGAAAAATTAGGAAATCAGTTGAGTAAAAATAGGAAACCCTAATCTAATTGAGTGTAATTTATTTCTATGTAATTACATCTCATAATTTTGGTGTAATTACACTTTATAAAAAGACATTTAAGATGTCAAAAACTATTTACAAGATGCATAAAGGGAAGCATCAAAATGTTCAACACTGGGAGATCAGGAATATTCATGGTTCCTTGCTTGGGCGTGGAGTCTTCATACTTCTTCCTGGTCTCCTACATGAAATCTTCATCCGGGCCGACTATGTAATCAACAAGGGTGTGAACTCTTGTGATTGACCTTCTAGCGGATGAATGGATTTTCTTGCACCTGTGAAGATGCATCTTGAGATTATCAAGTGTTAGTCATATATTGCAAATGACATGTATTGAGGCTTTTGAAAAATTGGCATCCTCAACTTGCAGCATGATGACTTCTTTGTAGATCTGGGATAGTTCACTGGATCAGAAAATGTCACCTTCGAGATCACTTGATGAAATTTGGAAAGAAACTGCAAGGGTGGTGAATCAACAGGCGTTAGCAGAAAAAGTAGCATTGGGAAGCGTGAAGCGAGAAAATAATGTTGAGCAAGAGTGAAAAGAGGAACTAGGCATGGAAAATGATGTGGGAGTGGAGAAACATGGTCCAGAGCGAATATGGAGTGATTTGGAAGTATTTAAGGCAAAAATTGCCAAAAGTGTAATGGCGCTGAAAATCAGTGCCCTTGCACTTTAGGAGAATGTTCTTAGGTGCAATGGTGCTAAAAATCAGCGCCCTTGCACTTTATGTGTAAGTTTGGCAAATAATATGTCAGGGCGCTGAAAATTAGCACCTTGGCACTTGGGCTCAACACTTAGTGAAAAACTAGGAAAAGCGCACTTGAGTCAAAAATCACCGCCTTGGTCATTTTTGACTAAGTTTGAAAAAAGTTCACTTGAGTCAAAAATCACCGCCCTTGTCATTTTTTACTAAGTCTAGAAAAAGTGCACTTGAGTCAAAAATCACCGCCCTGGTCATTTTTTACTAAGTCTGGAAAAAGTGCACTTGAGTCAAAAATCACTGCCCTGGTCATTTTTGACTAAGTTTGGAAAAAGTGCACTTGAGTCAAAAATCACCGCCCTGGTCATTTTTTACTAAGTTTGGAAAAAGTGCACTTGAGTCAAAAATCACCGCCCTGGTCATTTTTTACCAAGTCTGGAAAAAGTGCACTTGAGTCAAAAATCACCGCCCTGGTCATTTTTGACTAAGTCTGGAACTTGGTGTAAGGGCGCTAAAAATCAGCGCTCTTGCACCAAGTCATCATTTCACTTAAGTGCAATGGCGCTAAAAACCAAAATTTCTATGGAGACTTGGTGTAAGGGCGCTAAAAATCAGCGCCCTTGCACCAAGCTAACATTTCACTTAAGTGCAGTGGCGCTAAAAAACCCCGCCCTTGCACTTCCAACACTCAGAAAAATTTCTTCAAAAAGTTAGAGCGTTGTTTTCCAAAACATCTGCACTTTTCACAATTTTGTGATTGGTGCACAAGCAGTGATTTTTAGCGCTTGTGCACTTTTTCCAGACTTAGTCAAAAATGACCAAGGCGATGATTTTTGACTCAAGTGCACTTTTTCCAGAGTTAAACAAAAATGACCAGGGTGGTGATTTTTGACTCAAGTGCACTTTTTCCAGACTTAGTCAAAAATGACCAAGGCGGTGATTTTTGACTCAAGTGCACTTTTTCCAGACTTAGTCAAAAATGACCAAGGCGGTGATTTTTGACTCAGGTGCACTTTTCCCAATTTTTCACTAAGTGTTGAGCCCAAGTGCCAAGGTGCTAATTTTCAGTGCCCTAACATATTATTTGCCAAACTTACACATAAAGTGCAAGGGCGCTGATTTTTAGCACCATTGCACCCAAGAACATTCTCCTAAAGTGCAAGGGCACTGATTTTCAGCACCATTACACTTTTGGCAGTTTTTGCTTTAAATACTTCCAAATCACTCCATTTTCACTCTGGACCATGTTTCTCCACTCCCACATCGTTTTCCATGCCTAGTTCCTCTTTTCACGCTTGCTCAACATTGTTTTCTCGCTTCACTCTTCCCAATGCTACTTTTTCTGCTAACGCCTGTTGATTCACCACCCTTGCAGTTTCTTTCCAAATTTCATCAAGTGATCTTGAAGGTGACATTTTATGATCCAATGAACTATCCCAAATCTACAAATAAGTCGTCATGCTGCAAGTTGAGGATGCCAATTTTTCAAAAGCCTCAATACATGTCATTTACAATATACGGCTGACACTTGATAATCTCAAGATGCATCTTCGCAAGTGCAATAAAATCCATTCATCCACCAGAAGGTCGATCACAAGAGTTCACACCATTGTGGATTACATCATTGGTCTGGATGAAAAGTTCATGCAGGAGACCAGGAAGAAATATGAAGACTCTGCACCCAAACAAGGAACCATGAAGATTCCTAATCTCCTAGTGTTGAACATTTTGATGCTTCCCTTTATGCATGTTGTAAATAGTTCTTGACATCTTAAATGTCTTTTTGTAAAGTGTAATTACACCAAAATTATGAGATGTAATTACATAGAAATAAATTACACTCAGTTAGATTAGGGTTTCCTATTTTTGCTCAACTGATTTTCCTAAATTTGCTCTTCCCTCTTTTCTATAAATAAGAGGGATTTATATTGTAATGGTTACCTTTTGATATTTTGCAACAAAGTGCTGCCCTTTTGAAATAAACATTGAAACTTTGTGTTCAATTTTGTGAAACTGAATTTAATCAATAAAGAAGGAAGTTGCATGCCAGACTTTGTGTTGGAATCGATTCTCTTTGGATTTGAGTAAGATTGGTGGTGATTAGTGAATGGTATTTGGAGGTCTTCAAGTAATTTATGTAAACTTTGTATTGCATCTATTATTTGGATTTACTTTTATGTGTGGATATTTTGGTTGAAATATCTACAAGACTTTGTGCTTGTAATTGTTCATGTGGTTCGAGGAATTGTTGCATCTAAGAAGACTTTGTGCTTCTAATGCGACAAACAATTAATTTTACAGATCCAGCATTGAAAAGGCTACGGAACGACTTTGTGCCTTCGTGAGATTTCCCTTTTCTTTTACTTTGTTAGTATAAATCACATCTGGTATCTCTATGCTTTGCTTTGACAAGATAGAGATATTGGCATTACTGCTTTTTGTTAAAGTTTCAAGTTATCAGATCTAGAACTTTCCAATTGTGAAGCATTGTAAACATCTTCTCTGAAAAAAGAGAGAAGGATGAATGTAACACACCCCCTCCATTTCGTAAGTGTAGTGTACATCTTGTAAGTATTTCATTAGTTTTACTACAGCTTCTATTAGCAGTAAGAAGGGTGCCTCCCCTTTCTGAGAGGAGAGATTATATCTCGCATAGCTATGGCTGAAGTCTAGATGGCGTAATCTGTTGAAAAGTTGATTACACTATTTTCACCCAACAGTTTTTTGGCGACTCCATTGGGGATACGATACGCATTCAAAAGCCTCACATTTTTTTTGAATTATGACCGTGTCCTTTCTCATTGTAATTTATTTTCTTGTAATTTTTTCAAGCTTTCACCAAGGACATGTAAATGGCTGCTCAAGGTCCTTGGGGAAATGATTTTGGTCCTTTGATTCTAGCTCTACCCCTACATGCTCTTCCTGAAGGCTCACAGAAGAATTGTCCCAAGTTTTTTGGTGATGGACAACAACATCCTAATGCGCACATTGTTGCTTCCTACATCGCTTGTGGAGTTCATGGTGTTGAACACGAAGATGTATCTATAAGGTTGTTTGTGGAGGCTCTCCAAGGTGTTGCTGCAGATTGGTTTTATCATCTAGCACCATGTACCATCACAAACTAGGCAACTCTCATAGTCAAGTTTGAAGCAAGTTTCAAACCTCCTGAAGATGCTCATGCTTTGTTGGCTCAGCTCACCCAGTTGAAGAAGAAATCTCACATGCCTATGCACGAGTTCATTGCCCACTTCAACAAATTGACACAAAGAATTCCAATTGTTGCTCAACCTACAGCTGAGAATTTGAAATGTTTCTTTGTAAATTCTCAAGTGCCCAAAGTTGGTTTCCTACTGAGAAGAGCAGCCCCAGCTACTCTTGCAATTGTACAGAACTTGGCGACAGAAATTGAAGATGATCTCATTCTTGTTGGGAAAATAAAAATTGAATCAAATGAATCTGAAGAAATCCCTTCTTTGGAGTTATTTTCTTCCATCACAAGGACGGATCTTATGGTACAAAGGTTGGTAAATGAGCTACTTGTCCTCAAAAAGCAACTAGCTCATAATTTTGTTGTTGGGAATCAACACATGTTATCTTCACCGCTGAAGAGGCTTGCTCCTGAGGTACCATTAGTAAAAGCAATAGTGAAGCATCCTGACTCCAATCCAAGTGATCTTGCTATTCTCTTCCAAGAAAAGAAAGCAGAAATAGCTGGTGAATCCCATTTTTGGTTTATGCGATCTCAGATAGCCATTGATGAAAAGCAGAAAGATGAAAGTCATTTTTTTGAAGTTCAACGGAATGAAGACAATCTTGTCTTGAGATCTAAAAAGATGGACATGCACGAAGGTCTTCGTCAAGTTGAAGAGAATGATTTTGTGTTTCAAGGTCATGAGCTTGAACACATGTTGTCTAAAAGAACTTCCCAAAGGCATGATGAGGATCTTCTTATTAATAATTCAGATTTTCCCAAGTCTAAAGATGGCGAACAACATACTGAAGTATGCAGTGCAGTCATATATTCATCTGAAACACATGAAGGAGATCATTCTGATCAGCATGAGGTTGCCATGGCTAATAAATCGATTGTTCAAGTAGCAACTGATAAGGAGCATTCAATCTTTGACCGATCGAGGGGATGTACCATAAGACATATTTCTTGGTTGGATGCCAATGGGAAGAAAGAGGTTCCACTTGTACTTGAGCGTGAAGATAAACTTGAGAATGCAGCTAAAGATGTATGTGTAGATGTGCAGGAGCAGTCTGAATTCAATGATTCATTCTGGAGCAGCAGTATATCTGATATATTTTCAGAGGTAGCTGAACATGTTCATCTCTTTCGAGAAACAGTGCCTCAACTTCATCTACATGTAATTGCTAATGATCATGTAAGGTATTGCGAGCTGTTGAGGAAAGGCAGCTATTTTGTTGAACCTATGAACAGTTTCATTTGAGAAGATTTCATTGATGGCTAGTTTTAATTAGGTAGGTTTCCACCTTTTCAATAAGTGCATTTGCATAATTTTGCATCTTGTTTTTGTAGATTTTCTTTGTGTTAGTCATGCTCGACTCTATTGCCCAATGGATGGATGAAGGCACTTGATTTTTGGTTTTCTTCTCCCTTCATTCATTTGAAATAACGATTGAAGAAATATCCCCAACAGGAGCCAGCTGTTATCACAGAAATTAGCAGCGCTCATTCCACGGATAACCCCCCTACGAAACTTGTATGTTTCCTAGGTTCATGATGTCCATGCATGCAAAATGAAGTGATTTTCAATCCCCTTTGAAATGTGTTCTTAAGTCTCAGATAGTCCATTTGAGCATCCCTCTGCGTTCATCTCACAAAGACCTTCGAAATGAGTATCTTCATGAACACTCGTTGTTCATACTTCACAAAATTGCGAAAAGTGCAAATGTTCTAGAAAACAGTGCTCTAACTTTTTGAAGAAAAGTTTCTAAGTGTTGAAAGTGCAAGGGCGGGGTTTTTTAGCACCATTGCACGTAAGTGAAATTTTAGCTTGGTGCAAGGGCACTGATTTTTAGCACCCTTACACCAAGTCTCCATATAAAAAATTTTAAGTCTTGAAAGTGCAAGCGTGGGGTTTTTTAGCACCACTGCACCTAAGTGAAATGTTAGCTTGGTGCAAGGGCGCTAATTTTTAGCGCCCTTACACCAAGTCTCCATACAAAATTTTCTAAGTGTTAAAAGTGCAAGGGTGGGGTTTTTTAGTGCCACTGCACCTAAGTGAAATGATGACTTGGTGCAAGAGCACTGATTTTTAGCGCCCTTACACCAAGTTCCATACTTAGCCATTTTAAGTCCCGGGCGGTGATTTTTGTCTACATTGCACTTTTCCCAGTTTTTCAAATTGGTGCACAAGCGGTGATTTTTAGCGCTTGTCCACTTTTTCCAGACTTAGTCAAAAATGACCAGGGCGGTGATTTTTGACTCAAGTGCACTTTTTCCAGACTTAGTCAAAAATGACCAAGGCGGTGATTTTTGACTCAAGTGCACTTTTTCCAGACTTAGTCAAAAATGACCAGAGCGGTGATTTTTGACTCAAGTGCACTTTTTCCAGACTTAGTCAAAAATGACCAAGGCGGTGATTTTTGACTCAGGTGCACTTTTCCCAGTTTTTCACTAAGTGTTGAGCCCAAGTGCCAAGGTGCTAATTTTTAGCGCCCTGACATATTATTTGCCAAACTTACACATAAAGTGCAAGGGGGCTGATTTTTAGCGCCATTGCACCTAAGAACATTCTCCTAAAGTGCAAGGGCACTGATTTTCAGCGCCACTACCATTACACTTTTGCAATTTTTGCCTTAAATACTCCCAAATCACTCCATTTTCGCTTCGAACCATGTTTCTCCACTCCCACATCATTTTCCATGCCTAGTTCCTCTTTTCACGCTTGCTCAACATCGTTTGCTCGCTTCAAGCTTCCCAATGCTACTTTTTCTGCTAACACCTATTGATTCACCACCCTTGCAATTTCTTTCCAAATTTCATCAAGTGATCTCGAAGGTGACATTTTCTAATCCAGTGAACTATCCCAGATCTACAAAGAAGTCATCATGCTACAAGTTGAGGATGCCAGTTTTTCAAAAGCCTCAATACATGTCATTTGCAATATATGGCTGACACTTGATAATCTCAAGATGCATCTTCCTAGGTGCAAGAAAATCCATTAATCTGCTAGAAGGTCGATCACAAGAGTTCACACCATTGTGGATTACATCGTTGGTCTGGATGAAAAGTTCATGCAGGAGAAAACTCCGCGCCCAAGCAAGGAACCATGAATATTCTTGATCTCCCAGTGTTGAACATTTTGATGCTTCCCTTTATGCATGTTGTAAATAGTTCTTGACATCTTAAATGTCTTTTTGTAAAGTGTAATTACACCAAAATTATGAGATGTAATTACATAGAAATAAATTACACTCAGTTAGATTAAGGTTTCCTATTTTTTCTCAATTGATTTTCCTAAATTTGCTCTTCCCTCTTTTCTATAAATATGAGGGATTTCTATTGTAATGGTTACCTTTTGATATTTTGCAACAAAGTGCTGCCCTTTTGAAACAAACATTGAAACTTTGTGTTCAATTTTTTGAAACTAAATTTAATCAATAAAGAAGGAAGTTGCATGCCAGACTTTGTGTTGGAATCGATTCTCTTTGGATTTGAGTAAGATTGGTGGTGATTAGTGAATGGTATTTGGAGGTCTTCAAGTAATTTATGTAAACTTTGTGTTGCATCTATTATTTGGATTTACTTTTATGTGTGAATATTTTGGTTGAAAGATCTACAAGACTTTGTGCTTCTAATCGTTCATGTGGTTCAAGGAATTGTTGCATCCAAGAAGACTTTGTGCTTCTAATGCGACAAACAATTAATTTTACAGATCCAGCATTGAAAAGGCTACGAAACGACTTTGTGCCTTCGTGAGCTTTCCCTTTTATTTTACTTTGTTAGTATAAATCACATCTGGTATCTCTACGCTTTGCTTTGACAAGATAGAGATATTGGAATTACTAATTTTTGTTAAAGTTTCAAGTTATTAGATCTAGAACTTTCCAATTTGAAGCATTGTAAACTTCTTCTCTGAAAAAAGAGAGAAGGATGAATGTAACACACCCCCTCCATTTCGTAAGTGTAGTGTACATCTTGTAAGTATTTTATTAGTTTTACTACAACTTCTATTAGCAGTAAGAATGGCACCTCCCCTTTCTAAGAGGAGATATTATATCTCGCATAGATGTGGTTGAACTCTAGATGGCGTAATCTATTGAAAAGTTGATTACACTATTTTTACCCAACACCTTGTAAATATTTCTTAAAAAATAATTGAAAATATATTAAATGAATAACTAGAATTATTGCATTACAATAGATCATCCTAAGCATGGCATGAATTATAATTCTAGTTAACAATCCCTAAATAACACAATACTCTCAGTATTCCATTAATATCAATTTAACCAATTACTTGAATAAAAGTCCTTAATCAAATATTCATTACAAAAATTTGAAAAGATGAAATCAAAGATCCTTGATCATTTTATTCATGAGAAAATATTGAATTATACATTGGATACAATTGCAATTAAAGCATATATTTGTATATTGAAATATGTATTGTTTTTATAGAAAATCATATTTACAAACTAACTTCTCTCTAACCTAGACAAGACTTAACTTCTCTAAATAAAGGCTCACCCAATTACAATGTCTAGAATCTTTTACAATGAGGCCCAAGCTCAAAACCCCTTATATAGAAAAGAGTGAACACACAAGCTCTTGAGCCAAGTCACATATCACATATGTTCCATTTTACATTTGACAGCTTTTACCATTCTATTAGAACAGACTTGGGACAAAACCCATTAAAAGAATATTACCCTTTTCTTAATTGATTTGAGGAGTTTTTTGAAACCATTTAGAGGTTGCATTGATACCAAATATGTCATTGAAGATCAAGAATGGATCTAAAAATAGAAATTTCTCCAATTTTTTCGATGAAGATCCTCAATTTCTTATCTACTTTATCATCAATCTGACAAGGATTTTGTCATTGAAACCTGATGACTGATTGAAATACAACTTAATGCTTATTCATTATACTTATCCATCCAAGATGCAAAATTCTTCTCTATAGGTCATTATAATGGTGATAATTTTTCATTTTTTAAGTGAGCATTGTATTTTGTATCCAAAATTTATTTTACATCTTTATTGAAGTTGTCTAAATTTGACTCCAATTCAAATAACTCATATAAGGTGTTATTTAATAACAATGAGTTTTTTCCTCATTAGCACAATGAGCAAAGAGAATGGAAAATTATTCTAAATTCACTCTTTCATTGGTTGAATGGCTTGATAGTTCCATTGCTATCCAAAATACTTGGCATGATCTTCTCTTCAATATTCTCCAAAAATTTGAATTTTCCTCACAATTGTTGCTCCAATTTTGCTTGATATGATGATACTTCTTTGAATAATCCAATAATTTGATGTGTACTTATAAGACCCTCTAGAATGTTAGGGTAAAACCTAGAACCTTTTTAGGCTTGATGCACTAATTTTATCCTTGGAATCGATTTTCCTAAAACATCTTTTAAAGTATCTTGAATTTGTAAATATTGCACATAAGCATTTCTTAAATTGTTATCTCTTCCATGTGTCTTCAGCCTTTTTGAATATTTTGGATAACTTATATCTAATTAGGTCATCAATCAAATTAGTGATCCTTTTATTTTTGTCCTCTTTTACTTCTTCTAATTAATCTTTCAACTCCTTAATTTTTAAGGACATAGCATCCTGGTCTTGCACTAGTAAATCTATTGATCTTGGTGGAGTGCTAATAACTAGAGTAGGAGAACTTATGGAAAGGGTAACAATGATTTCACTTTGTTTCACTCCATCATAATCCTTAGGTGATCTATGTGCAACTTGTCACTTTTTGGTAGCATCTTCACTAAATAATGCATTGTTTATAGCTAAAGTAGTTGCCTAGGGAGCTAGAGTATCTAATAATCTCTTGACAATTAAATTCCTTTTCAAATCCCTAATATTCCCTCCCACTTGTGGTTTATTTTTTTATGGGTCCATAACCCAAATAGCCAATGTCTCATATTTTGTATTAAAAAATAGACCCAAAATATGATTGTCAACCTATTCTTCAATGGTAAAGGCTTCTTCATCCTACCTTCTGATTGTATATAGGGCTATGGAAGAGACTATAACATAGTAGGGAAATAGAAGTAGACTACCTTCATGCATCATTCTCCTTAATTCTTCAAGGGTTGTATTGTTGACTTTGAAGTCAACTTATTTCATGATCTCCTTGGTTATCCCCTCTATATGTGATGAGCTTGCCTCTCCTTTATCTTTATTTAATTTTTCATGAAACTCCTTCCTTTTTAGCCTAAAAAAAAATATTTGAACTCTTTTGAATTTATATTTCATCATCAAAAATGAATTGTGTAAAATCCAAGGCCCTTTTATCATTATCATCCTTTCACCACTTCTTAGACTAATTGTTAGCTTATCTTGAGGAATATCAAGTATTTTCACTATTTTGGGAGAGGGCATAACCTAGTTCACTTCCTCATCCTCAATTACATTCTCTATAATTTCCTCGATCTCTTCTATTTCTCCAAAATCTATAGAATAGGCAACTAGAGGTGGTTGCATAACCCAGGCTCCTCTTCTTCTTTTATTTCTCTACAAGAGTTTCAATTGTCTATGCAATTTCCTCTTATACCTATTATATTTCCAAAGGTGCTTTGCCTCTCCTCACATGCTGGTATATCTCAGTTATTCTTTGTGGGTCTTCTTAATGTTGTGATATTTCTTCTAGTTTATTACTTGACACCACTGGAGGCTTATATGCTAAATATTCTATATTATTCATCATGATGTTGATCCTGGAAATTAGATCTTTGATTTCATGAAAGGATCTTGGATAATTAAGGTTCCCTTTTTTCCTTTGTTCTTCTCCCTTCCAAATTGCAACCCATTTTGTCCTCTTCACTTTCATTTCATGATTAGTTGGGAAATTTTTTATCACATCTCCTCAAATAGTATCTTGTGATAAAAATTAGACCTCTTACCACTTAGTTTGACCCGGTTTATGAAACCTTCTAGGTCATAGTCTCTTTTTATATCCAAGCCCATTTTGTATGGTTAAATAATTGGATATAAGAGCTTCAATCCCTCCTTGCTAGTGAGGAAAAAAATTTAAATACAAGATATTCTAAGAAGAAAGACCCCTTATGACTCTTCAAATGAATTTTATCTGGTTCATTTAGTTTCAAAATAATTTCCATGTAGGCCAACCTTTTTTATACATAGATCTAGGTAGAATAAGTGGTCTAATTGGAGACCCATAGATTCTAATCATAGTAGTATTCAGATGGAGATACCAATTTCCATAATTGTGTTAAATGTTTAGACCAGGTACCCTATATTTTGGTCTTATAAAATTCATTGTCTCCTTTGGTAATCTATCCATTTGTGGAGTTGGATATCTTAGTATTTTTCTTTTGAAGAATTCTTCAAATACCACATAGTTTGAATTCTAGAAATTCATGTCTCAAATGTATGTCCAACATTATAGTAGAAGTCGGACATTCTTGTCATCATACATACTTATCTATAGAGCCTTGTACCATATATTCATTCCTCTATATAGAAACATGTGAAATAGGAGTGAGTACCATTTGAAGTGTACTACCAGGCTGGTGTTACCTTTTATTGTCATCAATTATTTGTGTATTCCCTCTAAATCAAAATCTCATTTGAGGCCCATATCATGTATGTTAGTTATCATAATCATTAGAGGCACTGGTATCTATGTCTTGACATCCTTTCCAAGACCTAACATAGGTCATGATATTTTTTTATGAAATAATCTTCAAATATATCCGCATTGAAGGGCTTCAATTTTATTGAAGTGAACTTTATTGGTTTTCTGTTTGCACCACTTATTTTATGTTTTGGAAACTAATTTACCCTTTAAATTCCCTTGTCATTCTAATACTCTTTTTTCAAGAAATAAAAATGATAGCCTTGTTTACTATTAAGTATAAATTAAACACCTCTACAATGTAAACCTTGTCAATTTTGATCAGCTCACCACCATTCATGGCCAATATAACCCTAGCATCAACATCATACTTCTTTTCCAACACCTTGATGAAGTCTACATTGATTAAAACATTTGGGACAACTAACTTTCCATTGTCAAATTCCTAAACATGTGAAATGGGCCTCTTTGAAAACCTCCTCTTATACCAATGCTCAAACAATGACCATCCATTTACTAGAATTTGTCATCCCTATAATATCTACATTGGTCTCTCAAATTATCTAAAAAAATCCTCACCCCTTGAGCATGCCTATCTTTCCTTGATGGCCCAAGGAACTAGATTATGAGGTCTTCATCCAATGGTCTTTATTCTTTCACGAGTTGAGAATTAGTTTGATTCATTTTAGGGTTTTTAAGCTCAAACTAGGGTTTTGGAGTTTGGTAGTGATTTTTAAAATATATGCAATTCTACAACTTATGCAAAAAAAAGTAGAAGGAAAACATTAATAATGGGGAGGTATGAAAATTTACCAATAATTCAAAAAACTAGGGAAATATTAATAACTTAATTGAAATTTACTTGGGAACCCTAATTTTCTTTTAAGACGACTGGACAGCAAAATAATTAGCAAATTTTTCATACTAGATTTAAACTCTTGTGAATTCAAATTAATCCCTATGGTGGATAAAATCACTAAAATTTGGTAGATATTAATTAATTTTCACCATTACTTTTCATCCATGTGAAATATTTTTAGCAACTAACCACTCCATAATTTTGAATATTAGTTGTCAATCTTTAGATGATGTGGGTGAGATCAACGATGGTCACAACCTTTTATTTTATTCAAAAAATATTGAATCCATGACATGGTAATAAATTGGGCCAATGAGAATAAACCATGTTTAAATCACTTTACACATCATTAAACAAGAGCCCATCTCAATTGCAAGGTCTTCAAATAGAAAAATACAACTAGCACCATGTGGGATTGACAAGAATAGGAGTATGTCATTGTGCATAATTTCATCTTTTCCTTGGCACTTTCTTTGTTGAACAAAGGTTGTCATTGATGTTGAAGGAGCTAACTCTTGTCAAAGGAATCATTTAAGGAGATTAGTGAGAATTAAATGAATTTGTACTATCATACCTTTTTGTGTTGGTAATTATACTATCATATCATTTTGAGTTGCAAAAGTATAATTGTTAGCTATATTATCAAAAGAAGTTGAGGATTGCTTGTGTTTCGAAAGTGTATTGTGTAGTATCAACTGAATAGTTAGAATTAAATATATCATACTTGGAAATCATAAGATAATTGTGAATCATACTGACTATAGTATGTTTTCAATATCATGCATGCATCTATTCACTATGATAGAAGTAATTTGATAGTCTATACCAGAATGTTGAAAGTTAGTTTCTCCGTGTAGAGTTTTTTTTTGGAAATACTGTTATGCTCTATATTATTTGTTGAATATGATTTTTCCTTTGTGGGTCAAAAGGAGGGTATTCCTACACATGCTGTATCATATTCTAGAGTTTCTAGAAGATATGTTCAGCATGTAAAAATATTGAAGTGATAGACGGTTCTTTGTGCATGTTTGTCAACTAGGTGGTGTTCTGAAACTGTGTGGCAATGGCTAGTAGTGTGTGGTACCTATAGGAAGAATGGAATGTTAAGATAGGTCTAGGTTACGGTTCCTATTGAAGTACATGAAATCATGTTATTTTGGCAACAAGAAAATTTAATTTAAAATTTTAATTTAGGTCCATCTTATGTCATCCTAGTTAATTATGGATCCTTGGCTGACATGGAAAAGAGTTAATGCACTATCATGTATATATTCATTAGTTTTTTGGATGCATAATGTGAACTATAATTAAAGAGAAGGTGGTGAATAAACAAGGATACTATCTTGCGAGCTAGAGTCATTAAAAGATATTTTCTTCTCATTTTGCACCATTATTAGATCATAAGGAGAGTGGGAGAGTATCTTAAGCAAGTTCAGAACTTGTGTAAATTATGTAATCATCATTGAATATCTACAAGCTTCGTATTTTTAATCCGGTAGGACTAGTGTTCTACATGTATTGATATTTGTATTGGGGATTAGTGTCTTTAGTAGGTTGGTGCGTACTTCATATTTTAAATTTTACTTTTTTATATTCATTCTTTGTGAGGTTAGATTTGAACAATATTTCCAAGCAGTTATTATCACTGTGGTTTCTCCCATCAAGGTTTTTCGCATACATATGGTTTTAAATTGTATGAATGTGTACTCATTGCTTGATTGGTATTAGTGTTGATTCAAGTTACATGTTTAGATATATGTGTTGAAGTTAATATTTTTAAATAGATTTGATCTACTAATTTATCCCCCCTCTCAATAGACTATGTTCCATTCAATTGGTATCATATCCAAGTTCCTTGAAGAATATTAACAACTTGAGGTAGATTTTGGATGGCACACTTAGTAGCTCAAGAAGTATTATCTAAAAATAAGGCACCACCCTTTGATGGATCCATTTATGAATTATGGAGTATAAGGATGGAAGTTTACTTGATGGCTCTTGGATTAGAGGTATGGCAATCAATTGTAGATGGTTATGAGGTTCTTAAAACTATTCCAAGGGATCCAGTTGGAAAGAATGCATATGAAAACAATGCTAGGATAAGAAATGCTATTTTATGTGGATTGTCTAACTCTAGATTTTTTAAGATCAAGCATTGTAAGACAGCGAAGAAAGTGTGGGATAAATTACGTAACATCTATGAAGGTGATGACAAAGTCAAAGAGTTAAAACTACAAACTCGACAGAGTTAGTTTGAAAGTTTGATAATGAAGGGAAAAGTTGTTAACTCTATCAAAGGTATTGGTGAAGAAATAAAGGAGAGTATGCTTGTGAAAAAGGTACTCAGATCTATTCCCAAAAGATTTGATTATAAAGGATCTGTTGTTGAAGAGGCTAAATATCTAAACACTCTAAGAATGGATGAGTTACATGGAATTTTGACTGCTTTTGAAATGAGGGTTGATAGTGATAATTCTATAAGGAAATGGGTGGCATTCAAAGCATCTCAGAAGAAAGTTGATCCTGATTTAGATGCCGGATTAGATCTTAAGGAAGTGAACTTTGTCAGAAAGCTACAAAGAGGTTCCAAAAAGTATAAAGGTAAGTTACCTTTCAAATATTTTCTTCACGGTGAAGTAGGACATTTTAGGGCTAAGTGATATTACAAAGACACTAACAATGTTAAGCAAAAGAATGGAGAGAAGCCATTTCTGAAAGGGAGAAATTTTAAAACAAAAATCTTCATTAATGTACTCAATTGATGAAGAAGGTCAAGAAAGATCTAGAGATGAAAGAGAAAAGGTTGTGTTCATGAATATGGAAACTATTGAAGATGCGGAAATGGATTCCAAAAAAAATGAAGATGAAGTAGATCTTGTGGAAGACTTGCTCTGCGTTGGCAAAGAAATTAAGAGATTGAAGAAAATAATTACTAAGGAAGTAAAGGAAAAATATTATGTATCTCAAAATCTTGAGAAGGTAGAGAATATGATCATTGACTTAAAGACTCAAGAAAAGGAAGAAAAAAGGATTGAAGAATTTCTAACTGAAAGGTTGTTGTCAAGAGACGAGGATTGTGAAAAACCTAAAGAAAAAAATTTGTCACTAAGGAAAGAACTTGATAAAGTAAATCATCAGCTTAAGATGAGGTTCGGGAAAAGCACTAAAATTTTCATTAAATTATTAATATTCAAAGGTGTTGGCATATCAAAATCGGTATTCGTTTTATGGATGGACTAAAGAAAAAAGTGACTAAACAGCCTATGAAGCCTTCTAAGGAGAATCTGAAATGAGGGTGATCCCACAATACTGTTTTACAATTTTTGGGCAAACTGGACACTGAACTGATTTTTTTAAGTAAATCTTCACTTTCGAGCTCCTATAGTGGCTAAACTGTGAGGAATTTAAAGATGATGCAAAGTAGTGATTTGTGAAGTTTTGTCTATAGATTCTAAATATTATTTTTGCAAAAAAAATTGGAATCAGATTGCACTTCTTTTTCCATCTCCTTTGAAAACTAGCTTTTTTAAAAAATCAGCATTTTTAAGGAGTGACGTTCACCGTATACAACATAATGTTTTTTGTATGAAGGATAAAATTCTAATTTTTTCAAATTTAGATTTGTAACTACGATATCTAGCACTTTCATTTTGTTTCACAGTGTTCTATTAAATATTTTTTTCTTAATCAAGTTTCGAAGTCGAACTAATTACAATTCAAACATAGGCAGACTGTATACAACATAATTTTTTTTGTATGTATCGAAATTAAAAAAAAAAATTAATGAATCACGGACATCAATACCCAGCCCGGACATATTTTTCAAAATTTTAATTTTATAATCTGCTATTTTTCCAAATGTGCAGAACAAAGAGCTTGATTTTTGGTGAAAAACCTATGTTTAATAAAACTAAAAAAATACATACATAATAAAACCAAAACATATTAAAATTATATTCCTTGGATAGCTCGTTCCAAGGACTACCATCTTCCAATTGGGTATGTGAAGTCTCCTCCATTTTCATCCTCAACCCGAGCTTCGAAGGGCAAAAATCTGGAGATTTTTTGTGTCGAAGGGTGGGAAGGTGGGAAAAGGGGGGTTCGATTGAACCCCTAGGGGTTCGCTCAAACCCTGGTTTGCTCAAACCAGGGTTTGAGCGAACCCCCCTTCCACAATGGAAAACGCAGGTTCACACATTGAAAGGGGTTCGCTCGAACCCTGGTTCGAGTGAACCCCTTTTTGGCTCACTTGAATCTTGAGTTTGTTTGAACCCCCAAAAATGAATTTTTTTTTAGTGTGGGAAGTTTTGGAAGTTTTCCTTCCTCATTCGAATTGTAAACCACTTTTGTGGGTTCACCCATGAATTGGTTTTAGAAGTGCAAAGTCTGAATAGAGTAGTACAATCAATGATGGTAGAATGCAAAATTATGGTTTCATCCAAGTACAAAGGAAGAATAGAAGATCTAGAAGACAAGATTCAAGAGGACAATGGCACAATACCAGGTTCAATCATTCTTTTTCTTGTTATTTTTTTAATTGCAATCATTTTTTTCAAAAGGTTGTGGATTATAGAAGAGTTTCGATAAGAATAAATAACTTTGTTAGTAGTAATGTATTTGCACCTTTGTACAATTTCAATATCATTTGTCACAAGTGCAACAATTTTGGACAGATTGCTAGAAATTGCAAAATAAATTTTGTGAGTCCTCCTCTATCAAAAACAAGAAGAAATGGGTCAAAATGTCAAATTTATGAATCAAATAAATTTTGGAAGAAGAAATCAGAGAAATCCATGATAGCTCATACTACACTACATGTTCAAAAGGAAAAGAACCTATGGATCATTGATAGTGGATGCTCAAGTCACATGATTAGTGACAAAAGTAAGTTCATGTATTTCAAGAAATTTGATGGAGGACCTGTAACTCTTAGAAACAATTCTATTACCAAGATTATCGGTAAGGGTACTTTGAGTCTAGATGGTGGTAGGACAATAGCTTATGATGTTTTGTATATTGAAGGACTAAAGCATAATATTTTAAGTGTAATTCAAATGTGTGATAAAGGATAAAATCTCTTTTTCAGTGCTAAGGATTGTGAAATCAATAAATTTGGTATCGAAGAGTTGATTGTATAAGGAAGCACGACTAAAAATAACATATACATGATCTCAGTGAATTGAATGGAAAACATGGTTTTTCTATACATAAAGAAGAAAGTGTTGCAAGATGGTGTGTCCCTTGGTCTTCCTTGTACAGCGTGGTGTTTGGGTTTGTGACATGGCTTAACCACCTCCTATAGATCTTGTATAAATCTAGCATTTGTATCGGACATTAACAGGTCAATTTTTTGGTGCAACGACAACCACCAATGTAACAATTGGCATCAAAGCCGAGGTTACAGGTTTGAACCCCTCACTTGCATTGGGGGAAACTGTTGCAAGATAGTGTGTCCCTTGGTCTTCCTTGTGCAGCATAGTGCTTGGGTTCATGACATGGCTTAACCGCCTCCTATGGATCTTGTATAAATCTGGCGTTTGTATTATGCATTAATAGGTCGATCTTTTTGTGCTACGACAACCACCAATGTAACAAAAATTTGGCTTTGGCACAGAAGGTTGGGACACATCAATTTTGATGATATTATGAAGATTATTTCAAAATGAATGATCTAGGACATGTCGAAGATTAAGAAGCCTCAATCTACTAATTACAAACCATGTCATGAAGGAAAAAAAATAAAGACCAGATTTCCTACTAAGGAATATTCTACAACAAAGCATTTGGATTTTATCCATACAGATCTATGTAGACCTATGAGGACTAAGAGTCTATAAGGTGTCATGTACTCTATGATACTTATTGATGATTATACTAGATTGACTTGGATCACTTTTCTAAAAGAGAAGTCAAAATCATTTGAGAAGTTTAAAGCATTCAAGGAATTAGTTGAGAATGAAACTAGAAGAATAATCAAGGTTTTGAGATCAGATAGAGGTGGAGAATTACTTATGAATAGTATGGTGAACTCTATGAAGAACATGGGATTCAAAAGTAATTTTTTGCCCTAGGACTCTGCAATAGAATGGAGTTGTTGAGAGAAAGAAAAAAACTATATACGAGATGGCCAAAACAATGTTAAGTCAAGCAAGATTATCAAATATATATTAGAGAGAAGTATTTCAAACTATAGTATATATTTTAAATAGATCCCAAATCAGACCAAATACTGACAAAACACTATATGAGTTGCGGAAATGAAGACTAGCTTTAATCAGACATCTCAAGATATTTGGAAGCAAATGCTACATCAAAAAGGATGAAGAACATTGGGGTAAGTTGTATTCTATATCTAATGAAGGTATTTTCTTGGTTACTCTATGACAAGCAAAGTATATAGATGTTACAACAAAAGGTTGAAGAGAATTTTGGAAAGTTCCAATGTAAGAGTTGATGAAACAATATAGTCTATTTTTATTCCAAAATTAGAATATGATGAAGATCCAATCCACTGGAATGATGAAGACTCAAAATTTGACTCTAAGGAGTTTGTTACAAAGACTTTGAAAAAGTGTATTCAAATGAATCACTCTCAAGACTAGATTATAGGAGATAAGGACAATGGGGTTCAGACTCAAAGGAGAATTAAGAAGGAAAATGAGCAAGTGCATTTTTCATTACTATCAAAGATTGAACCTGTCTTATATAGAAGAAAGAAAAGAGAAAGGTTGGATAGAATCCATGGAGGAAGAACTAAATCAGATCAAGAAAAATGAAACTTGGGAACTAGTTCCAAGACTTAAAAGCAAGAATGTTATTGATACCAAATGGTTTCTAGAAAATAAGCTAAATGAATATGGAGA
This sequence comes from Sequoiadendron giganteum, assembly GCA_007115665.2. Taxonomy (NCBI): domain Eukaryota; kingdom Viridiplantae; phylum Streptophyta; class Pinopsida; order Cupressales; family Cupressaceae; genus Sequoiadendron; species Sequoiadendron giganteum. The sequence goes on along the minus strand of CM021101.1, from coordinate 644,765,587 downwards.
GGTGATCCAAAACAAGGCTAGACTTGTGTGTAAAGGATTTTCTTAGGTCAAAGGAATTGATTTTGAAGAAAAAAATTCTTTTATAGCAAGGCTAGAAGTAATCATGATGTTTTTTTCTATTTCCACATTCAATAATTTTAAGGTGTATCAGATGGACGTGAAGTCAGCATTTTTGAATGATCAGTTAGAAGAAGTCTACATTGATAAATCAGAAGGCTTTCAATGTTTAGACAATCTATATTATGTGTACAAATTGAAGAAGGCACTTTATGGACTCAAACATGCTCCTAGATCTTAGTACTCTGAGTTGGATAGGTATCTACAATTGCAAGGGTTCCAGAGAAAAAGTGCAGACAATAATCTATACATAAAAATAGAAGGTGCTCAACCATTGATTGTTGTTGTCTATGTGGATGATATTATTTTTTGCGAAATCAATGATAACATGTGCAAAGTGTTCTAAAATATAATGCAGAGTGAATTTGAGATGTCAATGCTTGGTGAATTGTCTTTCTTTCTTGGTTTACAGATTGTGTGATCATACAAAGGCTTATTCCTTTCTCAAAACAAGTATATAAAGGAGATTTTAAGTAAGTTCATGATGGAAGAATATAAACTAGTGAGTACACCTATGGTTATCGAATGTAATTTGAGTAAAGATGATGAATCTGCTTCGACAAACCCTACTATGTATAGATCCATGATTGGTAGATCATTGTATGTGATTGAATCTAGATTGGATATAATGCAAGCTATTGGGATGGTGGCTAGATTTTAGGTAGCACCTAAGGAAACTCATGTCAAAGTAGTAAATATTATTTATAGATATTTGAAGACCGCAATGGATTTTGATTTATGGTATCCAAAATGTGAGAATTTCACTTTGACTACAGACACAGATGTAGATTGGGTAGGAAACATAGATGATCAAAAGAGTACAAGTGGCAGAGATTTCTTTCTTGGTAACAATATTGTGTCTTGGTTAAGAAAGAAACAAGACTCAATTTCATTATCTACAGCAGAAGGGGAATACATTGCAATAGCCTCATGTTGCACTTGGGTATTGTCGATGAAGCAGAACTTGAAGGAAATGAAGATTGAGTTTGGTGAACCTATTTCCATTCTTTCTAATAATAATAGCGCTATAAACATCTCAAAGAATTTGGTAATGCAATCAAAGACAAATCATATTGTAATCAAGTATCATTTTTTGAGAGAAAAGGTTACAGAAAAGGAGGTAAAATTGGAATATGTTGAGACCAAGGAGCAAGTAATAGATATTTTCATAAAATAACTTCCTAAGGAGACTTTTGAGTTTCATTGATAGAAGCTACGAGTTATTTCTCCCTCCTCTTGAATCAAGAGGGATCATAGGGTGATGGGGAGATTTGTCTCCCTACTACAAGAAGGTTGGGTGGTCTTGTAGAATATCTTATGTAGCAATGTGGTATGGACTCAGAAGGAGTCTCTTTGGGAAACAAGTTTTCAAATTGTGCAAGGTGGCATAAAAGCAAAGGGGGAATGTTGACCTCTGCCACTAATTTCAAAGGGGGAGAAATGGAACTCAAAATTATATATCTTCTAAGGGGAGAAAGTGGAACTCGTTTTGGAAAGCACTAGTCTATCTTTTTGTTTGGGTGGCATTTTTCTACTTGCCATCAATGAAAAGGGTGAGATTTTTCAACAAAGGTTGTCATTGATGTCAAAGGATCTCATTGTTGTCAAAGGAATAATTTCAAGAGATCAATGAGAATTAAAGGAAGATGTACTATCATAACTTTCTATTTTGGTTATTGTACCTTTTGAGTTACAAAAGTATATATTGTTAGCTATATTATCAAAAGCAGTTGAGGAGTTTCTGTGTTCCAAAAGTGTGTTGTACAGTATTAGCTGAATAGTTAGAATTAAATGTATCATACTTGAAAATCAAAAGATAAGTTTGAATTATACTAACTATAATATGTTTTCAATATCATGCATGCATCTATTCACTATGATAGAAGTAATTTGGAAGTATATATCAGAATGTTGAAAGTCAGTTTCTCTATAAAGAGTATTTTTTCTAGCAATACTGGTATGCTCTATATTCTCTATTGGGTGCAAGTTTTTCTCTATAATTTGAAAGGAATGTATGCCTACACATTCTCTATCATATTCCATTTTTTGGAAGATATGTTCAACATGCAAAAAGATTAAAGTGACAAAAGGTTCTTTGTATATGTTTGTCAACCAAGTGGTGTTCTAAAATTGTGTAGTAATGGATAGTAGTGTGTGGTACCTAGAGGTAGTGTAGAGTGTTAAGATAGGTCTAGGTTAATGTTCTTGTGGAAGCACATGACATCATGTTATTTTGATAGCAACAAAAATTGATTTAGGACTAACTTATTACACATTTCCTAAAATTTGAATTTAGGTCCACCTTATGTTGTCTGGTTAATTATGGATACCTAGCCGACATGGAAGAGAGTTAATCTAATGTCATGTATATATTTATTCATTACACGAATTCACAATATGAATTATAATTGAAGAGAAGGTAGTGAATATACAAAGATACTATCTTGCAAGCTAGAGTCATTCAAGGAGAGGTTCTTCTCAATTGTGCACCATTATCAGAAGATCATAAGGAGAGTGGGAGATGGTCAAAAGCAATTTTAGAACTTGTGTAAGCTATGTAATCAATATTGAAGATCTGCAAGATTCTCCTTTGTAATCTAGTATGATTGGTTTTCTACTTTTTGTATTGATCTATGTATTGGGGATTGGTGTCTCCAGTAGGTTGGCGCCTATAGATACAATTAGGGATTGGTGTCTCTAGTAGGTTGGTTCCTAATTCATATTTTAAAATTCACTTTTTATATTCTTGATTTATGAGGTTGGATTTGGAAAATAGTTTCAAGCAACTATTCTCACTATGGTTTCTCCCATCTTGGTTTTCCATGTGCATCTTGTGTTCAATTATGTGAATGTATGCTTATTGTTTGATTAGTAGTAGTGTTGATTCAAGTTATATGTTAAAATATATGTGTTGAAGTTAAGTTTTTTAAATAGATTTGATCTACTAATTCACCCCCACCCCCTCTTACTAGACTATGTTCCATTTAATTGGTATCAGATCCAAGTTCCTTGAAGAAGCTTAACAACTTGAGGTAGATTCGAGATGGCACACTCAATGGCTCAAGAAGGATTATTTGCAAATAAGACACCACTCTTTGATGGATCTGATTATGCATTCTAGAGCATAAGGATGGAAGCTTACTTGATGGCTCTTGAATTAGAGGTATGGAAATCAATTGTAGATGGTTATGAGGTTCTTAAAATTTTTCCAAGGGATCCAACTAGAAAGAAGGCATATGAAAACAATGATAGGGAAAGAAATTCTATTTTATGTGGATTGTCTAACTCTGAATTTATGAACATCATGCATTGCAAGACAACAAAGGAAGTGTTGGCTAAATTGTGCAACATCTATGAAGGTGATAACAAAGTCAAAGAGGCAAAAATACAAACTCATCAGAGTTAGTTTGAGTTTGAGAATGAAGGAAGAAGAAAACATTGTTACATTCCTTCTTAGGGTGGATGAATTTGTTAACTCTATCAAAGGTCTTGGTGAAGAAATTAAGGAAAGTATGATTGTGAAAATGGTACTCATATTTCTTCCCAAAAGGTTTAATTCTATAGTATCTATTGTTGAGGAGGCTAAAGATCTGAACACTCTAAAAATGGATAAACTACGTGAAATTTTGATTGCTTTTGAAATGAGGTTTGATAGTGAGAATTCTATAAGGAAAGAGGTAGTATTCAAAACATCTCAAAAGCAAGCTAATCCTGATTCAGATGTTGGATCATATCCAAAGGAAACAAAATTTGTCAGGAAGTTACAAAGAGGTTTTGGAAAGTATAAAGGTAAGTTACCTTTCAAATGTTTTAATTATGGTGAAATAAGACCTTTTATGGATAAGTTCCCTTACAAAGACACTAACAATGTTGAGAAAAATAATGGAAAGAAGTCATTCTAAAAGGGAGTAAATTTTAGAAGAAAAAGAAGGGTTTCTTCATTAATGAAGAAGGATACTCAACTGATGAATAAGATCAAGACACATCCAGAGATGAGAGAGAAAAGGTTGTGTTCATGGCTATAGAAACTACTGAATAAGATATAGAAATGGATTCCACAAACAATGAAGATGAACTAGATCTTATGGAATAATTTCTTTGTGCTAGCAAAGAAATTAAGAGATTGGATAAAATAATTGATGAGAAAGTAAAGGAAAAATATTATGTACCTCAGAATCTTGAGAAGGCAAAGAAGATGATCATTGACCTAAAGATTCAAGCAGAGGAAGAAAAAAGGATTGAAGAAGTTTTGATTGAGAGGTTATTGTCAAGAGACAAGGACTGTGAAAAACTTGAAGCAAAAATTGCATCACTAAGGAAAGATCATGATAAATTAAATCATCAACTTAAGATAAAGTTTGGGAAAAGAACTAAAATCTTGGATTAGATTATTGATAGTCAAAGGTCTTCGCATATCAAAATAGGTATTGGTTTTGTAGATGGACTGAAGAATAAAGTGATTGAATAGCCTATGAAGCTTGCTAAGAAGAATCCAAAAGAAACTGGTTCCAGAAGCACAAATTTTGAAAAGAGTACTATAATCAATTATGGTAGAATGTAAAATGATGGTTTCATCCAAGTACAAAGGAAGAATAGAAGATCCAAAATACAAGATTCAAGAGAAAAATGGCGTAATAAGAGGTCCAATCATTCTTTTTCTGGTTATTCTTTTAACTGCAAGAATTTTGTTCATAAGTTTGTGGATTATAAAAGAGTTCTGGTAATAAGAAATAACTTTGTTAGTAGTAATGCATTTGCACCTTTGTACAATTTCAATATCATTCATCATAAGATCAATAATTTAGGACACATTACTAGAAATTATAGAAGTAATTGTCTGAGTCCTCCTCTATCGGAAATAAGAATAAATGGGTCGGAATGTTAGAGTTTTTGAAACATATAAAGTTTGGAAGAAGAAACCAAAGAGAAGAAACTAGAGAAATCCATGATAGCTTTGACTGCACTACATCCTCAAAAGGAGAAGAACCTGCAGACTATTGATAGAAAATGCTCAAGTCACATGACCAGTGACAAAAGTAAGTTCATGTATTTCAAGAAATTTGATCAAGGATTTGTAACTCTTAGAAACAATTCAATTGCCAAGATTATTAGTAAGGGTACTTTGAGTCTAGATGATGGTAGGACAAAAAATCATGATGTTCTATATTTGAAGGACTAAAGAATAATCTTTTAAGTGTAAGTCAGATGTGTGATAAAGGTTACAAGCTCTCTTTTAGTGCTCAATGTCATGAAATCAAGAAATTCGGTATTGGAGAATTGATTACAAAAGGAAGTATAAATGACAATGATATATATCATCTCAGTGAAATGAATGGATAGGACTATTTTGCTATATAAAGAGAAGAAAGTTGGCTTTGGCATAGAAGGTTGGGACACATCAATTTTGATGATATTGGGAAGATTAGTTCAAAAGGAATGGTTTGGGACATGTTGATGATTAAGAAGCCTCAATCTACCAATTGTAAACCATGTTTGTTACACCCCATTGTGTTATTACCTATTTAATATTACCTTGTCGAGTTAAATTGCTTTAGTATATTATTATGTTTTGTATATGAATCTTGATGGAAAATGTGATGAATGAATGTATAATTCAATATGATATTTTAAATGTTTAGAAGATATGGTGCATATAAATAAAATTTTATCATCTAACTACTGTTGTGATGCACTAAGTTGAATGTAGGAACATATTCAAGCCTCCAGAAGAGAGGGGGAGTATCACTCAAGAGAAGAACTTGGTATGGTAACCCTTAATGAGCCTAATTAATCATACACACACTCACGCCCTATTTTGGTCTAGATGAGTAAAGATAAGTTCAGTAAGTGGTAAGAAATCTTCAGTCATGGTTTGGGGAATGTGTTGTATTGGTTGTGGTTAGTCTTTGAATGTTCTTGTTTTGGGATATGTGATTGATTCTTTGTGTTAAGTATAAGTTATTTTCATATACTCATGTTTATATATTAATCCATGGGTATATATAGAATGTATATATGTATATATCTCTAATAACTCATACATATGAATATATATGTGCATGCATATACGTAGGTGGATGTACTTACATATATTCATGTACGAATATATCATATGCATGGGAGTATCGATTGGACATACAAGGAATATATATATATACACATTCTCGTATATGTGTATCAATTGATAAATATGTAAATATATGTGTTTTAAGTATGGATATTAAAATAATTTTATATATATAACATATATATTAATATATGTGTATTATGATTACGTTAATATAAATGTATATGCATACATATTAATATTCGTATATAAATATATTGATATATATATATTTGATTGGAAAATCATATATTTAATAAATCATGTGAATATGAATATATATATATATATATATATTATAAGAGTTATAATATATATTTTAATAATATATGATATATTGTTGTGTATTCAAAAGTATTTTGAAATAGACTTTAGCGCATATATAAAGCATTGCCATAGATATTGAAATGGCTATTTAGCTAAGTTTTGCGCAAAAATAGCGCATGAGGAATAAGTCTTAATGCATTTAATAGCGCATAAAATAATATGAATTGAATCATTTGCAAGAGTAAGTGAAATTCATAACGTGCTAACTTTGTCAAAACTACGCATGAATAAAGGGCACATAAATATTAATTATTGGTTTCATATTTTGGGATGTATGAAACAGAAAGAAGTCTTTTTAGTTGTGCCATAAACCAACACATATCTTTTGAAAGCATAAGACGTGGTCTTTTGCACAAGCTAGATGAGGTAGTCAACTTATATTACAATAAGGAAACTTGTAGGTTACATTTTTTAGTTTAAATCATTGTTGTCACAAGATAAGAGCATATCATCTTCAATAGGGAAGTTGGACTGTATATGTGTTTGGAAACTAGTGTTTTAAGCAGCCACATCTCACTCCATGAGCCTATCCAATGCATTTAGAATAGGAAGGTGGTGGATTTAGTAGCTTAATTGTAGCATTAAGATGCTTAAATTTTTGTATAAATAGGGCCATTCTCTCTACCTTTGGTTACACTTTTCCATTCTGATTTCTTCATTCATTGTTTTGTTGTAGTTTTTTGTGCAAGCCTACTTTAGAGAGATTTTTGTGAGGAGAGTTCTTTGTGCATTTGTAATTGTTGAGAGATTTTTTTTGAGAGGCTAGAGTTTGGTGATAGGTTAAGGTTAGAAGCAGTATCAAGTAGGATTGTGGAGGTTGAGCTTGGAAAGTAGTAATATCGGTTGGGCTATAATTCCAGGCATGTTGATTTTTATTACTCTATTCTTTATATTGAATGTTATTTGTCTAAGTATGCCTTTATTTGGGAATGAATGATTTTAATTCATGTTATGTTTTCTTTTATGAACTTGGTTTATTTCTTACTTTGGATAAGCTTGCATGATTCTTGAAAGAGTCTAGTTTTGGTAAAACCCTGTTGTTGGGATATACATATATACCATATATATTGGATTTTGAGTGGTTATGTTGTTATTAAGAACTATACTAAGTTAATATTACATGAATATTGCATAAGTTGTGAAGTATGATATATGAAGTTGCTTTGAATTACTTTGGTAGGAATGTTAGTTTGAACATGGGTTGTTAGCTTGGTTATTCCTAGGGTTAGGATAATCCATGGGAAAGGGTGTAACCTAGTTAGCCAATATGTCATGTCATCACCTTGTTAAATGGAATATATGTTGTGTGTAAGAAAATAAATGATCAAAATACCAAATTGAGCTAAAAGTGGGTGAATGTATGACCTATACTCAAAGTACTAGGTGTTGAGTTCTCTTGCCAAAGTAGTGTAAGTAGCCACTATTTACATTGTCAATTTACTGTGATCCAGAGATGCAAACTAGGTAGGGAAAGTCATACATGTAGGTTGTATCCAATGTATGGTAGCTCTATATTTGTAGGACGCAACACCATCCTCAGGAAGGCTAGTATTATGAGGTTACCAAACCAATCTCTTCGTCAAAGGGTAGGGCCATCTTACCAATTAGGTAGATGTGCGGGGGAGGGTAGTAAGTTCATGGTTGGCGAAAAAGTGTTGGAGTGATGCTCTTCCTCATACAATTGGCAGCCAAGATTTGAGGATGTATGCTAGCAAGGACATCTGGACCGTTTGTATCTCTGTTTCATTAAGCTTATGGAAGCTTGTATGTAATCATGTATCTATATTCTTATTGAGAAATTGTAAATGGAAAATATTATCATGAAGTTATGTAATATGGATTCATTACTTGGAATTTAGTAATGTTTCTTTGTAATGAAATGTGAAATTTGAAATGGGTTGGTATCAAATGTGCATCTTGTTATTCAATTAGAAAAGAAAATTTTACTGACTAAGTGTTAGTATAATAAATTGTTCACATGTGGGTAAAACATAGTAAAATCACTGGATAGAACAATGGGCATGTTACACATGGTATCAGAGCTACTAGGTTCAACTCTATAACCTATGTGCTCACTATGCTTTCATCCAACATTATACAAGTCTAATTTTTGGAATTCTTGTGCCAATATGGTGTGTCTCAAAATGATTGCAAGGAAGTCAATAATTGACAATGAGCGCTACCTGAAGGCCAAGAAAGAAAGGGAAGCCATTGTTCGAACCATAGACCTGGGACTAATTATGACAATGCTATTTGGCTAAGTGACACTGAGACTTTTAGTCATGCCTTATCTTATGTTATTCATATCCATCCATGATCTTTAGGAACCCTCATGTTCTTCCAATTTCAGAAGTTATTGTAGTAGCCTCTAGTGGTGAATCGGAGAGATATATCCCCTGAAACTATGTATCTGAGGATAGGTCTAAAGGTTATTTCCCTTTTGACTTTGAATGTGAATAAAAATCTAAAGGCTATACCCCACTTAGTTATGTATCAGAGATTGAATCTGAGGGATACTCTCTCCTAGACTATTTGAATCATGATTCCATGTAAATGCAAGGATATTGAAATCCTATTGATCTAAAAATAATCATGTTTTCGAAAACTTGTGTATAAGATCTTCTTTCAAGTTTCTTATGTATGAATGTTTGTTATTTTTGGAAATTTTTGTAGTGCTATGCAAATATTCTTAGGATCTAATTAAAGATGAAACATCTAGGTATATTTTTTCTTGAGAAAAATGGTTAGAACTAGAACTAACCTTGGGGGAAGCTAAGAAATAGGCCAAGGTGTAGAAAATGTTGAATCTAAATCGGATCGTATTTTAGCCATGATGGATGAGGCAAGAGAAATAATTGGGAACTTTGAGCATGAGGTAAGGGGAAAAGAAAGGGAGGAACAAGAAGTTCCTAATAGTGATGAAGAAGGGGAAAATTCCCATGATCATACTCAATCAAGTGAACATGAGGATGATGAATCACGGTCTAGATTGGAAGGAGGTAAAAGGAAGTGACTTGCAAGTGATCTATCTCGAGATATGAGGAAGATCACCCCTCTGAAGTTTGAAGATAGCACCAATGGGGAAGCGGCTGAGGCATGGCTCACAGAGATGGAAAAGTATTTTGAAATTAAGAATTATTCTGAGATAGTTAAATCCATTTGGGGAGCCTTCCAGTTGGAAAGAGAAGCATCCAACTAGTGGATGAATAAAAAAGTTAAGCTTGGGCTAAGTTCCTTAAATCTTACTTGGAGTGAATTCGTGGAAATATTTTGAAAGTGGTGGCTACCTCAACTATTCTATGATCAAAATCTTACCAACTTTCAAAACTTGAGGCAAGAAGATTCCTCGATTAACAAATACTGGGAGAAATTCACTTGTCTCTTAAGGTATGTACCCATGTACCAAAAGGAAGAGCAGTTTCACATAAGGAAGCTCATCATGGGTCTTAATGCCCAAATAGGAGGAGAGGTAGATGTGCACGGTCCTACTACCATGGACCTAATATATGGAAAATCCATTAAGCAAGAGCAAAGGCTTAAATCTATCTTGAACTATTGTGAAAAGGATCGAACGAAGTTTAATTTTTCACAAGTCATTCTAGCTACGAAGAGGCCTAGTGAAGGGCAATATTTTCAAAGGAAAGGGAACAAAGGATTTGTATTATGCATAATGAATCAAGAATGGATTGTAGGGGGAACAACAACAATAATTTTGTTAGGAATGAAGGTAGTTCTGGAAGGCCTACAACTAGGAAAGGACCATTGAAAGGATGTTTTACATGTGGTGGAGATCACTTTGCAAATCAATGTCCCAACTAACCACTAGGGACACAACCACATGGAAACCCTCTACCTCCTCAATGAACAATATTCCAGTTGAGGATTCATGTGGTGTTAGATAATCAACAAGCGAAGTACCAAATTACTCAAGTGGAAATTCTAGGTACTTCATTTGGTACACCCATTTCAATTTTAATAGGTATTGGTGCTACAAAAAGATTTGTTTCTCCTAGTATAGCTAGTAAAATTTCTAGAAAAGTTGGTTATATGGAAAAGCATTGGATTGTTGAATATAAAAACTAGACAAGAGCTAAGATGGATCAATGTTTGTTCAAAGCAAGGGTTGAACTTCTGAGTTTCACCATGGAAGTGAATTTGTATGTAGCTCCCTTAGGCTCTTATGATGTCATTTTAGGGATGAATTGTCTGTGGAAACATAGGGCCAAAGTAGATTATCATGCAAAAATAGTGGAATGTTTAGATGATTTGAGAAATTGGGTATCATTACAAGGAACGCCTAGAGAAGTTAAGTTGCGGTAGATATCTCTTATACAAATGCATAGAGCGAATAAGAAAGGTTGTCAACTCTTTGCACTGAAAATGAAGAAACTTGAGTAATGCAAAGAGTTTATTTCTCAAGATGATGTAGTATATTATGGACCTCAAGACCTCCAAGAAGAAAAATATGGCGAGGTGGTAGAATTGGGAAAGTTGGATATGGAGAGATATCCTATCCTAAGGAACTTTACGGATGTATTTCTAGATGAACTTTCTGGATTGCCTCCCAAGAGTGTTTGATTTCTCTATCAACATAGTTCTAGGGGCAAAGCCTATAGATCTAAAGTTCCATATAGGATGACCACAACAAAATTAATGGAGCTAAAATCTCAATTGGAGGAATTGTTGTCCAAGGGACTAATGAAACCCAGTGTTTCACCTTGGGGAACACTAGTGATCTTCATAAAGAAGAAAGATGGTACACTACACTTTTCCATTAATTATCATTTACTTAACAAGGTAATGATAAAGAATAAGTATCAGTTACCATGTATCGATGATCTCTTTGATCAAATGTGAGGAGCGGCAGTGTTTTCAAAAATTAATATGTGTTCTCATCAATGGATGAGAATCAAAGATCACATGGATCAAGAAAAGATCAAGGGATAAGAATGATTCAAACAAACACACTTTGTAACAACTTTCAAAGTTTTTTTGAAAGAAATCATTCCTTTTTGGAGCCAAATAGGAGAATATTCCCTATGCAAGTGGATTGGATGGGAAATTAGCAATTTAGTAATTTAGTAATTAAAACTAAATTTGAATGTGCAAGATGAGGAATGTGAGGATATTCATTAAATTATTGATTTATTTAATGAAAAGAGATGAGTGACATTTAATTAAATGATTTAGATTTAATAACTAAATGAGAAGAGATAAAGGGAGGGGTTTAAATTAAATAATTTACATTATTTAATCAAACTAGATGAATTGTTAGTGTGAGAGGGTAGGAATTGACCTAATTATATTGATTAGATTAATAGACGAAAATGAAGTATTTAATTAAATAACTAGGTTAATTTAATTAAATAGGTGAAAAGAGGATGAATTTTAGGACAAAATGGTGTTAGTATACTGGATTCAAATGTGTAATTTCATTTAGGACATTTTTAAGTGTCTACATTGTTCCATCAAATATAGGGCATTCCAAAGAAACCTTGTTCACCATCCTGGATCTACCTCAAGTGGTTAAGCTCTTTTCCAAGTAACCTTGCTCTGATACTAATTTTTGAATGGACAAGACAACTAAGAGGAGGGTGAATCAGTTGTAGCAAATTTTAAAACTTCAAAACCATCAATAGTAATCAGATCCACAAGCATCCATTAAACCCTCATTCTGTTAAAATGATTAATCATGAAATGTAGATAACAAAAACTGAAATAACAACACCATACACAAGAGAACACCAAATTTACATGAAAAACCCAATGAGGGAAAAACCACTGTTAGGATTAGCTCATAATATAACTAATAGAAAAACCAATAGAAAAGGGCCTACTTCCAGAATAGGACACATTGTCCAAAAAAGCTCATAGCCAGGGCTTACTGCCACAAAAAGAAATAGAAGAAGATAAAAGAGAAATTTTACACAGAGAACACTTTCTCAATGCAACAGGAATCCACCACAATTGCTCCAACACTTTCTTAGTCTTGCTTGAATAATTTTGGATACCTTTAGCTCACTGCCTTCAAGAATCCAAATGCTTAAAATTTTCACTACTCTACTCAAATTCGCATCACACACATCACTCGCATCGATCTCACATATATCTTTCTTCTCTCTTACATCTCACAACACCATTACACTTATTTATATCAACCTCATCGTCAAAAACCTTCTCTAAGGTTAGCAACTATGTGTTACACTTACGAATTCAAATTAGGTCAGCACCAAAACATTCTCGCAGTGGATAGGAATGAAGGTGACCTACATAAATATTTAATTAAGACCCAAATAGATCCAAATATCTCAACATGCTTTCACAAGCCTCACATGTAGTGCTAACACAAGGTCAGCCAATACCCATGCCAAACACCATAAAAGATTAACTACACACTTCCTTAAATCAATCCAAAAGTTCCAAACAACAAAATTCACTTGAACACGATCTAGAATAAACCTCGAACCACTTAAGATTCATCAAAAACTTCATCCAAAATTTTATCTTGTAAATAATTTAGCTCAGAACAACTAGTAAACCTTATTCGCACATTGAAAAATGAAATTCACACTGTATTGTACCAAATCAAGTGAAATATTGAAATCTAAAAGATACAAACATTATAAGCAACTTCCCAAATCTGCACAACCTGAAGCCAAATAGCAGAGAAACACGGAGCAATTACATTGCTCCCAAGCCACAAAAAGCATCACTAAAAAACTGATTCACACACTGGTGAAAATATATCACTGTACAATGATCAAAAAACCCAAATTCTGAATATAGAAACCTTTGATGAACTTGAATAACATACCAGATCCACATAGGCATAGCATCAACAGAGAAGAAACATGGAGCATAATACCATAACACATTCTAAACACTTGCACAACACTATTTACTTTGTTTACCAAATTTTCTCAACAGCACTTGGAAACCAAGTACCAAAGACATCATCTTAGCTCATTACTTCATTCCAAATCATCTTTAGACACTACAACGAAAGGATAGCTCCATGTAATCACAACACTTCCTCAATATCTCAACTACACATGCACAAACTACACCAACCTCTTTATTACAATTTTTTCAATATCCTCGACATACAACAAACTTCCTCAACACATAGTTGATATTAATGACATCAATCAGTAGACATCCTGTTGAAATCAATGACAACATCTTCATAATTGCAACATATTTTAGGTATAATACTGGGGGCTCAATGCCAAAAGGTAGTTTTCCTCCATTTGGTAAGGCTATCTCTTTGAAGGCCTCCTTGTGTGCGTAGCAACACACTTCATCCTTTTCCCCTCCAAAGAGGAAGGAAAAGCATGTGCTTGCCCTTGGGCCTCCCCCCTCTTCTTCTTGTATTCCTTTTGCTTCCTCTTCCCAATATTTAGTGGTGTTTTCCATTCTTTCTATTGTTCTTAGCACAAGAAAAAGAAAAGCATTTGTGTGGTGGAAGTTGAAACCCCATGCTTTTTAGCTTCCAATTCTACCCACAGTACCTCGACCCACCCTTTATGACAAGGGGAAGCATTCCCGTGGGTTTGTTCCTACATTTTGGCCTCTAAGGCCTCCACCTATTTCTCCACCTACCTCCAAGGTAGCAAAAGGAAAGGGTATGCTATCAAGACCCCTATCTCTCTTTGTCTTTGTGACTACTCCTCTTGATCCTCCTTACGATTCCACCCTTCCATTGATAATGGTTGTGGAGGTTTCTCCTTCGATAGAATAGGAGCCCCCAACCTCTTCTCGAGTTGCATCTTCTAATACCCATAACTATTGTAATTGGCTTGTGCAAGAGCATATGTACTAGCAAAAGGCCCTGGCTAAGGAGCATGCTTCCTCATAGAAGACCAAAGAGGATCATTTTTCTTATGTTGTTCCTATCTCTGCTTCAGTTCCCATCACCTTCATCCTTCTTCTAGCTTCATTGGCGAATCCCGATGAACCTCACCCCAAAAGGGTGCAAGTGTTCATCTCTCCCTCTGGGAGCTGCCTCTTCTCACCTCTCTTCCTAATATTCCTCCTTTCTCGCAACTTGTAGACATGCCTTTCACAAAGGTGGTGTCCTCTGTGGTTTTATCTCCTTCTCCCTCTTCCACTCCAGTTGCAAGGATCCTACATGCTTCATTGAAGCACAAGTCGGAAAGCAACCTCACTTTAGGTGATGGTCAAAAAAAAAATTGTCTTCACCTCTTGAGTCTTGTTCTGTTTTGGCTTGCATCATCCTTGTGATAGAGGCAATTCTTTCCTCCCCAGAGTTTTTCACTAACCCTCCTCTTGTATATGACACTAACTCTTAGGTTTCTTATCCTCCTCCCATCCAGTTTCCATTGCCATTCCTGAGAATTGCATGTTCAACTCGTTGGAGGACATTCTGACTTTGTCTTTGATCTTTGCTAGATTGATGACTCTCATCTTGTAGGAGTTCAACAATGAAGACCTTGAGGAGACTTATTCCTTAGCTCTTGTTGCAAGTGAGTCAGTTGGCACCACCCTAGCTATCCCCCTATAGGCTCATCTTCCCTCCCCTTATAATGACCTAGATTGGGATCAGTACAACTTGTTGATGCAGTTGGACTAGAGCGACACCTTCTTATACATATTTAGATTAGCTTTGTGTGTTTGTTTTGTTCCCTAGTGTTTGTACATTTATGTTTGTGCTCTCGCCTAGAGGACCCTTTCCACCCTTGTAGTTGCTTAGATATAAGAGATAAAATATGTCATACACTTCACGATGCAAAGCATTGGGGCATTTAGGCCTCTTCCATGTTGACCCAATTTTGATTTTTACTTTGTCTTCATGTACTCTTCTTATCATTCTGATACATTTGGAGGGTGATGACAATTCATACATATATTATATTATACTTATCTATCTATATCTATGAGTAGTTCTAACCCCGAATAATCAAATCCCCCTATTCTCTTGATTTCTTCATCTTTTCTTTCTTGCTTCATGATGTTGTGGTTTCTATTTGTTGTCCCTTGCATGACAACATTTCACGGATACATCTAGCTATGTATTTTATACCATGACTTCTCTTTGTCTTTCTCAAATCCTTAGAATGGCATGTGCCCCTTTGTGTAACACACACTATTCTAAGGGGGGCTATCATATATGCTTAATTTTCAAAAAAGTTTCAAAATGATTCCTTAATGTCTTATGTCTCGTTATCTAGCTTGGGGGAAGCCTAACTAGACTTGTCTTATCTTTTTTGTGACTATCCTGCAACATAATTTGCGGCAACCACATGCCTATTTTCTTGTCATATGGTCTCTAGCCATGCTAGTCATACCTATCAACGTTGAATTTTTTTAGCATGTCTATTAATTGTTGCTTTTTTGCCTAACATGTTTATCTGCAACTAACATGTTTGTGGTGAGATTGTAGTCAGCTTTATAAGATCAAAGAACAGTGTCCTATTCACATCTTGGTTGAGCTTCTCTACATCACATATACTAGATTGAAGATTTACTTCCTCTATGTCTTGGGTATATTCTCTTTCTACTTTAGCTCACACATGTTTAGATACATAAGTTCGCTAAAGTGGGGGAAAAAATTTATGTCATAAAATTACATCCTTGCATAATTTCACATTACATCAACCTTCAGTTTAGCTTAATAAGACAATAATACAAAAACTTTCTTTTCTAGCCTTCATTTTTGTCCCTGCCTTGTTGATTTGTGTCGGTGGGGGATTTTTTTTTGGGGATGCTTTCGTATCACGTAGATATTCACATGCCATGCAAACATCTTGATAGGATTCCCAGTCTTATGGTCGTTGGGACGTTACACTGACGCCTACTCTCAAAGTGTAACACCTCTATAGTCATAGGCACGCCCAAGATTGGCTCTCTAGCATGCAATTCAACCATATTCTTCCCTTTCATGTTCATTATATTCTCTTCTTACAATTCATTCACTCTCTTCTCACTCTTGCAATCTCATTCACTTCTTAGTATCTTCACTCTCTTCTTCTTGTAATTCTACACCTTTTCTTGCTAGTTCAAGCTCTCTACACCATGTTCTTGTTGTTTAGCTCAAGCTTTCAAGGCATTACTCTTCCTCTTGGCTTCACCAAGTTGATTAGAGGGAGGGTAACATTTACTTTTATAGAATTATTGTTCTTACTATATTAGTATATCGTTGTCTTGTGTGTCTTATTTCTTGTCTTGTCATTTCTATTATTTATCTTTCTATCTCATTGCCTATTTGGTTGTCCATGGAGGTGGAAACACCAAAGTGAGGGTTTGACCAAGGCAAGCCCTAAAAACAACCCCAAAAAATTTCTTGTTTCTATGTGTGTAGGTTGTTCATGAGGAGCTTGAAGGAGGATTCATAGCTAGACCTATCATGAGTTCATCCCTTCTCTTCCACTCCTTTTCATTTCATTTAAACAATTCATTTAATTCTTAATTAGTATTCTTCTTGTTGTATGTTTCTTGCATTTCCAACATTTTGTTTAGTCTAGTTAAAAGTGTTAAACTTTAGCTTTTAGGTAGTTAGCATATCCTAAGTGTTTCTGGTGGTTGACTCTGTCTCTGGTCTGTACGAGATGCCAGTGTGCCATAGAGATTCCAATGCACCGTATTGTCATCCTTGGTCCACACTTTCATCCTCTAGCTGAGAGCCTATTTGTTTGTCTCTCGAGACCTCTAAGGTTTATTCACTCAGATTTTGAAGTTCTCCTTTGATAAATAATCATAAAACCCAAGAACACTGCATAAATTCCCTCTTGACCATCACTCGTCACTTCAGCTTTTACCCCTGAGGTAATAGAGAGCCATTCACTCCTTGTAGACTCTTCCCTGTCATAGAGACTCAGGAGTAGTGAATCCTCTCCATTACAATACTTTCCTCATATTCATGATGATCCTATTGTTGAAATCAACTACCAACTCATTTATCCATTTATTAATGGTTGCAATCTCATGTATATGAAATTTGGGATCTATTCTATCTCCATATTGTAATCTAAAAAGTCTCATGACCTCTTCTCATAAATCAATAATATTGTATGGGAGATTTTTCTACCATTATTTTAAACCATCCTCTAAATATTACATAAATAATTTCATCATCACATCCTCAAGATTAATCTCATTCTCATTTATAATATTGATGTATGTATTTTCCCTCTTATTTCATTTGGATTGGAAAATCTAGGATACCAAAGAAATCCAATTATTTGTACATTTTAGGTCCTAAAGGTTGTTTAATAAGAGGGAATATTTGAGCATACCTTTAAAAATTTGATTCGACATAATGGGAAAACTATTGGTCATGTTGATGATGTGGTGGTGAATCTAGAACATAATGAGCATGGTTTTCATTTCTATTTCATGGTTGGGTCATTTGATCCCATATTGTAGCTTGGTGCTCTTATTTTAATTATTGTAGTTGTTATTCTAGAATTTTAATGTGATCCATCCTATCTATATTTTGATTAATACCATTATCTCTTGGGTCGACATATGAATGTGTTAGTTCACTAACATCATGGAATGAAGTGTCATTTTCAATTTCACCCTTATGTGACATATTGGGATAAGTGGTACGATGACCAATAATATGTATTTCTACATCCCAATTTCTCATGTCAAAATCTTGCATGTGTACATTATAAGATCTATCCCTATTTATTCTACCAATAATTAAATTATTCCTTTATATCTTATAGTTAGGCTTATACATTCTTCTACATGTTCTAACCATATTATCAATTGAATCATCATAAGCATACTAGTACTAATTTATTAAGTCAATAAATACATCATCTCTCCTTGATGTTTCCACTAGATCTTGAGAAATTGGTATAGGTGACTTACAAGTGGTTGTAATTTTTTGATTTATTTGTTGTCTCCTTGCATAATTTGAAACTTCTTATTATCCTCATTGATATTTGGGCTACCTTCTTCTTTCTATATTCAAGTCTTTTGATTTATTTGCTAGTTCTAGGCTTGCTACTCTTCATTTAGAAGATAATATTTTTTTAGAAGCCTCCAAAGTACCAAATAAGAACTTACATCCCTCTCACCAATATATTAGTGAAAGTTAATGGGCTAATGACTTACATAGTAACAAAATGATAATATTGGATTGTTAGAGTAATAAGTTATTCCACTTAATTAATTTAATCATATTGGTTAATTAATTAAGTCACTTATCACTTTAGGTTTACTTAAGCTAAACTTAGGCACATTAATAATTAGGGTTTGATCTTCTTTCTTAAGGATTGATCTCATTGTAATTATTCATTCTCTTAATGCATTTTTCAGCTTGAGGCTTGTAGAACATCTTTATTATTTTGGGCATCCTTCTTTCTTTGTGACAGGTTATTGCTTACAGGTGTTCACTAAGGTCTATGAGGTTGGTTTATCAACTTTTGCATGGTAACAAAGCTTCAGATCTACAGCCTATTCCTCTTTTGAAGGATATTTCCTTATAGTGATTTTTCAAGTGCAAGGGTTTCAATCTACGGTAGTTTTTTGCCAGATCAGAGGGTTTTTCCATCATTTTTTAAGAAATTTCGACCTTGATCTCTCAAATAGTGCATGCTAGTGCAAAACAGACCTCACAAGTGCACTTAGAAGGCCTAAAAACCCCTATTTTCATATAAAATATGATAGGGTTTGCTGAAAATTGATTTTTTTTGTGTTTTTGGGGATTTTCAAAAACACTGCCAGAAAAATTCGTACAATTGTATGAATCTGTATGGATGCCTTGATTTTCATGCCATATTTTTTGGTGCCCAGAGCATTTTTTAGCTGCCTCGGTTTTTGTTCCATTTTGCCTCTATTTTCATGCCCTCTCAATTTTTGTGTTGCCTTAGTTTTCATGCCATGAAGGTACAGCTAAATATTTTATTAATTTTTCTATCTTTAAATTAATAAAATATTTGGTTTAAAGCCAAAATGAGCATTTTTAGTAAAATGGTCATATCTTGAGCATACGGAGTCCATTTTTTGAAAACGAATAGGCATAGAAAAGTTGGTTCCGGGTACTATCCAATGGTGCAGGTCTAATTTTCAGATTTTTCCATCTTGATGCTTTTTTCGCCTATCGAAGTTAGAACTAGTTGTTTTCACTCTAGAAGGCATAACTTTTGCATCCAGACTCTTTTTTGCTCAAACGAATAGGCATCAGAAAGCTGGTTCAGTTCTCTACATAGATCGTAGACCTAATTTTCTAGAATTTTTTTACCAGGTATCTAATTTTTTGTCAGATCTCAGTTTTTGCTTTTTTGCTTTTTTTTTGGGAAACGTGCAATTCAAGCTATTTTTTGAGATCAAAGAGAATTTTTTTTTGCTTTGAGAGTATATATTGTTGTTTTTTTATGGATTCACATAATATTGCACCCTTTACTCCATTCAACTACTTTGGTTGGAAAAAACAAATGGAGATTCATTTGATGCACAAAGGGTTGTATAGAGTGAGCATGGGTACAGAAGTTGAACCTACAAGTGCTGCTAAAAACAGAAAATGGCTTAATAGGTGTGATGAATATTTTGGTACTTTATGTCTATCTCTTTCTTCTGATCTTCTTTTTCATGTTGAGTCTTGCACTACACTCCATCAGATTTGGAATACTTTGGGGTCTTTGTTTTGGGAAGCAGGATACTATGAGAGGATTCTAGTTGGAGAATGAGCTTATTGGCTTAAATCTTAGGGATTTTGATAGCATCCAGGAGTTCTTCACAAAACTCAATTCTCTTAGATTGCATTTGACACAGTGTGGTATTCAGAATGTAGGACTCTTAGTTGATATTGTCCTTTCTTTCTAAGCTTGGACTAGATTATTCAGTTTTTGTATCTACCTTTTATGCCACTAGGGATGTTCTTGGTACTCAGTTTACTATGCCATCTCTTGATGAATTTTCTTCATCTCTCACTTGAGAGCAAGCTAAGTTGGCTAGCATGGGCAAGTTGAAACCTTCTACATCACAGGCACTTATTGCATCTCAGGGGCACACTGATCAGAAGCCTTCCAGTGAAAAGGGAAAGAAACAAAAACAAAAGGATTCCAAAACTCGTGAGCAGAAAAAGGAGTTCTCAGATTCATCCTCCTCTTCTAAGGGGAAATCATCTAAGAAGGAGAAGGTTACATGTGCATATTACGAGAGGGAAGGACATGGAGAACATAGTTTTTATAAGGACATTGATGAGATGAAGCATCTTCTTTAGAAACATCATATTGATTTGCCTTCTAAGATGTCTGCATCATCTCCTTCCCCTCATTCTTCTTCTTTAAAGCAGCATGACAGGGGCACAACTTGTTTACATACTTCATCAGATATGAAGGGACATGCTCTTTGTGCTTATTCAGGTCTTGGATCGGGGAGATGGCTTCTAGATTTAGGAGCATCTCATCATATGGCATCTTCACAGTCTATGTTCACTTCCTTTGAGCCTAACACTATGTCTCCTATTTTGATGGGAAACAATACATACATGAGTGTTACAAGGAAGGGGTCTATTAGTTTTGGGGACAACACTTTTCAAGATGTCTTATGTGTTCCTCGTTTGACAAACAACCGTCTTTCCATATATCAGATCACACATGGAGGTAATGGGAGGTTTGTGGAGTTCACACCTTATTCAATTATCATCATAGACTTGGAGAGTAGAGCGATTATTTCTATTGGGGTGGTGGATCACTCATCTCAATTGTATTCCTTTGCATTTTTTTTTTTGATGGTGTTTATGTTCCTACCACTGTTCATCACACTTCTAGTGTGAATCGTCATTCAAAGGAGATATTTGGCTACTTGAACATTGGTTTTCTCACTTTGGATCTAGTTCTTGAGCCATCCATTCCATCTCCTCCACCTACTATTGCAGTTGTTGATACTTCTATGGCTACAGACGTGGTTTCTTCTATTTCAGTGCAACATGACCTATTTGATCATTCATCTTTGGAGGTTTCTCTTCAGTCTTCACCTACTTTGACTTCTTCATTGGTTGAGGTCACACTTGCTTTTGTGGAGAAATCTTGGGCTACACCTAATTCACCTTTAGATTTTGCATTCACAAGGCTTATTCCCTCTTACTTCTTTTTGGAGATGCGGTTTCTTCAATCTTTTTGGAGCTGCTTCATTATGGGGGGCTCTGTGGTCTCTTTCTTCCTCTCTTCTAGGGGGGTTCATTCATGTATCTTTGTGATGGATGGTGTCCTTGGGGGTCTTATGGAGTCCTCCATATTTCATCACTTAGTTTTTTTTGCATTCTATTTTGGGGAGGAGTTTTGTTCCCACGTGGTTTTCTCCTTTACCCCATTTGGTTTAGTTTGCATTGCATTTGTACATGGGTACCTAATCAGGCCTTATTTTCATGACCCATCTTTGCTTTCATGCATCTTTCCCTTAGTATTTTAGCTACTCCCTAAGTTCATCTTAAAGGGGGGTGTTAGAGTAATAAGTTATTCCACTTAATTAATTTAATCATATTGGTTAATTAATTTAGTCACTTATCACTTTAGGCTTACTTAAGCTAAACTTAGGCACATTAATAATTATTTATTTATTAATTATTAAGTGTGCACACTAGTATTTCCTTTTAGGGTTTGATCTCCTTTCTTAAGGATTGATCTCATTGTAATTATTCATTCTCTTAATGCATTTTTCAGCTTGAGGCTTGTAGAGCATCTTTGTTGTTATGGACATCCTTCTTTCTTTCTAACTGGTTATTGCTTGCAGGTGTTCACTGGGGTCTATGAGGTTGGTTTATCAACTTCTACATGGATTACCAAGTTCTTAAAAATATGAGGAAAATCAAAACTTCACTATCAAACACACTATTCTATTGGTGTAAATTGGTGGGATGTCAACTTGCTTTCTTTAACCAAAATGACAATAAGAACCAAGGTCTTCAATATAATAACCAAATTACATCCCCAATAATGGTACCATATTTTTGGGTCCCAAAATTATTTCTCTCACTCCTAAAGGGATTATTCATCTTCAAGATGGTATTTCCCTAGCCTTAAGGTGGATTGGTTCTTCTAAGAGAGTAAGTGGAAGATTTGGAACCTAACACTCCATACATACAAATCATGTTTGAAACATTTATTCACGGATCTCCTTCTCATTTTCTCTAAAAGTATATAAGGAATAATGTTTTCCATTTTTGGATTCATACCGCTGCCATTAATGGAAATTAATGTACTTTATAAAGTACTAATTAAATAGAAAAGTAATAAGACACATTTATCTTCCTCTTTTAATTTAACATCCACATAAGAAAATTGACTTAAAATTACAAGAAATACATTTAGTGGTCTATAATAAAATCACTATTTTTTGAGATCTTTGATAAATATCATCTATCCTCTTCCACAACTTGTATGTGGTAGTCTCCTCAAAAACATTCAAGAGGATAGAATCTACAAGACACAATTGTATGGTTCCTTATGCCTTCTCCAATTTTGACTAATCTTCATCAAATATATCAAATTCCTTCTTTTCATATGAAATGAATAACCACTAATATATTTCTTCAATTAGATCTTCTATCTTAAACTTTCACATCTTGTATCTAGTAC
Organism: Sequoiadendron giganteum; assembly: GCA_007115665.2. Lineage (NCBI taxonomy): Eukaryota > Viridiplantae > Streptophyta > Pinopsida > Cupressales > Cupressaceae > Sequoiadendron > Sequoiadendron giganteum. Next base: position 644,742,484 of record CM021101.1, on the reverse strand, counting down.
CATTCAATTTCTTAATATCCATATGGAAAGTAGATGTCATGGTTTTTAATCCTTTCCTCAATCTACAAAACCACATAATGCAAAATCTCTTAATGTAGCCAAAAAACCTTAAAAATTTATTAGAGAAGCATCCCTCTCTATACAAATATATTATCTCTAATACCAAATGTTGAGAAATAAGGTGAAAATACTGCAATAAAATCATCTACAAGTGTATACAAATCTAAAATATATTTTAATAATTATCATAATATTATGATTGTATAAAATTAGCAAACCATCTCAACACATGATTTACATGGAAAAACCCTTTTAGGAAAAATCCACATGATAGAGAGGAAAAGTATGTATTAATCTTCAATAATGAGATACATCCAACACACTAACACTCTTCACTCTAATAAAATTTCAACAACATCTAAGTACCTATAAAACAATCTCATCTAAAACCATCTAACACCATAAATATATTGTTAAAGAGAGAGGAAAAAACATAAATGATACTTTGGTGTGAGTACTAGAGTGATGCACAAAAAGATTACAGACTCTAGGGAGTTAACTTGTGAACATATAGAATAAAGAGACATACAATTAGATGGGGAAAATATTTAAATGGTAGGTATCATAAAGGATCTTTCCCTTACCTTATATGCATCCCCATATAGCACCATCCTTCAAGGCAGTGATAATTGACATCCCACCAACCTTTGGGTTATGTTTATCTAGGGATTTCATTGCTAAAATAAGAGGATATATCCTTAGATTGGTTTTATCTTATCCTCAAAACTAGGTATGGGCCCAAGATAAATATTTTTCAAAAATTACCCATAAAAATCACATTACCCGTGAGGTAATGGCTAATTTTGAGCCTACTCATACCATGATAACTAGGGAGGAGAGGCTCAATATTGAACTTTTAGAAGATGAAGAGACTTAAAATTTCAAATATAGTCAAGAGGAGGCTTAAATTTTAAAGATAACTTAGTGGGATCCTTGTGGTAATAATCTTGATTCAATTAGCTTAGAGACTCATGTTATATATGATGAGGATAAAACTATACTATAGTTTAATGCACCCTTATAAGTTGTAAGTTAGAAATCTACAATAATTCAAGATTATGGGAATTATATTTTGATATTGCCACATGCGCAAATGACTCGAAGTGTAAAATAGTCCTAATCTCACCTAAAGGAAATAAAGTTCTTAAATATTTTTATTTTCAATTTAGTTGCACTAATAATGGAGCTTAAGTATGAGGATTTAATACACAAACTTATCCTAGCAAATAATATGAAGATAAATTAATTACAAGTATTTGAGTACTTAGAGTGAGTTATCAAACAAGTTAAATAAATAGTTGTTGCTAAGAATGTGAGTACGAGATCATATCACCACATGGTGTGGGATCTACTTAAGGGATTTGAATATTCTTAGATCCCAAAATGCTCGAGAAAACTAAACAACTTTAATTAGATCTCAAATCCAATAAAAGATCTATTGTTGAATAAGGGTCATGTAACTCTAGATAATAGATGTCATTGATAAGTGTTTGAGAATTATGCTCAAATAGTTTCATTTCTCAAATAATCTAGAGAATTTTTAAGCAACTTTAGCCCAAAATTGAAGAAGCATATGAATAACATATTGTTGAAGTTAAAACAACTTTTGAAAGGGTTGAACACACTTGAAAGTTTGTTCATCCCTAGTGATGCAAAAGGGGATAAAGTAAAGCTCACTATAAATAAAGGAGATTATCTTAAAAGTAACTGTTTTCTTCAATAAAAAGGTAAAATTAGGAAAAGTATGTACTCAAAGCGAAATTGATAGCCTAATTTATATTTGTACTAGATAAATTAGGTTATGTAGTGGAATTATCAAGAGTTAAGAGGATATAATACATATTTGATTCAACATAATATCAATCTCTCTCTAAATTCAAAACTAACTAGATAAAAGTAGAAACCAATCAAATCCAAAGTTTGAGCTTCTAACGAAATAAGAGCTCACTAAATTGATTGAGTCTACGATCATATTTCCCATTAAACATTTAACTTAGGTATCAAATTTGGTGTCAGAGAGGAAAAAGAATGAAGAGATAAGAATATGTGTTAATTTTAAAGATCTAAATAAAATATCACTTAAAGATTAGTATCCTCTTCCTTTAATGGAATATATACCATAAATAATAATTAACTCAATTTTTTTATGTGTTGGATGGATTTTCTTACTGCAACCATATTTGGCTCAAAGAGGAAGATTAACAAAAGACAACTTTCACCATTGAGTGGAGAACATTCACATATGGAAAAATGTTATTTATTTTATCAAATGCAAGAAAAACCTTCCAAAGAGCTATGTATATATCTATCAATATTTTGATAAATAAGGTTATCCTAATTTATCTAGATGATCCCACTATTTTCTCCAACATAAAAGAGAATTATTTTGGACATTTGAAGATTTTTTTTCAATAGATTCAAGAGTTTGGGATTTTCTTAAATCCAACGAAATGTGTTTTTAAGGTTCCTTAAGGAAATATCCTCAAACATGTTTACAATATCAAAGAAGAAATTTCCATAGACCTTGACAAAGTTCAAGATCTTCTAGAGTTATCTCTACCAATCAATAAGAAATAAGTTCAATCTTTCCTTGGAAATATTAACTTTGTAGGTAAATTAATCGTAGATTATATTGGTTTGGTTAGGCCTATTACTCTTATGTTAAAAATCATAAATAATTTAAATAGGCTATTGAAGGAAAAAAGTCTCAAAAAACCAAATAGGAAATCTCTACATTTCCAACTATGACTAACTCAATTTATGTAGAGATTTCATCATGAATGTATTTAAGGGTGATTTTAGTAGAGTTGTAGTTTAAACACAAAAGGATGATGGTGGAAAAGGAGAACACCCAATTTATTTAAGCTTAAGAACCCTTAAGGATTATGAAATGAGATTTATTTTTCTCAAGAAACAAGTACATGCTCTATTAAAAGGGTTAAAAATGTTTAGGCATTTGATTTCCATAAATAAAGTCACAAACTATGTTGTTGATCTTAGTATCAGGGAGTACACCATAAAGCAAGAGATATGCAAGAAAAGTGCTAGTTGGATCACTAAGATTTTTCAATATGATATAGATATTAGACTAACTAAATTTTTAAGAGTGAGAACCCTATGTTAGCATATTGCTAGGGGTGTAAGGTAACAAGAAATTCAAAATATAAAACTAAAAATATTTTTGGTGATTATAGAGAAATTATCTACATTGTGGATTGAAGAAAGTGTCCATTTCATGTAAACTAACCAATACCTAGATAATCTTCCCATTTTGAAGTGAAGGTTTTATCGATTGCAAAGAGTATTTTGTTTTTAATTAATAAAATATTATTTGGATTCCACAAAGGAATGTCTCTAAACATTTCCTAGTCTAGACAACAACAACAAAGATAGCTCGTGTAGGGGATTATTGACCCTCTATATTTATAGATTGTCATAAATGGATAAGAGAGTGTCAAAAATAGCAATTATATTGGAAAAGGGAAAAATATTGTGCCACCTCTTCAACCTATATTGGAAAATTATCCATTTGAAAATTCATTGACATGATCAAGGGTTGGTTATCAAGTGTAGGGCATAAGTGGGTTCTAATTGCTAATTTTTTTTAGCATGATCAACCTTTATTAGTTCCAACACTTAAAACTTAGTTGAGCCACTTTTAAAAAAGTGAGATTTATTCCATACTGTATAATTTTTTACAAAAAGGATAAAATTCTAAATTATGAAACATGGATTGGTAACACCAATCTCTAGTGCACAATTTTTTTTCTTCCATATTTGATTTATTAACATTTTTTTATGTGAGATTAATTATAATTTGGACATAGTTTTTGATTAACGATAAACAAGTTTTGAAGGGTTCCTAAAGCCCTATACAAAAAAGAGCAGTGGTAGCAAAGATGAGGAAATAGGTTGCCCATCAAAACACCAAAAACAAGCTAATTATAGAGACATCAACACACCATCAACACGAAACAACAACACACAACAATGAGACCAAACAAAAAGAACATAACAAATGGCAATTAGAGAAGTTCCTTGATCATCCTCGCCACTTCTAGGTCCTTGGAAATAATCTTTTCATGCATCTCCATGACTTCCTCCACATCCTACCTAGGCACCGATTTGCATTTCTTTGTTTTACTTTGAGTGCGAACACTCAACCCCATGCCCAATTTCGCAGTTTGTAGCTCCTTTTCATTATTCTCCCCCATCTCCTTGTTCACTTGCTCACTGAAAAGATATCTAGCCATCCATTCCTTAGCCTTCTCATTGAGGAACACGAGACCTTCAACCGAGGACTACAATTTCTCCCTGTTGAGATTGATGATCATGTCCAGGTCCTTATGCAACTATCGATAGTTCTTTTCCAAAAAAGATAGCCTCGAGCCATAGTCTTTCTTTAAGTTGGCCGACTCATCCACCATAAAGCTAATACTAGAATTCATCGACTTGGCCAAATAAAAAATGGAGTCCTTCTCCTTAAGAATTTGAAGCGTGGATGTATTGCATCGGGAAATTATGTCATGCTTGTTGTGGAGGTCCTGAACCTCTTGAACAAGCCACATCATCAAGTTGAATGAGATGTCGACCCCTTCCTTAACCAGACCCAAGGCTTGTGAAAAGTCCATGGCCCCTTATAATAACCCTCTCCCTTGATGAGAGTTCAAGGGGGATCATCGTCCTAAGAACCCTCAAGATTAATTTTGGACTTACCTTTGTCTTTGGAGGTTGATGCATGGATAGAATCCTCCACATCAACCACACTATTCACTTTTCTAGCAGCAGGGGTCCCTCCACCAACACCAAAACCCAAGTTTAAATTTCCCAAATTCACCACCTCGCCACCCTAAAAACCCTCAGAGACCTCTGAAATATTTTCTGCCACATCCTTAGAGCACACCATTCCCTAAAGCTTAGCCTTCTTTCCACTTCAAGTCCCCTCCTCAACATCATCATCACAAACCTCCTTAATCTTGCGCTTTCCATGTGGGAGGGAAGGTTTTTCCTTACTACTAGAGGGTTTCTTCGCACTAGTTGAGGGTGTATAGTCTAGGTTCGAGTTGTACCCATCTGACCACACCTCAGACTCCACCTCAATTTTTGTCCCCTCATTCTCGATGACCTCCTCAACCTAACACTTCCCACACCCCTTCTTCTTATTTTTTGATTCAAGGGGATGAGGATCTTCACCAATATAATTAGCCTTCATGTAATCAACTATTAGAATCATTAAACCCTCATGCAAGAAAGGGTTTCTAGGATTCTTTCTGAAATTCACAATCCCCTCTTCTAATGAAAGCAATAGTTAGAAGGGGAAGGAAATGAGCTTACCGTGTCAAAAATGATTCAGCATCACAAAGTGGTGACCATACAGGTTTGTGTACCTTCCATCTAGGGTAAAATACTACATCTATACCATAGCCACGTCTTGCCAAATAGGTTCAATCCTGGACCTATCATATCCACCACAATCCAACCTCACCATCTTAGCTCTCTGTCTCTATCCCAAATAAAATTAAACCTGACAGGCCATGACAAGTTCTTGTCTTTGTAGAATTTTCTTCCTTCGGTCAACATCCTAGTAACCTCAACAATGAAATCTTCACTAATAGTGGTATCCCATCCAAACATAATTAGAACTCGACCATGCCAAGCCTCAACAAATTCTTTGGAAACACTAGTTTTAAAGCCATGCAACCTTTCCATAAAAGGCGTAACCCCTCCCTTCTACAGTATTTCCCACACATCAACATCGCCCTTGAAATCATCACAGGAAAGCGGTTCCATTTTGCAACTTTCCCCATCCATCATTGAATACTTCACAAATGCAGGGCAAACCGACAAACAGTTGTGAATATACACTAAGGAAAGAGGGAAGAAAACACCCAGAAAGCGTGTGTGCATGCCAAGTGCAATACTGAGGACAATAATGGTGAGGAGGCTTAAACATTTATGATTTGGATGCCCACAAATTCCAATGATCTTCACCAGCTTGAAGTGTATAATCAACCTCATATGTCAATGATAACCACGCAAGTGTTTAGCCGAGGAGATGGCTTTCACCAATGAGCTAAGATTTGTCAATAGTGAGAAAATTAATTAACTCAACAAGCAGGATATCATTAGCCTCCCAATGCCTTGTTGATGTCACCCCATGATTCACCACCTAGTCAGTCACCTGATTCACCTCCTGAAAGGCATGGGATATATAGACTTCATTAAAATCTTGTAAAATGGCAAGGGCATCCAAAATGAAGTTTTCAATAGTCCATGAATGGGGGGAACCCTTCCTTAGGAAATTAATAATATTAAGGGAGTCCCCTTCAATCCATAGCTTAGAGATCCCCTTGTCCCTAGCCAACTTTATGCCATGGTAGGCTGCAATAATTTGGACATAGTTTTATTCCATAGTGAATATATATTTTTATATAAACAAATTAACTTTTTGTTGTTAAAAAAAGAACATCAATACCTAGTGCACATATATTTTTTAGATATTTTTTCTATTTTTTATTTTTCCACATTATTGGAATAGAGTCTTTATGTTCAGTGATAAACTTAAGTTCATTAGAAAATAGAAAATAGATATTATAATCATATTAAATATATTCAAAATTATAATTTTTGAAAATCTTACTCTAAGGGCTATGATCTTGTAAATTGTCGTGTTATGTTGATTCCATTTGTTGGTCCAACAGAAAGTTTGAAAGAAAAAAATTAAGGAAAATATGAGGACAAGAGTAGAAAGGCCCATCCAAGGACCACCATTTGAAGGATCTTCAAATAAATGTGCCTTCATTGAAAGGTATCTAAGGAAGTTCATTTGAAGGTGCCTTTCAAATGAAGGTCATTTCCATGACATACAAAATATTAAAAAAATAGAAATTTAACAAACCTTCAAATGAAGGTAAATTGTGGAGTCACCTTCAAACAAATATACTTTCATTTGAAGAAATGCCTTCAAACAAAGGTGTTTGACAATTTTTCTCCCCAATCATGCAAATTTCTAACGTCCCATAAGTGGGACACACTATTATGGGTTTACCATAATGTGAAGGCATTCTTATGGAGTAGATTATCATATATTTTTTTAAATGGTATTTATTTAAAGACATATTTATATTATCACCCTCAGGAAAATGTGTTAGCCTATTCAACAAATAAGAATATAATAAGGATAATCAAGGGGATCAACTCAAAACATCAAAATGAGCAGTAAAATAATTTAAACTTTTTTATTATGGGTAGATCAAATTAATCCCAAAAATATAATTGGTGCATCTCCTTATTCTTTGGTTTATAAAAAGGAGGTTTTGTTGCCATTATCGATAGAATCCCCAACTCTATAGATGGTAAAGGAACTTGAAATAGACAATGGGTCCACATAAGTTGAAACATATGAGTTGATGTAATTATAAGAGAAGTGGGAATTGACACTTGAATGAATGGATGTACATCATCAAGCAATCAAGCATTAGTTTTACAAGCATTTATCCTAGCCATATTTGAAGGTTGGATAGTAAGTTATGAAATGGGAAGAAAGAGATGCTAAACCAATCTTCCATTCAAATTTGCGTGCTCTATGTAGTGGACCCTATGTTATTTTAGCTTGCAAAAAACATAATTCTTTTGATCTAAAAATAAAATTAGATGAGTTATTAGAAATTTTGATCAACGTGATTCATTTGAAACATTATATCTAAGGGATATCTTCCTTTATACATGTGTACTATATCTTTACTCTTATGTTTGATTTTTTCTTCTCTTAGAGTTTTTGTTTCATTTAGTTTGTTGTTTTGGGGGGATTTATTTTCTTGTTGCTTTTCATGTTTTTAAAACAAGTGCAAGAACCACAAATTTGATCAATTGTTTTGAGAAGTTACAACAACTGATCGATTTCTTATGGAAAGGAAGACACATTAATTGTCATTCCATCAACTTCTTGCCTCTTAAATACTATAGATTCCTAAAAATAATATTTTTTAATGAAACAACTAACATCCCAAATGAGTTAAATATTAAATACAAAATTATCATTACAAGAGGATAATTGAGTTAAAAGGTCAATATAACTACGAAATCTATTACAAAAGGTATTGTCATGAAGATACCACTCAAGTGTGTGAAGTGATCCTTTAGTGAGGTGTCACCTAATATCATTAATAACTCTAGTTAATTAAGAGATGAGTGTCATATTATATGCAATTCTATATAAGGAGGATCAAACTCGCAAGAAAACTTTGCTTACAATTTTCAAGCCTCATATTCTATCTCATGTTTTCCAAGAGCTGAAGCATTTTAGTATCTTCTAATAAAAGAAAAAGATATTTATCAAGGATCTAAAAAATATGAATATTGAGAAGGAAATATAATCCTTATGTTTAGGAAACTCTATACAACCTTCTACCAAAACTTAAGAATAACATGTTTCATGCTTGAACACTAGCACAAGCAAAGATTCCTTCATACACAAAAAATATAAAATTAGTTAACAAAGGGAAGTACTTTGACCCTTCTTTGGTTTTTAATAGTGTTGATAATGTCTATGATCTAGTGAATTTTATGCCCACCAATAACCTAAGAGAAGGATTGCATGTATGCATGTTGGAGTGTGTATAAATTGGAAAGTATTAGACCTTTGGGGTTGGGGTCTAAATTTCTATCCTATCTTAGTACATAGTCCCTCTAGTGCACCCATGCCCAAAGATTATTCAAGTATGTGTAGATTGTTATGACTCCAAGTCAAGAATAATTTAAGGAATAAATATGCAAGTAAAAATAAACACATATGCTATTAGGGATATGTTGTAGCTTCCTCATGATACAAGAGAATTTCATTGTAGCTAAAAAAACCTTTAAAAATACCTAGGGTACCAAGATGAATTGTATTAGATTTCTCAATAAAGAGCTAGATCTTGATAGATATAATATGGAGCTTCCAATTCTTCCTATTGCTCTTCCAAATTTTCAACAAAGTGTTAGAGATTCTTGCTTTATACTCGCCTTCATTTTTGGCGTGGATGATGATATATGTGCATAATATTTTCAGCTAGGCATGCTTTACAAGTTGAAGATAATCACACAAAACCAATTTTTTTAATTTGGTTTTGTAAAATTAACAATTGACATAATATAATACCAATTGGCCCATTTCAACTGACAAAGGATGTTCATTGATTATTCATTCATCTTCCATTTGATAATGTTCCTGAATGCCCCTTTCTTTCATCCTTTCATACAATTATCTATCATAGATGACTCAATTAACCCATTAAAGGTATTCCAGATCTCAACATGGACATATGTGAAACTTCATGTTATTACGAGTTCACTAAAAATTTCCTTACATCAATCCTAGTAGACTTGAATTAATATGTTTTCCACTCTAGACTAAATGAGAAGCAAAAAGGACTTATGACCAACATCAAATTCCCTTATGATTGGCTATTTAAGTAGCACTATACAATTATTAGGTTGCATGGCTTTAAGGAGGATCTTTTTTGGCTCCTTAAATTTGTCACCAATTAGGTATTGACCACTAAGTTTGGTTCAACAAATTGATATCTTTAACTCCCAATATGGATTCAAGAGGAAGAATCATACCTTCTATGATACTCTCTTCTCCTTTGAAGGGATAACAAAGCATTTTTATGCTGAAATTAGTAGACTTGGGTCTTAAGCTCATTAAGGATTGGTAGATGCATGATCTAGATGATTTTATGGGTAATTGGGTTAGGGACCTAAAAATGAAGGAGGTTTTTGTTCACCAAAGCCAATATGTAATTGAAGCAAAGAGGTACATAGGAAATGATTCTCAAGATGAACATGTTGAAATCCATGAGTTCCTTGAAAATTTTCTCCCTCCATGGGAATTGTTTATATTATGGAATGTGTTTTTGATGCAAGAAAAATCATGACATTATTGGAATATGATTGTCGTTGATGTCAAAAAGGGTGGATCATAAAGATATGGTATATGATCCCAGATGATGTCAAAGAGGTGGATCAAAAGGGAGTAATACTTGATCCTAGGAAAGAGTTATTTGGAAAGTGTCAAGGCAGTATTAGATGGTATTAGATGTGAGGTGAAGTGATCATGCAAGGAAGAAGGATGTGCAGAGACAGTAAAAGTGTCATGGTGCATTGTCATTTTTAATCATGAGAAGGATTAAGATGTGTATCAAGTGAGTGGGTACATGTTGATAGTAAGATATGTGTTTTAGATGATGAAATCACTTTTATAGGTTGATTAGAGTGTTGAATAGCCTGTTTGTCCCAGAAATAAATTGTTTTGCCCCTCGAGTGAGTTAGGGTTTGTTGTAAAAAAATTGCTTGTATAGGAAATTATAGTCATAATGATGTTGTTGCAAATGATGACGAAGTAGATGCATGACATGATGAGATTGGGTGATCAATAATCCCCATCCTTGTTGTGGATTATATAGTCATGACGTGGAGATGATGTGGACATGTGATGACAATGTGTGGACCCCACATTAGAATGATGTATTCGGTGTTGTTGGTTTCATTGGAGTGGAATATTATCATTGATAGGACTCTTCAGGTAGTCCCTATGATGTTGTGATGATAACCTTCATCGAGCGAACAAAGTGATCAGCAGTGGAGATAAAATGATGGGCAATCTAATGGCTATCGCTATGGGTCCTTGTATCGCATAAATTTCTTTAAAGCCAACTCATAGTTCAGTGATACGTGATGGTTGTATAATCAAGGTGGGACCAAGTGCTTGTGGATAGTGATGATTGGTAACATTAGAAATGTATATGCGGTGGTTGCCAGCCCACCCGTTGAGAAGTCAGTGGAGCTCATTCAAGACTCGTGGGGAAGTAGGGATAGGTGGAAAGCAATCCACGTTGGTTGGTATGTGGCAGTGGGACCAAGTGGAAATGAAGACTATCGTCGAGACTATATATATTGTGGAAATATCCTTGAAACCAGTGTGTGGTTTAGCAATATACAATGAGATAAGATGAATGGCAGAGATCAAAAGGTATGTGATCTAACGGTGATCACTATATTACTTTCCATTGCGGTAATAAATGGTGAAACTTGATGTGTTTAGTGATATGCGATGGTGAATGGGCATCACTAAAATGAAAGATGATGACTTAATCAAAATAGCGATAAAGAGATGATCACTACATTGTTGATGTAAATGTGCATTTGATGATTGTACAATGATGGCGATGAGGTACGATTTGATTGTGCAAACGATAAATTGTTGATTGGTGACATGGATAAGGAAGGCGAATAAAATGATGGCACGATAATCAATCATTCATTGATTTTGCATCCTTCTTGCAAATCAACGATTCAATCAATCGATATCTTTGACGATGGTGATTGAAATGACATACAAACCCTAATTGACTAACAAAGTAAAACAACACAAGGAATGATTTTATAGCGAGAATTTTTGCACTATTATTTGATGATGGTGATATTTGATTGGTGCACAATCTTTCATATAGAATAATATGATCATTTCAATAGTAGAACAAAAGAAGAAGTTTTACACAGGTCTTTGCATAGATTCTCATGTCAAAAAATAGGATATGAGATTGATTCAAGGAAGAAGATGATCAAATAGGATTTCTTGCATAGATTATCAAGTTGATATTCCAACAAGGATTATGTTGCTCATTGGAGGAAATGATGGTACTAAGGAAAAGGAGAACAAACAGCTTGAATTTTAATTCACTACATAGGAAGATGAAAAACAACATAGAAACCCTAATTCCTGTTTAGATGAATGAACTAATGGCACAAACAACGATGTAACTACTTCTATTACATCTTATTTGTGATTGGATGGAATAGACTATGCCACATGTTGTTATGTAACTTTGATAGGTTAAGCATACAATAATATGGTTAATATAGATGGTCGATTGGATTAAGGTATGGAATGCTTGCTGGAGATGTTAGAAAATGAAGAGAACCCTAACTGAAACTTCTAGATGATTGGTGTGTAGATGAAGTTCTAAAAGCTATAAAGATAGATTAGTGAAATGAAGAAAATGTTGGTTGTTGAAAATTTGAAACTGTCAAGTGTTGAATTTGTAATAGTGGATTGTTCGAGTTTGTGATTGTATTGCAAGTGTAGAGATAAAGGGAACAGTGTGTAGTAGCAAGAAGTGTAGAACAGTGATGCCTTACTGAGTATACAACCAGGATAGAGAGGAAGAGAAAGTGTAATGCAACAAGATAAGAACAGTGAATGTTCTTAGTGTAGAGGAGAGTGCAAAAAGAGAAAGGAAGAGGAATACAAAGGTGGTGTTGTTGAGATTGTAGCTTCAACAATAGTTGTGTATGTTTCAAATTGTGCAACAAATTATTGAATGTAATGATGTATTAGAAGGTTTTGTATGACCATTCTTAATGCATATAAGAGTAGTTTACTATCACAGAGGTTGTAGCCTCATTGTACTAAGTTGTAGCTCCTAAATCAGGGATTTGTTGCTTCCTTGAAGTTGTAGATTCTAAATTAGGGTGTTGTTGCATCCTTGGAGTTGTAGCTCTTAAATTAGGGTGGCATTGCATCCTTAGGGTGATAGCCCTTAAAAGTTGTTATTGAATATTTCATTTGTGATACTAGATTTGAGCAGTAGACTCAAGCAACTTTGTCACTGTGGTTCTTCCCATTCAAGGTTTTCCACATACATCTGGTGTTATGTGTTGTTATTTCATGTGCATATGATTGCTATATTGGTTTATGTTTTAATTTGCACATTTGATTTTTAAGGTTAAATATGAAAAAAAGGTTTTCAGGATTAAAAGTTTTAATATCTACTGATTCACCCCCCTCTTAGTAGATCATTGTGTTCCAACAAAAAATAGACCCTGTAAAATCCTTAAAGGGCTAGGTTGGGGCAAGGAAAATATCAAATCCTATCAAAAATAGATAAGAAATAACCTAGCTAGAGTGAGGATACATACAATTTTTCAATAATGGAACTTGGGAGATCTTATGGGACCAAGAGCATGACTCACCCACCTCTAATTATTATATGAGTAACATTCAAACAGGTGAGGTGTTAGGAGCTTGAGAGGGAGAAGAGGAGACTGAGAGATCACCCTAAATGGAAACTAGCAATAGATTTATACAAAAAATAACATCTCAAATGTTTAATTTCCCATGGCTAGCCCATCTTCACCAAGTTTAGGGTTAGTTGAATCAAAAACTAGTACTCATTTATATCATACAACTTCAACATATAAAATCCTCATAACACAACTTGAAAAATCCTATAAAGTGGCAAAAATAGCCCTCCAACAAGAGTTGGAGAAAGTTCATAAAGTAACTAAAAACCTCACACACCTATTCTACTAGGTTACAATAGTGACAATAGTGGTAACATTGCAACCAGTTATGATAATACCATCACTAGTTGAACTTATAGTTCAATTTATTCTAGTGACACCACAAGTAATTGCCACTATGATATAGTAGGTACCCATGATATAGGCACCTCAAGGTCAAAGTTAAGAATCAATTTTGATAGAGGGGCCTTTGAGGAAGAAGAGGAAGTTGGTGTTGCCACGAGAGTCAAAATCCAAGGAATAAGGAAAGGAGATGGTAGTACCAACATCAACATATTTTTGACATCTTCAACCACATTGGTTGCTTAGGTACACATTATTTCTCATTCTTCCTCTCCCATCTATATTTTTACTCCCATAGGATCAAGTTCCCTTACTCTACCTTCCAACATTGATTAATAATTTATCTCCCATGAGTGTATGGTTCCACTTGTTTCCTTTGTGATGCCTTCACCTATCTCAAGATCAATGATTAAATCCATTCCATCATTTTAATTATTTTAGTATAACTTATCCCTTATTCAATTCCCCAGCAATCACCTCTTGCCTCCTCAAAACTTATTCAATTTACCACCTCTCTCTTCATCCATGCTCATAGTCCATTCACCTATGCCCCTAGAGTAGTTCTTTTCTCTATGTGACAATAGGTTTTGTTCCCTTATGCTCTACCATGACACACTCCATTCCCAAGATAATTCATTTAATCTCCTTTGGTTTTTCACTGTATATGATACCAACAAATAAAGCTTATGAGAATAAAATGAAGAACTTGAGATAGAAAGGATGATGCCCTTACACACACACAAATGTATGAGGTCAATGCATGACCCTGCTTGGTAGACACTCATGATCACTCATATGACACCAAATCTAGAAAAACTACATGGTATGATGTGCTCCAATAACTATTGAATGCATATGGTGAGTATGAACCTAGCATGAGTGTATTCAAAAGATACCTAGTAGGGTTGATGGTAAAGACCCAAGAGGTGATTATTACAAACTTCCTAAAGCTTGACAAGAACATGAGATAATGTGAATTAGCTCAAAGCATAAATAAAGGCATAAGAGTAGGAAATCACCAAGCTCAACAAGGAAGTCATGGTCAGTGTCCTCGTAGAGAAATTACAAGTAGAATAATTTGAATAGATCATTTTGAACTCTAAGTTAGATAAGTTAAAACTCACTTTGGAGGGGCACCTCTAAAATTTACAAAAGTAAAAAGAGTAGGAAAGTAATAGAATAGAAAAAGCAACCTGATTGCACACCAAGATGGTAAAAAAAAAAATATAACTAGTTCATTAAAAGCAAATCTTCAATCCAAATATCAATAAATCTAGTAGTTGCAAGAAGAGGTGCAAGTGGCCAAGAAAATGTTCAAAGTGATTCTTTTGGTAAAAAAAAAAATGCTTCCTATTGGGTAGCAATATCATAACAAACACTATAGAACTCAAATCTAATTTGAAGTTTATAGCTTCTACCTAAGCTTTGAATGAGCACATAAAATTTGTGGTTGATGAGGCCTTCTTGCTATCTCCAACGTCTCCTAGGATTTATCCCTAGTTGAGAAACTATACAATTTAGATGAGGCTCTCCTAGCTATAGGTGTTGACAATAGAAGGATGATTGTAGTAAATATAAATGATCTATTGAGTAGAAATAAGGCTTCTCTAAAGTGTAATGCCAATAAATCACTTTAGAATAGGCTATGCAAGTAGGGTGAGGGGGCACATTATCTCACTAGTACAATAGGATCTCCCCTCCCCATTTCAAGATGAAAATAACTTTATGGAAAAAGAAGAGTTTAAGACAATGCTTATGAGAAAGCAAGAAAACTAGGCATCCTTTAGGGCTAGGAACAAACACCAAAAAATATAAAAATTGAGGTTGTTCTTTGTTCTTTAGCTCAATTGAAGTTTTAGGTTAAGGCTACCATGGAAAATATTAGGAGTATATCACATATTTTATTTATTAAACAAGGCTTTTGAAATACCGATGAAACAATGTTGTCTTCATGCCAAGTGGACACTCCTTCAAGCCACTCTAGAAAAGATGTAAGTTGCCAATCATTTTTTTATTATGCCAATTATGTAGTTTTGAAGAAAACTACTAAGTTCTAAATGTATGAGACTTCTAGATTCATCTTTGTTGAAAAAAATCCTTTAAAAAACTATAGGGATTTTGTCATAACCCAATTTTATTGCATATTTTTCATAATATGGTAAATTGAATTATTGAAGAAATTCAATTAAATATTAATTAGAGATCTTGGAATATTCAAAAATTGAATGAAAGAAGTTGATTGATGTTCACTTTGTGAACTTTTGAAAAATGATTTTATATGTTACCAAGAATTGAACGTTATTGATCAATTTGCAAGTGCAAGTGTGTGCAGTTGCAGGGTGACAAGTTGAAGGACAAGAACACAGTTGAAGAAGGATTGTTTAGTCATATCGAATGGTAAGCCAGTTGGAATCTGGGTCCACACACCACAAATGACATGAAGACTTGCATTTGAGTTAAATTGCATATATATGAGAATAAAATTTCTTAAATCGAATTGTCTTTGTTATTGAAAATAATGGCTTGTAGACTAAATTTCTCTACTCAAACTCTATGTTTCATAGAAAATGAATGAAAGTCTTGAAAATAATGATTAAAAAGGATAAAATATTTCATTATGTGAAAGTTAAGTGAAAAGACATTCTTTTAGTTTGTTTATATGGAACTTATAAATTCTCCAAACAAACCATTTATATAAGAATGTATATATATATATATACATATAATTGAAATGAAGAATGAGCATATAAATACCAATAGGTATGTATATGTATATGAACATATATATATATATATATATATATATATATATATATATATATATACACATACATATATATAAATACATATATATATATGAATACATATAATTTTTCTCATCGAAATTTAAGTCGATGATCAATAGGATTCTAATATCAGACTGTTGAAAATCAAATAAGACTATGGAGGAAATGGTTTGCCTCAAAATTAATAGAAATATTCAAACAAGTAGTGGTCGGTGATAAGGGAATAATGCCTCCGCCAGAGGCATGCAAAAGAAGATGTCATTTCCATTTTGAAAACACAGGAGGTGGGCGAAAAAGCACAGGAAGAAGTTGTTTGTTGGGAAGGAAAAAGCAGAGAGAGAGCTCTTTGTGGGGGAAAAATCAAGAGATAAACTCACACAAATCTTGATTTCTGAGGTAATTTGATCACTTAAGAAAGAAAACTCAAACTCAATTTTCTTCTATCATTTTCCTCATTTTCGAATGGTATTCTTCCATTTTTATATGTCAATTTCATAATTCATATAGTAAGTTGCATTCTTGATCAATAACCATGGCCTTGAGCCAAATGACATGACTTCGACCATTCTTGGGTCACTTAGCCTATGGTTGTATTGTATGAGATTTATGTAGAAGCCTTGCAGCTAGCTCTCTGAGCTAATATGAGCCTTAGAGTATTAAGTTAAGACCGTTCTTAAGGTCACACTCTCGTACAATCTATTTGATGGCTAATCAAAATTTCTATTTTGTTTCACTATATTTTATGATGAACAAACATTATTGTGGATCAATCAACGATCCCCTGAAAGAGGGTTTCAATCATTTATTTTTTTAAATGTTTGGTATCCACCTTATTAGTTGGTCGAGGCTTGAAGAGCTTCAAAGGCTTGGCCATTAACTCTATTTGCATTAAAATGTTCAGCCTATGATGGCTATCAAAATTTATTCTGATGATTATGTGTTTGTAGATATTATTCTTTTGTGAAGGATCGAATATGATCCTGGGGAGTGTAAGAGACCCCTTTGTATTTTATCCAATTCTTGTTATCAAATGGGATGATAACAAAGGGGGGGATTTGTTGAATGTTTCTTAAGCCTTTAAAATGTATGTAGGTTGTTATTTAGTGAGAAACCAACCTCGTTTGATAAGAGCGAAGGCATGAATCCATGCTTGGGATACATACAAAGTCTACATGTAGAAATTTTTCTGCATGCACCATGTAAAATAGTAAGTCCAAATGGCAATTTCAAATATATCATTGATGCTTAGAAAGGAGAAAGCCAACCATTAGAATTAGTTGACCCAGAGCAACCGTAGTTTGTTGTTGCAGCCTAAAAGGCATGAGTAATGATTGAACTTGAATTTTCTATGATTTCTTTGACTAAAAAAGATTTACTCAAATATTTATTTGATAAAACATGTTGAATGTAGCTCTTTATAATATTAAGTTGCTCATCGAATTTTTCAGTGATGCAAATATTCAGAATCTAAGCAATAGACATTTTGTCCTTATGTATGAAATAGGGCAATTTGTTTTGATTATTTTTAGTACTTTGTGGAAGAACCCATTTTGTTTTAAACAGTGAACAAATACTTGTAAATTGATCATTTCGCATGTAAATAGCTTGAGATCTACAAACAGAGTAAACGACAATATTTGACTTTAAATGTAACTGTTTAGTTTGAAACAATAATGTGTTGACATAAACAGTGGACACTCTTTTGCAAACAACTTTGTTTTGTTAAAAAGTTACTTTTATAGCTGAAAAACAACTTGGTTTATAATTGTTTAGGAAAAAATAGAACTTGATCAGTTCAAACAATGAATGTACATATATGAACAACTTACTTTATAACTGTTTAGTAGGAAACAGTACTTGTTTAGTTCAAACAATGAATGTGCAAATGTAAACAACCTGCTTCACAGTTATTTACTAGGAAACAATACTTGTTTGCTTAAACAATGAATGTTCTTATGTAAACAACAATGCTAGAGTATCATAGCTGTGAGAATGCAATAACAATATGTGTGAAACTGTTAGCATAAACTTGTTCAGATTGTTTATTTTTGACAAGAAATGTCAAGGGAATACTATAATAAGATTACAAATCTAAATTTTATAATTATTTCAGAATGTATACACAAATTTTAAACATAAGTAGGCACATATATGTGTATGCACATAGACTTTGTCTATATACATACACATACTTGTGACATACCTTCTTTTTTTTTAGTACATTTTTAAAAGGAAAATGCTTAAGATGATAAGTAGAAAATAGTCATAAGAATGATATGAATGATTGTTGAATTACTCTGTGAATCATAAATCTAATTTATGCTTAGAGTATAAATTAGTATTTTGTTTCTTCTTTTGAAGACATTGTGAAAGATTATTTTAAATACTTGAACAGAACAGTGATACCTTAGTTGACTAGAGCACCTATGGGTAGATGTTGTTAGAGGGTAGATAGTTGTTATGAGTTGTATAGTAGAAAGTTACCATCCAAGACGGGTGTCGAAATGGAGTTCAGAGAGTGTAGGGTTGTTTTACTAGAACCTATTGTTTGTTGATGTTGCAATATATTTATTATGCTTGGCCAAGAAATATAGTTCATTATGTATGTATGAACTTTGTGATTTTTCTCTATGTGATTCCTAGCATAGATCTTGCACTTTCTTTTCTAATTTGTAGATAGAAATTGTATGTTGATGTATGGGCACGCACCAGATTCCACCTTGCAGATTGTTCTCTTGCTAAAATTTTCGTAGTTGGGCGGTAAAGCGCTTCAACCATGTTCTCATCCACCAGTGGAGGTGAGCCTCAAAGAAGAACCTTAGTTGTTCACAAGACAATTTTAGTCTAAGATGTATCTTGATATAATGCATTCATGTATTTGATTTAAACTGTACATTGTATTGACTTTGTGGCCTTGAGAGCCAAGTCAAACCTAATATTGCAATTTTACTTTTGAAGTGAATATAAGAATCTTTGACTCATTTTAAATGGACATGTGTAGCTATGATTGACTTTAGCCACTAGTTATATCTTTTTAATTTAGAGTATATTCATGTGTCATTTACAATAATATTAATTAAGTAATAATTTTGAATGGGTTATTACATTTGGTATCAGAGCTTAGGGTTCAACTCTAGGCCTTTTGAGTCTACCATAGTTGAGTAGGGTAGTTGACCCTTGACCAACAATTTGGATGTCCTGAGAATTGACTAAACCTGAATTGAATGCAAGAATGGGAAGGTCAAAGATAGGATGAAGGAAAGGGAATACTGTTAGAACCTCACATAAGAATGACGTAAAAGAATGAAATGCCAAAACAAAGGTTCAATCAGAAATTCCAGATGACGAAACTCTAGCCCAGGCTCTTATACGACTCAAGCTAGAGAGAGGCTTGAAGATTGAGGAGAGGCGAACACCTAAGATCAAAAATCCTTCCACAATCCAGGACTGGCCACTAATATGTGGACCCAATGCACCCTTGTTGACTAAAGAGGAAACAAGAGAGCCTACGCGCTCAACCATCCTCTTTTACAAAGTTTGAAGTAAACTCAAATGATGATCCAGAGGAATGTCTCTATCTAATACCGAGAAATCAAAATGATGTAACAAGAAGCCTATTGTAAATAAGGGTCTACTGACTCACCTTAAATATAAATAAAATCATATAATATTTTTTTGGTGTGTTCAAGGAGAGACTCTAAAATGTGTGTATGATGCATGAATGTGTATGTCTTCTATATTAAGGGATGTATGCATATCAAAATGATGTGATGTAGCATAATAACGTTTATTCATAGAGCCTTGTGTTGAGATGCGATAAACGTGACTATGTTGTAGGATAAGTGTGGGACAACATGGTGACCATCAAGTAAGACAGGGGTGGTAGTGGTTCTGATAATGGACCAAACAAGAGATTGGAGCAAATTCTAGAGCTCTTGAATCGGCAAGAGTCTCACATGGATCATAAACAGCAAGAAGTTTGAGTGGCACGCAAGGACCGAGACCATAGGAATGCAAATGAAAATCAAGGAGATAGTGGTCTAGGGGTAGGTCTATGAGGGGAAATTAAGGAAGAGCTTGGGAAAGACCTCAAAAGAGTAGCACTATCCAAGTTTAATGGTAAGGCTATCAAATCAAGAGCCGAGGCTTGGATTATAGAAATGGTAAAATACTTTGGGCTCTGTAACCTTTCTGAATAGACCAAGGTGGCATGGGCTACATATCAAATCTCAAGTGAAGCAGCGACTTGGTGGGATAATGAGAAGTTAGAACGAAATCTTCAGCTTGGTGAGATCACTTGGGAACTCTTCCTCCAAGATTTCAGGAAGAGATGGTTACTGCAACTTTTCTTTGAAAACAAAGTGACATAATTTCATAACTTAACCCAAGGGAATATGATTGTGATTCAATATTGGAAAAATTCCACCAACATGTTGAAGTATATGCCTCAATATTAGGGGGATGAACGGTTTTGTATCTAAAAATTTATAATGGGACTTAGACCTCACATAGGAGCTAAAGTGGATATGCACAAACCTAAAACCATGAATGAGTTTTTCCAAAAAATCCACCAAGCAGGAACAAAAGCTACAACAACTATCCAATCTTCGTAGCGATTCAAATTCTAAGTCGTGATAGGGTAAAAATAAGTTCCATAAAGAAGAAAGAGCCATCAAATTTGTAATCTCAAGAGGGGAAGTGAATCGCAGGAGAAGGGTGAAGATGGTAATGGTAAAGGGAATAAAAAAGAAAACAAAGGTAAGGGTAAGGACGACCATAAGCAAAAGGGATTTAGAGAGGACAAGCTAGGAGGTTGCAAAGGGCCTTGTGATGGATGTTATACTTCTGGAGGTGACCTTTATGCCTTGAATTATCCTCAATGGTTGAAGACATAGAAGGAAGGAAGCTATCAATAGAATAATCAGATCGTTGCAGTGGATAACAAATAGGCGGAATACCAGGCTTCGCCAATTCAGCTAATGGGTAAGC
The DNA here is from genome assembly GCA_007115665.2 of Sequoiadendron giganteum. Classification (NCBI taxonomy): domain Eukaryota; kingdom Viridiplantae; phylum Streptophyta; class Pinopsida; order Cupressales; family Cupressaceae; genus Sequoiadendron; species Sequoiadendron giganteum. The sequence goes on along the minus strand of CM021101.1, from coordinate 644,721,239 downwards.
TCTATGGCCAATCTATCTCTATCTTAATTAATACTAGAGCCACTGAATGTTTTATAGATCATAGAATAATATCCAAGATGCCAATTAGACCTAGATACATGAAAAATTCATGGGTAGTCCAGTATGGTAATCGAGTAGAGCTAAGGGTAGACACCTGTCTCTTTTGTAGTGAGTTAGAACTTCCAACCTTTCAAACTCAGGTCAACTTGTATGTGGCACCCTTAGGCTCATATGATGTAATTTTGGGAATAAATTGGTTAACTGAGCATAAGACTATAGTGAACTATGAGGATAAGGTGGTCAACTGTCAAGATGATTGTGGAAACCCAGTTGAGGTATGTGGAATGCAGAGACCCTTAGAGCTTAGATAGATTTTTGTGATGTAGCTTAAGAAGGCTCATCAAAAGGGGTGTGCAACTAGCACGATGCATGTCAGTAATCTTGACAGCAAGGAACCATATTTAGATGACTATCCTATTCTCAAGGTGTTCCAAGATGTATTCCTTGAAGAACTTATAGAATTTCCTCTGAAGCGGGAATTTGATTTTTCTATTAACCTAGTTCCAGGAGTTGAGCCTCAATCCAAGGCACCTTATTGAATGACCACCACAAAACTCTATGATTTGAAGGACCAATTAATGGAATTGTTCGATAAGGGACTCATAAAACCCAGTGTGTCTCCTTGGGGGCGCCAATTATTTTTGTGAAAAAGAAGGATGGAACTTTGCGTCTATGTATAGATTATTGGATGTTGAATAAGGTTACCATCAAGAATCGGTATCCACTCCTGAGAATTGATGAACTATTTGATCGAATGAAGGGAGTGATGGTGTTATCCAAGATTGATCTCAGGTCAAGGTACCATCAATTGAGGATTAAGGAAGAAGATATTTCGAAGACTATGTTCAAAACTCGGTATGAACATTACGAGTTCACAGTGGTACCTTTTGGTTTAACTAATTCACCAACAACCTTTTTGAACCTATGAATAGTGTATTTAGAGATTGCTTGGATGAATTTATTCCAATCTCTATTAACGACATCCTAGTCTACTCAAGGACTTTCAAAGAGCATGATAGAAATTTGAGGATAGTATTTCAGTGACTAATAGAAAGGAAACTCTTTGGGAAGTTGTCCAAGTGTTCATTCTATCAAGACAGAGTGCACTATTTGGGCCATATCATTTCAGCTGAAGGAGTCTCTGTAGACCCCAAGAAGATCAAGGCAATTGTGGAATGGCCAATGCCTCAGAATGTGTCAGAATTTCATAGCTTCATGGCCCTCACAGGATACTATAGGAATTTTGTGCAAGGGTTCTCCTAGATTTTATCTCCTATTACTTCACTCCAAAGGAAGGGAACATGGTTTGAATGGATCGAGATTCATAGTAATAACAGATGCTTTCGAAGAGGGATTGGGAGTGATATTAATGCAAGACAAACAAGTGGTAGCATATGAAATAAGGAAGCTCAAGCAGCACGAAGTGAACTACACACCTCATGATCTAGAATTGGCAGCCATAGTTCATGCCTTACAGATGTGGAGGCATTATCTTTTGGGAAAGCCATTTGACCTCAAAACAGACTACTTGGGGTTGAGATACATATTTACCTAGCCAAACCTTAATGCACGACAAAGAAGGTGGTTAGAATTCCTTAGTGAGTATGATTTTAGAATTGAATACATAAAAGGGAAAGAGAAAAAAGTGGTTGATGCTCTTAGTAGATGAAGAAATATGAAAAACATGATATCAACAAGGTCTAACTTGAGACAACAGGTAATTCATAATCTTCCAGGGGATAAGCACTATGAGAGAGTGAAGAGTTCCCTAGTATAAAATCCTTCGGATCATTGGTTCAATGGGTATGAGATTAAACCAGATGGTATTTTGAGATACTAGAGAACAATGTATACTCTCGACTTTGGAGAGCTAGGGAAGTTGGTTTAAGAAGAAGTTCACAATGCACCTTATTCAGGACACCCCAGAGTATCCAAGATGATCATGGAGTTGAGGACTCTATATTTTTGGCCTAAACTCAAGAAGGATGTAGTGGAGTACGTAGCCAAATGCATGGAGTGCCAGTGAGTCAAGGTTGAGCATGCACATCCAGTTGGGTTATTGTATCCTCATGACATACCTGAGTATAAATGGTAGGTGATCAATATAGATTTTGTACAGGGATTGTCATTGAGCAAGAATAAACATGATGTTATCTTAGTCTTGATTAACAAGCTGACTAAGGTTGCACACTTCATTCCAGGAAACCTTAAGGATGGATCGTTGACCCTAGACAAGAAATTTGTCCAAGAGATATTTCGCTTACATGGAGTGACAGAGACTATCATTTCTAATAGGGACACATAGATAATCTCAAGGTTTTGGATGGCCTTGAATGTTGAATTTGGGACCAAACTGAATTTCATCTTGGCTTGTCATCCTTAGACTAACGGGCAAACAAAGAGAGTGAATCAAGTAGTCGAAGATCTCCTCTGAATGTATTGTATGGACCAACAGTATAGATGGGAAGAATATTTTCCTTTGGTAGAATTTTCTTACAACAAATCCTATCATACATCCTTAGGCATGGAACCATTTGAAGCCTTGTATGGGTGGAAGTTTCGTACCCCCATCAGTTGGGATAAATTGGAGGGAAAGATCATAGTAGGACTTGAAATGCTTAAGGAAATGGAAGAAAAAAGAGGGTCATCAAGAGCAGATTGAAAGAGGTGGTAGGCCGATAGAAGAGTTATGCCGACAAGAACCAAACTCTTAGATAGTTCACAATAACGGACAAAGTTTTCTTGAGAGTTAAACCTCATAAAAGCTCTATTTCTTTTGAAAAGTCTTCCAAGTTGGCCCCAAGATATGTGGGACCGATTTAAGTCTTGGAAGTGATTAACCCAATTGCTTATAGACTAGCTCTACCACCTACTTTGGCTCAACTTCATAATTTGTTTCATATTTCTTTGCTTAAGCCATATCATCCTGATGTGACTTGTGTACTTGATTGGAAGTCCTTGTAGGTACAAGATTCAGGAGTGGTGCTAGTGGAGCCCATTAGAATCCTGGATAGATACAATGTTAAGTTGCAGAGCAAAGATATTGCTCAGTTTAAGGTCCAATGGGACTAGTACTCAGAGGACAGTGCTACTTGGGAGGATGTAGAAGAAATAGAACACTCCTTTCCACATTTTCTTTCTTGAAAAATAAACTCAACAATTTTGGATTGAGATACTATGATATTTCATGCTTTGAAATTTTGATGTTGAAATAGACATATATTTTTGATGTGATGTTGAAATAGACATGTATTTTTGATGTGATGTTGAAATAGACATATATTCTTGATGTGATGTTGAAAAAGACATATATTTTTGATGTGATGTTGAAATAGACATATATTTTTGATGTGATGATGAAATAGACATATATTTTTGATGAGATGTTGAAATAAACATGAATGTTCAAAATTTGATATGATGTTGTTTTATTTGTCTTACTAGACATTGGGATGATGTCTCTTCCAAGAGAGGAAGGATGTCATAACCCAATTTTATTGCATATTTTTTATAATATGGTAAATTGAATTATTGAAGAAATTCAATTAAATATTAATTGAAGATCCTAGAATATTCAAAAATTGAATGAAAGAAGTTGACTAATATTGACTTTGCAAACTTTTGAAAAGTTATTTTATATGTTACCAAGAATTGAACATTACTGATCAATTTGCAAGTGCAAGTGTGTGCAATTGCAGGGTGACAAGTTGAAGGAAGATAACACATTGAAGTAGGATTGTTTAACCGGATCGAATGGTAAGCAAGTTGGAATCTGGGTGCACACACCACAAATGGCATGATGACTTGCATTTGAATTAAATTGTATATATACAAGAACGAAATGTCCTAATTCGAATTGTCTCTATTATTGAAAATAATGGCTTGTAGACTAAATTTATCTACTCAAACTTTGTGTTTCATGGAAAATGAATGAAAGTCTTGAAAATAATGATTAAAAAGGATAAAATATTTCATTCTGTGAAAATTAAGTGAAAATAAATTATTTTAGTTTGTTTAATCGAACTTATAAATTCTTCAAATAACCATTTATATAAGAATGTATATATATAAATATATATGTATAATTGAAATAAAGAATGAGCATATAAATACCAATAGGTATATATATATTACATATATATAAATACATATACATATATATGAATACATATTCATATTCTCATCGAAATTTAAATTGATAACTGATAGGATTCTAATATCAGACTGTTGAAAATCAAATAAGATTATGGAGAATTTGGTCTGCCATGAAATTAATAGTAATATTCAAACAAGTAGTGGCCAATAGTAAGGCAATAATGCCTTCACTAGAGGCATGAAAAAGAAGATGTTGTTTCCATTTTGAATACATAGGCAGTGAGCGAAAAAGAACAGGAAGAAGTTGTTTGTTGGGAAGGAAAAAGCAGAGAGAGAGCTCATTGTGGGGGAAAAATCAAGAGACAAACTCACACAAAGCTCGATTTATGAGGTAATTTGATCACTTAAGAAAGAAAACTCGATTTTCTTCCATCATTTTCCTCATTGTCAAATGGTATTCTTCCATTTTTATATGTTGATTTCATCATTCATATAGTAAGTTGCATTCTTGATGAATAACCACGGCCTTGGGCCGAATGGAATGGCATCGACCATTGTTGGGTTACTCGGTATGTGGTTGTATTGTATGAGCTTTATGTAAAAGCCTCACAGCTAGCTCTTTGAGCTAAGTTGAGCCTTAGAGTATTAAGTTAAGACTGTTCTTAAGGTCACACTCTAGTGCAATCCATTCGATGGCTAATCAAAATCTCTATTCTGTTTCACTGTATTTTATGATGAACAAACATTATTGTGGTTCGATCAACGATCCCCTGAAAGAGGGTTTCAACCTTGTTTTTTGTTTTAAAATGTTTCGTATCCACCTTATCGGTTGGATGAGGCTCGAAGAGCTTCAAAGGATTAACCATTATTTCTATTTGCATTTAAATGCTTAGCCTATGATGGAGCTATCAAAATTTATTCTCATGACTATGTGTTTGTAGATATTATTCTTTTGTGAAGGATCGACTATGATCTTGGGGAGGATAAGAGACCCCTCTGTATTTTGTATTTCCTTTGTATTTTATCGAATGGGATGATAACAAAGGGGGGGCTTTGTCGAATGTTTCTTAAGCCTTATAAATGTATGTAGGTTGCTATTTAGTGAGAAATTGATCTCACTCTATAAGAACGAAGGCATGAATCCATGCTTGGGATACAAACAAAGTCTACATGTAGAATGTTTTATGCATGCACAGTGTAAAACAGTAAGCCCACATGGGCAATTTCAAATATATCATTGATGCTTAGAAAGGAGAAACCCGACCATTAGAATTGGTTGACCTAGAGCAACTATAGTCTATTGTTGCAACCTAAAAGGCACGAGTAATGATTGAACTTGAAGTTTTTATGCTTTCTTTGACTAAAAAACATTTACTCAAATATTTATTTCACAAAACATGTCAAATATAGCTCTTTATAATATTAAGTTGCTCATTGAATTTTTCAGTGATGCAAATATTCAGAATTTGAACAATAGACATTATGTCCTTATGTATGAAACGGGGCAATCTATTTTGATTATTTTTAGTACTTTGTGGAAGAACATTTTTTGTTTTAAACAATGAACAAATACTTGTAAAGTGATCATTTCGCATGCAAATATCTTGAGATTTGCAAATAAAGTAAATGACAATATTTAACTTTAAATGTAATTGTTTAGTTTGAAAAAATAATGTGTTGATGTAAACAATGGATACTCTTTCGTAAACAACTCTATTTTGTTAAAAAGTTACCTTTATAGCTGAAAAACAACTTGCTTTATAACTGTTTAGTAGAAAATAGAACTTGATCAGTTCAAACAATGAATGTACATATGTGAACAACTTACTTTATAACTGTTTAGTAGGAAACAATACTTGTTTAGTTCAAACAATGAATGTACAAATGTAAACAGCTTGCTTCACAACTGTTTAGTAGGAAACAATACTTGTTTGCATAAACAATGAATGTTCTTATGTAAACAAAAATGTTAGAGTATCACAATTGTGAGAATGCAATAAGAGTATGTGTGAAACTATTAGCATAGACTTGTTTAGATTTATTTTTTTTGACAAGAAATGTCAAGGGAATACTATTTTAAGATTGCAAATTTGAATTTTTAATTATTTCAAAATGTATGCACAAATTTTAAACATAAGTAAGCACATACTTGTGACACACCTTCTTTTTTTTTTAGTACATTTTTAAAAGGAAAATGCTTAAGATGATAAGTAGAAAATAGTCATAAGAATGATATGATTGATTGTTGAATTACTTTGTGAATCATAAATATGATTTTTTCTTAGAGTATAAATCAGTATTGTGTTTCTTCTTTTGAAGACATTTGTGAAAGAATATTTTAAATAATTGAACAAAACAATGATACCTTTGTTGACTAGAGCACCTACGGGTAGATGTTGCTAGAGGGTAGATAGTTGTTATGAGTTGTATAGTAGAAAGTTACCTTCCAGGATGAGTGTCAAAATGGAGTTCAAAGAGTATAGGTTTTATTTACCAGAACCTATTGTTTGTTGATGTTGCAACACATTTATTATGCTTGGCCAAGCAATATAGTTCATTATGTATGTATGAGCTTTATGATTTCACTCTTAGCCATTCCTAGCATAGATCTTGCACTTTCTTTTCTAATTTGTAGATAGAAATTGTACGTTGATAAATGGGCATGCACTAGATTCCACCTTACAGATTGTTCCCTTGCTAAACTTTCCATTCAAGGTTGAACATTCTTCAAGTTGAAAGAATTCTGAGAAAGCATAAGCTTCGTGGTTGGGCGTTAAAGCGCTTCAACCATGTTCTCATCCACCAATGGAGGCAAGCATCAAAGAAAAACCTTATTTGTTCACAAGAATATTTTAGTCTAAGATGTATCTTGATGTAATACATTCATTTATTTGATGTAAAGTGTACATTGTATTGACTTTGTGGCCTTGACAGCCAAGTCAAACCTAATATTATAATTTGACTTTTGAAGTGAATATAAGAATCTTTGACTCATTTTAAATGGACATGTGTAGCTATGATTGACTTTAGCCACTAGTTATATCTTTTTAATTTGGATTATATTTGTGTGTCATTTACAATAATATTAATTAAGTAATAATTTTGAATGGGTTATTATAGATTTGTTATCTATTCACCCTATTTAGGCCAAGATCAATTCCTACGGATACTAGTTCTTTTGGTTGAGTTTCACATAGTTTTGTCACTACACATTCTTTGCTTTAGAGATTATGATTCTTTCATAAAAAATTACAACTATAGTAGACTTTTGCTTGTTTTCATAGGATTTTGTTTTTATTAATGAAAGCCAATTTTTGTGTTGGCCATTAATACTAGATAAAATATTTTTTTCAAGCAACATTTTATATATTATTAGATTGATAGGACTAAAATATTGCCCCATTTAGTTATTTTTCTAGCTCAATGGATGGTGAGTCTCACCTCACATGAAAAGAAAGCACAATTGAAGATCCTCATAGAGTTTTTGATCTAATATATGAAGGAACCATGTGGTAGTATCTCATAATATATAAATGTTGTCAATTTGGCAACTTTATATTGTTGTGCCATTGGGTGGAGTACGAGTTGGTGTTAATGGTGGGTCCTAATAAATTTTGTGAAGCTCAAATAGAAAAAAGGTGGTTGATGTCATAAATGTTATTGTCACCTAATTTTTGCTTACAGCTCAATCAGGTAGAGCTGAAACATAGTTTGTAGCTAAAGAAGAAAGGTACATACAAATTTTTGCTAATGTTTTGTCTTTGCACAAAAGATGTTTTCAAATGAAGTATTATGCAAATGTTTTACGATAGAAAATAATACAAAATTTGCATTAAAAAGTTATTGTTTTATTCATTGTACCAAATATCATGTCCCACACAAGCCGTGGGAGTAACTGATCATACATGATGAAATGTAACACAAAGAGTAAACTATACAACAAAAGAGGTAAAGAACATGAAAGGAAATTTGATTCGTTATTTCCTAAATGACGAATCACAAGGTTGTCAATTATGTCTTCAACTCCAGCTCTAGCTCCTTCGTTGGTTGCTCCAGAGATACCTGCAGAAATAGATTGTGTTAGAGCTTAGAATCAAATTTCTCTTCATACACATGCATCAACAAATATATAATAAGTCAGCCACCTTTACAAGTTTGGACAGTCATATGTATAAAAAGGACAAGGCTACATGAACTAAAAAGTAGTCATATACAAATGCAATTATAACAGTTATGAAATGACAAGTGATACATAGAAAAAGAGATACCCTATCAAAGAAAAAGATGGTAGTCACATATGAAACAATACCAGACAAGAAGGGAAGCTTATGGTAAAGAGGGATTATACGTAGCCTATAGCATGCTGAAATTCATTCAATTGGAAGAGAGGGCAGTCATTTTAAATAATGCTAATACAAAGATACAATTTACTACAATGTAATTGAGTTCGTAATACAAGAAACTATTAGTTGGCATATGGATTGTAAGTGTTGTCATTGATGGAAACCTAAGTCAGTCTAGACAACCTTAATGACATCCGGTCTACAGTATATTTTTGGTTTCTACCGGTAGAACAGAGTGAAGAACAAGACATCCAGTTATAAGCATAAAAGTTGATCTGAACACTCCACCAGATAGATATTTTGGGTTGTGGATGTCCGAGGAAGGTTTTTTGATGTTTGTAATACCTTGGTGAAGGATTTATTTGATACGCACTTAGTGGTTTGTGATCTAGGAGATCCGGTATACTAATTTGTTGGCTATCTGTGCTAGTAGCCCGACCCGGTGAATATAGTAATCTCGGATGTATAAGAAGTAATTAATTAAATATCTTCATGCTCGATTATGTTTGTTTGGGTCCTCTCTTTGTCTTAACTGACTTTGGAGGATCCACATAAAGAATTTGAGGTTGATCTAGCCGACAAGGTGGAAGTAACTTAATATTTTATGAAGTCGACTGATGAATGAATAAAACCTTGGTGTGTAGAAAATGTAGAGATCAGTTCTATCATTTTGGTGTGTAGAAAATGTAGAGGGAGACATGATGAGAAAATATCAGAGTGTGATGCAAGATTTAGCAGATTAATAGTGTGGATTCATCTTGATGTGTTGCAAAGAGTAGATAAGAGCAGAGCAGAGCAGAGCGAAGAGCAGAATCAGTTTGCAGATCCAGAATTCAATCTATGAGCTTCACCAGAACTATAACTTGGCATGAAAATATGCTATCATCTCAATTCAACCTTCAAATGGTCTTAATCTGAATCTTTTGTATGGAAGTGAGCCTTTTTCTCGAGCACTGAGCTCTAGGTAGTGTGCCTGAATGCAAGTGCATTCCCTTTTGTATACAACTATATTTGAGTACTCAAATTATGGATTAACCTCCACCGTGGTTTTTCCTGTAACAGGGTTTCCACACAAAAATTTGTGTGTTATGGTGTAATGAATGATTACTTCGAATGCATGCATCTATCTGTCAATATTATATTGTATTGGTTTCAAGTTTTTGATGATCAAAGATATAATTTGTTGAGCATTGATTCACCCCCCCTCTTAGTGTTCCCTTGAGTCCAACAATTGGTATCAAAGCTCAGTTCCTCTGAAAGAAGCTTAGCAGCTTGAGGTAGATCTTGGAATGTAATGGAATCTGATGGTCTACAACAACAGCTTCTGGTCGCACTTGATGACCTTGATCAATCTAAAGCAAAAGTTAATGAATTGAGAGTGAATCTTAAAGATGCGGAGAAATTCATTCAATCATTGAAAGATCATATTGTTAAATCCAGGGAGAAGAGAAAGGATCTTTGTGATCAGATACATCAAAAGGAGAACAAAAATATGGATGATGCTCACTTGAATCAAACCTTGAAGGAAATAATTGAAGAATGTGAAAAGCTTGCTAGAGACAATACAAACCTAAAACATGAGATGGAATCTATGATGATGAAAATGACTAAGGAGATTGAAGAAAGGAAGAAAAATGAAGAAAATCTTGCTCAGACCCTAAAAGAGAAATCTGATGAATGCAAAAAAATAAATGGGGAATTCACTTAGTTGGAAAGTGAGTTGCAAAGATCTAGAAACAATGAAGAAGAACTTGGTAAGAAAAATACTACTCTTAGGAATGATCTTCTCATTGCAAATGAATACAAAGAAAAGTTTAAGATCAGTTCAGTAAAACTTGACGAGCTAACTCAAGGACAGGAGATTGGAAATGATAAAAGAGGTCTTGGATATGAGAAGGGAGAAAGCTCTAGACCAAGACAAAATAACTTCAAACAAATGAACAAAGGTGGAAGATATCCGGTAAGACAACCTAATGCTCAAAAGTTTAATGGATATTGTTTTTCCTGCAATAAGTTTGGTCATATGATTGCTCGATATAGAAGTAATATGAAATCAAGAGATTCATCATTCTCTAGTCAATGTTTCAAATGTAAAAAAATTGGTCATAAATCCATTGAATGCATAAATGTGTTAAGAAGGAATGTTAAATGTTATACATGTGGAAAATTTGGGCATGTTGCTAATCAATGCAGATCAAGAAAAAACCATTGGAATGATTGAAATAGACAATAAATAATTGTGTGCTACAATTGCAACAAGCATGGTCATATTGCAAGATTTTGCAGAAACAAAAATGTAGACAAAAGAGGTCTGGTATACAGAGGAAAAGACTTAGAGAAAATAGATAAAGGGAAAGAGAAAGTGACTACGGATGAAATTAGAGATTAGATGAAGAAGACATGGGTAAGAAAGAATGAATCTGATGTTGGAAATGGTTCTACACTGGAACCTGCTTTCGGTACCTCTTCCAGTAATTAATTTCAAGCCACTAGCCTAGGGGGAGCTCTTCAAATAAATCTTTCCTCCCCTGTCTATGGATGGTACCGGAACACAAAAAATAGTCTAGAAGGTATATTTGTGGTGTACAAAAGTTTTGGAGTACTCTCAGAAAAGGAATTCAGACAACTTATAGGTCCACAAAAGATTTTTCAGTCGTTGTTTGAGAAAACAAAGTATCCAAAAATTTAGGGCAAACGCATTTATTGCAAGTATGCGAACTTTAAAAGATAAGTTGTAGTAGTCATTTGTCACTTTACACAAAGAAGAAAGGAAGGAGAGCACTCAGCAGAAGAAGTTTTGAAACAGTTGTTACCTATTTTTCACTACTAGCTTAAATAGGTAGAGCTGAATTATAAATTCAAGCCGAAAGGTACACAAGATGTTCAATTTTTTTTGCTAAGTACTCATTATTATGCAATGTTTCATTACAAGTGAATTTCAGTGATATTATGCAAGAACATTTCAAACTGATATCATAATATTGCATAATGTTTGCTGCTTTATTCATAATATACAAACCAAAGTCCCACACAAGTCGTGGGAGTAACTTCATTTGATTTTCATAATCAAATAATGGGTGCATGAAGTAAATTAAACTATACAATTGAAAATAAAGAAGGTATAGGGTAGAAAGTGATTCGTCATTGCCTGGAATGATGAATCGTTGACAAGTTGAAGCCTTCAGTTGTGACTCTAAATCGATCTAGCTCCAAGCTCTGATGCACCTGCAAGTATGATAGAAGTGTGGTTAGAGAAATGTGAATCAAATCCTACCATATGCCTACGTTATCAACAAAAATATAGCGTACAATTGATCTGGCATCCATCAAATGATTTCATTGTTCAAAGGCATCCATCAGATGATCAAGTTAAAAGAGCATAAAGAAAAGATGAAGCTTTCAAATTCTTTTATTTTGCTAACAATGTTTGTTCACTATGCAGGAACAGGGTTCTTATGTTCGTGATCATTTCATTAGATATGTGGAGTAAAATAGGCTCCCACAAGGGTTGAGCCTGACATATCAAGGACACACTCTCAAGTTACATATGAGAGTCTTTAACAATGTCAGAATAGTCATTAAGAGAGCTATTGAAACTAAGAATATAATCATACAAGCAACCTTATTTCAAAGAGATTTAGAAAAACAGTTTGAGAAAGCATAATATTTCTCTTCATGTTAAGGAATGATCAAAGCATGTAGAGAATTCATCAACTTCATTGATACTCTATTTCAGCTATGCTTTATATTTTCACATTACATCTAAATGAAGTATAGAGCCTCTTTACATTGAAGAGAAACATAGTACTCAAGCATTGAATTTTTTTTCATAAACTCAGAAGCATATGACAGTCTACAAAGAGGACTAGAAAAAACATTTACATATGTCAATTATAATGATATTACACTCCATCAGTGGAAGACAGAAAAATAATTAATGAGCAGCCTATTTGTTTTATTATGCTACTTCAATAAGGGTATGAAAAGTATAATCTTGCTAAAACAACAAGAAAAGCAACAAGCTTGCAAGAAGAAAGTCACAGCAAAATAGTCAGGAAGTTCATAAAACCCTTTGATATCAATGATATGCACTATATTAATAAGGGAAATAAAAGGAGAATTTATTCATAGCAAATAGTTATAGTACACAGCAATACAATGACTATCATTATGAGAACCAAATATATGCATACTTTCTTGTTGTTTGTCATTGAAAGTAGATAGTCAATGAGCATATGATAAATGCAAATGAGTTTCTCGCCATGGAAATCTAATAGTGATTACATTATGAAACCCTTACGGTTTTGTACACTTTTATGAAATTTTGAGGTTTCATCAAGCTACCCATCAATGATGACTGTGAGTTCCAAGTTACAACAGTGTTGGGTTAGCAACTTAGGATTTCTTGCCAAAACGACAGAGTAAGCACTGTGAAATGATGAGGGAAAAAGTAATAGTTGACAAAGATAGTTCTTGTTTTGATTGTTCACTCTTCCATGAAATCTCACTTATATTAAGAAGGCAAGATGATCTACAGAGTACATGGTTGCGACCATTAGAAGGCATGAAATATACAGAGATTTTAGAGCCAACATAAGAAGAATGATGAAGAAGAAGGTCACAAAGTTCACAAAAGATGACCCCTCCATAAAGGACATCACCATTCATTGAGAGGCTCTTACTGAATTTCTGAGAACGCTCACCTTTTTATTCATTACCTCTCAACAATAACAAATGATATATGCAAAGAGTCGGATAGCAAGACAAAAGTGCAGACCGAAAAAGAAAGTCTAAGGTTGGATTGGTAATGCAGAACAAAAATACAAAGTATCATGCCTTAGCCGTATTAAGATATGGAAATTACACATCTTGCAAGGAAAATACAACATACCCACTTAAGGGTTTCTACAGGAAATTACAAGTGCATGGGGTTTCATCAAGCTACAACCTGGGTCGCCAGATAGTACTTATTCTACAAGAACAGTCAGATGGGATTTGGTCAAACAGAGAAGTAAATGAGAAATATATTGCCTATCAAAAGAAAATCAAGGTGGTGATACATTTTCCTGCATAGGGAAGCCTCTAGGTAGCTGTTAAAGTGATACCCAAATTTTATAAAGATGTTCAGGTTGACTTTTATAAAAATTCTTATAAGGTTGCCAGCCAAGAATGAAGCTTTGTTCGAGCTTAAATAGAGAAGGGAACAAAATCCATGGCGGCTAGGAACAAAGTATTAAGGCCAAACTTTCTATCATTTCATGAGATTGCAGAGGCCGTGATATATGCAGAGTAAATAAGGAACCACAAGTTTCTCATGGCGGCCTAGGGATTTTCAGGCCCTTTACATGCTTTTGTAAAAAAATTGAAAGAAACCTAGAGCAATTTTTTGCAAACATAAAGAAAGCAAATACCCAACCAGTGAAACTCTCAGCTTGCGTAATACCCAAATAAAAATCTCAGATACAAAAGCAATGAAAGGAACCAGTGAGGCCAAACTCAACAGGAACTATTTTTCACAAGAAGCCCTCATATTTTTCAAGGAACAAAAACCAGAATTCATGGCGCGGCTGTAGAAAATGGAACCCATAACAAATCTGCAAGTGTTTTTATGAAGAGACCTCAAAAAATTTATCATCATTCACAGATAATGAAACAAAAGCTCCATTGCTTACCACACATAGCTGCATTTGGTTTTTGCGTTGAATTTCCATGATGAAAGCTTCGAAAAGCCTTTCAATATCAACCTCGAGCAAAGGAACAACAATAAAGAAAGAGATGTCAAAGAATGCATGACAAAAGAATGCAAAGTTCGGGACCTAAAAGGCCAAAATATTGTTCAAAAAGGTGAGAAGAAGCCATGAAATGGCTCGAGGTTACTTTACCTTATTTGTTGGGAAGGTTCGTGCCACAAAGGAGGTTAAGACCAAGTTTCTTTAGACTCCCACAAAACCCTATTCTCAGCAACATGGTGGCGCAATGGAGCTTTCCAGAATGGATTGAAGTCACAGTGAAAAGTGAAGATATGTTTAGGGTTTCGATGGCCCTAAGTCAAGTTGAAGTGATTTTTTGACTTTTGTTTAAGAAATAATCATCTCATCTTATCTTTACCAGGGTAATGACTTATAAAGTCAAGGAACCTAATGATAATGTGGTCGGCAATAATCAAGTGCTTGATAATGCTTAGTGGTCGGCCAATATTTAGAGATGAATAATTCCATTAGATCAAGTAATGCATGATATTTTGGAGTAATAAGGAATTGATTTATCATGCATGTCTTTACAAATTAAAAATGATTGTAATAGATAATAAAGTAATTTTCTTCAAATTACTTTATTATTTTTCACAATTTGTAAAGTCAAATGAATAATAGTTGTAACCAATAATAAAGTAATTAATTTAATTACTTTATTATTTACTCAATCATTTTTGCAAAGTGCAAAATTACGCAAATTGGTGAGTCAAGTTAGATATGGCTATTTGGAGCCTTTTTGGATAAAGATGGAGTTTGAATGAAGCTACAAGTCAAAGTTGATGTAATGTGCTATTTTCAGACTATGCATGGAGAGTGCAATTATCAAAAATACTAAAATTTTTTTGTTCATGCACAAGTGAAGTTCATTTTCAGTTGTTCAGATCATGCAGATGGGTCTCTTCCTTCAGTTCGTAGATTTTTTGGTCATGCGCATGGAGAGGTGGAGTTTTCTAAGCAAAGAGTGTAGTTTGCTCCATTTTGGAGCTATTTTTATCAGGGTTTCCTCTTCTGCTCGGATTTCAGCTTTGGAGTTATCATTTTTACTTCAATTGGCTTTCACTTCTATTATTGGCTGCTTTGTGCATGCCTTTTGTATATATTGAGGAAACTTAGTTATTTTTACTCTAGTTCTTGTTTTTCATCCTTTGCATTCTGCAAAGTGAATTATCATGTAACTCAATTTTTCTGATTTTAATATTATGCAACA